>CM040625.1:30213868-30431962 GCA_022817965.1 Solanum lycopersicoides
ATTTACTTAGGCTCATTTGTGATTGTTCTCATCTTTTACATTAGCCTCATATCATGTTGTCACCACATTCATTAACATTAGCACATTTGCTCTTCATAATTACTCACCCTTTTTACGTGAATGTTCATTTCATCATATGCCAATATATTTGGCCATTTGTGTATTCACACTCTTACTTAACCCTTCTAGGGTTTCTTCATTTCATTACATAATAATCATTTCATCGTATGCCAATGCATTAGGCCACTTAGTGTGTTTTACACTCATACTTAACCCTTCTAGGGTTACATCCTTTCATTACATACATCTTAGGTTCACTTCTTTAAAACGTATGCTAGACTTATGAGTCTATACACACAAGCCATGAGGCTTCATTCATAATTCGTTAAGTGATTCATACATTCCTAACATTATGTAGTACAAGACTTATGTATCTTGTATAAATGCCAAGATCTTGATTTCGATCTAAGTAGGTGGCATTATTCTTGAGTATTTAATTCACGGATGACTTATGTATCAATACGGAAGTTTGGGCAAGGAAACCCAAGTTCAATCAATTGGATAACATTTACATTTTTCATTGATTTTATTTTTAATCTCCATGACATTGGGACTCTAAATTAAACCCAACATTAACATTCTATCTTTAATTTTCTCTTAGTTTTCCTCTTACTTTGGCCGAAGGTTGTGGGTTCGAACCCCCACAACCCCTTTTTATTTTTCATTAACATCTCATTGCCGCTTTTCCCAAACCAAGAGGTTGTGGGATCAAACCCCCACACCTCTTTTATTTTATCCTTATATTCGCTGGGAATTGGGAGGTTGTGGGTTCGAACCCCCACAGCCTCCTTATTTTTGCTTTTAATTTCGCTAGAGGCTGTGAGGTGGTGGGTTCGAACCCCCACAGCCTCCTACTTTATTTTTAATTAAATTCACTAGGCTAGACGCTTTGGCAGTGAGGTTGTGGAGCCCCCACAGCCTCACTTTATTTTACTTAATTATTTCGCCTTCTCCTTTCCAGCCTTGAGGTCGTGGGTTCGATTCCCATGCCTCACATTTTCTTTTCTTTAATTTCTCTTCTCATTCGCTGCCTGGAGGTCGTGGGTTGATTCCCACGCCTCCTATTTATTTAATTAATTAATTACTCTCCTTTTCTCTTCCAGTAACCAATTTCGAATTCCCCCAGCCCCTTTTTCATTTCTTCTTTTCGCGAATTACAGTAGCCACACGGGTTCGATTCCCCTTAACCCCATTTCCCCCTTTTATGTTTTTAGCATTCCTTCACATGTGAGGTCATGGGTTCAATCCCCATTGACCTCATCTATTTTATTTTCAATTAAAAACCCAGATTCTAACCTTCTTTTTGACCGAAACTAAAGTACACCAAGCTGGAAATTTATTCATAATTTTTAGCTTCCTTTCATCAACCTTTTCACGTTAGTTCTTAGGGCATTTCATGATACATTTAGTGCGTTATTAGGTGTAGTTTAGTAGTTACATTAGCTAAGAGTTTTCACTCAAAATCAACAACTTCACACCCCATATGAACATCACGTTGAGTACAACTTTTACACATAAATATACAAATTAAACATGCCATTTCACTCCTTCAACAGTGAATACATTCACTGCCACACGCTGCACACACATCACATTTTTTTTCATCATTTCGGACAACATATTCCATATTCACATAATTCCGAGCATGTATACTTAAACATAAACATCACGAAAACACATTACATCCTTACTTTGTACCAGCAAACATACCCAACATATGATTCGATGGGAGCTAGTGACAGGGAAATGCAACGGGGAACAACCCTAGTTTTCGGTGTGAATATCTTGAATCTTAAGGGGTATCTTGGGAAAGGGACCAAGAGAGAAGAAACCCATACCTTAATTGATGTTCAAACGTTGAACTTGCTGCCCAAAACCCTCTCCAAAATCAGTCCAAGCCTTCTCAACGTCCACACCACTCGACGGACAACTTCTCTTTGCCTTAACGTTTTTGGTTACTTTGTTTTTCTTAAAATTTCATGTGAGTTCTTAAAGTGTGAAGAACTCTTGATATATTTTCTGTTCTTGTAGTTTTTCAGGCAGAGATCAACATGAAAGAGATGGTGAAATGTGAGAGAGAGATCGTGAGAGAGTGAAACGTGTGAAGTTGTTTAGGATTAGATGATGACTTAGTCAACTTAGGACTCTCCTTAATACTTAAAATCTGATTTAATTAATTATACGTGAAAGTACCATTTTGCCCTTACAAAAAACAGATTTTAAATAATAAGAAAATCATCAATTTGTTGCTTCCAATGGGGCTCGAACTCGGTGACACCATTTCGCGAAAACGGGTCACTTCGGTTGACCCAACCCGAACCGGTTCTTTAATTAAATTAATTCATTCCTTAGGGTAATTACGATATTACCCTTGGCCTGAAAAAGACCGTTTTACCCCTGGACCCTCAAAACTTAAATTTTTTTCTTTTTAAGTCCGGTAAAGACTCCTTCGATTAAATCTTCGTTTTCGAGAGCCCTACATGGTTGGTTCCATCCTTTCCAAGACCAACTAACTCCCCAAGTTAGTTGGCTTGGCCGTAGTAAGGGTTTTGAGGTCTGGTTCTACGCGTATCAATCCGTGTGAACCTTGGTCTTATCAAAAGCATTCTTTACACGCTAAGCATTTATCTTATTCATCATTTTTTTTAGGGTTATTACATTATCCCCCCCTTAGGAACATTCGTCCCCGAATGACACTACCACTACAATCGTAATGCCAGTCACATCATAATATAATCACTATGCACAGTCAAGCAATAACAATAAAAGACGGAGAGACAAGGAAACATAAACTTAAAGGTAGGAAGTCTAACCTCAAGAGATAAAAAGATGAGGGTAGCGGGATCTCATGTTGGCCTCAACCTCCCACGTAGCACCCTTCACAAGATGATTTCTCCACAATACCTTCACGGTGGCAATCTCCTTGTTCCTCAGCCGGTTGACCTGTCTGTCTAAGATCTCAATAGGTACCTCCTCATAAGATAAGTCTTCATCAACCCCCAAACCTTCAACAGGTAAAATCGATGCTGGATCACCTAGGCACTTCTTCAACATAGAGACATGAAAGACTGGATGAACAGAAGCTAGCTCCGCAGGCAATGCTAACTCATAGGCCACCTCACCCACACGCTGTAGGATATCATATGGCCCAACATACCTCGGACTCAGCTTCCCTTTTCTACCAAATCTCATCACCCCTTTCATAGGTGATATCTTCAAGTAAACCTGGTCACCAACATCAAATTCTAAGGGCCGCTTTCTGTTGTCTGCATATGACTTCTGTCGACTGTAAGCAGTAGCCAACCTGTCCCTAATCACTCTGACCTTCTCTAAGGCCTCATGAATGATCTCTGGACCCAAAATGGATGACTCTCCAACCTCGAACCACCCAACTGGAGATCTACACCTCCTACCATACAGTGCCTCAAACGTGCCATCCCAATGCTGGAGTGATAACTATTATTATACGAGAACTCTATCAATGGCAGATGGTCATCCAAGCTACCTCTGAAGTCAATCACACACGCTCTCAACATGTCCTCCAATGTCTGAATGGTGCACTCTGCCTGCCCATCAGTCTGAGGATGAAAGCAGTACTAAGCTTTACCTGCGTGCCAAGCTTTTGGAAAGATCTCCAGAAATGTGAAGTAAACTGAGCTCCTCTATCTGAAATGATAGACAAAGGAATCCCATGCCATCTCACAATCTCATCAATGTAGAGTCTCGCATAATCCTCGGCTCTGTAAGTAGACTTCACAGGGATAAAGTGGGCAGACTTAGTCAATTTGTCCACAATAACCCATATGGAGTCATGTTGCCTCCTAGTCCTCGGAAGACCAACCACGAAGTCCATATTAATGGCCTCCCACTTCCAAGTCGGAACCTCAATAATCTGAGTCAGACCGCCAGGCTTAAGATGCTCTGCCTTAACCTGCTGACAATTAGGACACTTGGCCACATATTCTGCAATGTCCTTCTTCATGCCATCCCACCAATAAATCTGCTTAAGATCATGATACATCTTGGTGGAACCTGGATGTATGGAATATCTGGAACCATGGGCCTCTGCAACAATCCTGGTCCGCAAATCATCCACATCTGGTACACACAGCCTGTCTGATACCTAAGTATGCCATCACCTCCCAAAGCGAAAGACTCATTCATCTTTATCAACACTGAGTCCTTCAGCTCCATCAACACAGGATCTAGATGCTGACCCTGCTTGACTTCAACTACCAAGGATGATTCAGAACTAGGATGAACTGAAACACCCCCACTAGTAGAGTCAACAATCGCACACCCAGTCTGGCCAGTCTGTGTACATCTTTCACCAACTCCTTCTTCTCATCCTCACGTGGGTTGTACTTCCCATGCTCATCCTGCTCAAAGCATCAGACAACATTAGCCTTACCTGGATGGTAGTGAACATTCATGTCATAATCCTTCAACAGCTCCAACCATCTCGCTGACGTAGATTCAACTCCCTCTGTGTAACACGTACTGGAGACTCTTGTGGTCTGTGATACATCCACATGCACTCCATACAAGTAGTGCCTCCACAGCTTCAGTGCAAACACCACAGCTGCCAACTCCAGGTCATGAGTGGGATAATTCTTCTCATGAACCTTGAGTTGTCTGGACGCATAAGGCTATCACCTTACCAACCTGCATAAGAACACAACCCAAACCAACCCTAGATGCATCACAATAAACAGTGTAATTCTCACCACACTTAGGCAAAGTAAGCACCGGGGCTGAAGTGAGTCTGTCCTTGAGCTCCTGGAAACTCCTCTCACAAGTCTCCGTCCATTCAAACTTGGCTTTCTTCTTAGTCAAAGCTGTCAATGGGGCAGCAATGGAAGAAAAGCCCTCCACAAACCTGCGGTAGTAACCAGCCAATCCCAAAAAGCTACGGATGTCAGTGGGAGTAAGAGGCTTTGGCCAGTTCTTCACAGCCTCAGTCTTCCTGGGATCCACCTCCACGCCCTGATCGGACACAACATGACCAGGAAGGTCACTGATCTAAGCCAAAATTCACACTTGCTGAATTTGGCATACAGCTGATGTTGTCTAAGTACCTGCAAGGTTAGTCTCAAATGTTGTTCATGCTCTTCCTTGGTCCTAGAGTAGATGAGAATGTCATCAATGAATACTATGACGAAAGAGTCAAGGTATTCACGGAAGACTCGGTTCATGAGGTCCATAAATGCAGCAGGTGCATTCGTAAGACCAAATGACATGACTAAGAACTCATAGTGACCATAACGGGTACGAAAGGCTGTCTTTGGGATATCTCCATCCCTAACCCTAAGCTGATGATACCCTGAACGAAGATCAATCTTAGAGAAGAAACTAGACCCTTGGAGCTGATCGAACAAATCATCTATTCTGGGAAGTGGATACTTATTCTTTATAGTGACTTTGTTGAGCTGCCGATAATCGATACACATTCTAAGGGTTCCATCTTTCTTTTTCACAAACAACACTGGAGCGCCCCAAGGGGATATGCTCGGCTGAATGAAACCCTTATCAGTGAGATCTTTTAACTGCAGCTTCAACTCTTTGAGTTCAGCTGGAGCCATTCTTAAGGAGGAATTGAAATTGGTTTAGTATCGGGTTCTAAGTCGATACCAAAATCAATCTCTCGAGGGGAGGGACTCCAGGCAAATCATCAGGAAATACATCTAGGAACTCATTCACTACAGGCACTGAGTCTATGGAAGGAATGTCATGATAAATCATTAACACTCACAAGATGACACAATAACCCCTTGGACATCATTTTATTGGCCTTAAGGTTCGAAATCAAGAGGTTAGGACGACTCGAGTTGTACCCCTCCCAGACTAGCTCCTCTTCATCAGGGAAACGAAATCTCACCACTCTACTACGACAGTCCAAGCAAGCATAACAACTGTGAAGCCAGTCCATGCCAAGAATAACATCAAAATCATGCATGGGTAACTCAACCAAGTCTGCACACATAGTCTTACCACTTATCACTATTGGGCAATCCTTGTATACTCTATCAGTTCTTACATTTTCTCCTAAAGGTGTACTAACCACTATAGGATCATGCAGAACTTCAGGCAATATCTCAAAAGTGAGAGCAAGCAAAGGAGTTACAAAGGAAAGCGTAGACCCTGGATCAAGTAAAGCATAAACAGAAGTTGAGAATACTTGCAGCATACCTGTGACCACATCAGCGGACTTCTCCTGCTCCTCCCTGCCCTTCAGGCATAGAACCTGTTCCTCTTAGGAGGCTCGGCTGCTGCTGCACCCTGTGGATTAGGCCTAGGCTGAGCATTACCTCCAGCCTGACCTCTGTTCTGTGGGCAGTCTCTAACCATGTGCCCACTCTTACCGCAACCGAAGCAGCATTAGTGCCCTGTCTGCACTCTCCACTGTAGCACGGCCACACTTAGCACAATTCTTTTTAGGACGCTGCATCTCACCTCCATTGCCCTTCTTGGGCTCAGGTCTGCCTCCTCTAGGTGTTGTACTCCTCTGAAAATTAGAGTTCCCAGAACTCTGTTGCCCCTTCTTGAACCTGGGCTGCTCACGACGCCAAAATTGTTTCTGTGGCCTCCATGGCTGGGACCTGCCTGATCTTGAGGCTTAGGCCTCCTAGCATCACGAATACCCCTCTTTTTGCGGCTGTCCTCTACCTGCTGGACATGCACCATCAACCTGGAGAGGTCCATATTATCATGGAGCATCGCAGACCGACACTCCTCCTCCAGATCTCCATTGATTCCTGTGAGGAACCTGCTCATCTCATCCCTGCTGTTAGACACAAGGGAAGTAGCATACCTGGATAATTTAACAAACTTCAGTACTCAT
This sequence comes from Solanum lycopersicoides, assembly GCA_022817965.1. NCBI lineage: Eukaryota > Viridiplantae > Streptophyta > Magnoliopsida > Solanales > Solanaceae > Solanum > Solanum lycopersicoides. Next base: position 30,220,770 of record CM040625.1, read on the forward strand.
CTCATCCTTGCTGTTAGATACTAAGGAAAGTAGCATACCTGGATAGTTTAACAAACTTCAGGGAATACTCCTGACTGTCATAGATCCCTGCTTAAGGTTGATAAACTCCTCAACCTTGGCCTCCCTCATCTCTCTGGGAAAGAATCTCTCCAGAAGGCTGTCTTAAACAGCTCCAAGTGACTGGAACTCCGCCCAAAGCTCGGCTATCCTGCCACATCTTGCCCAAGTTGTGCAACATCCTTGAGCTGATAGGAAGCCAGCTCAGCCTTCTAGCATCTGCGCCCCATAGCCACCAAAATCTTATGCACTTCGTCCACAAACTCCTGGGGATCCTCTGAAGTCTTGGACCCTGTCAAAATAGGAGGATTCATCCTCGTGAAGTCTCTCAGCCTGTTAGCCATGCTACAAACCAGTGGGTTCTCCCTCTGAACATCTTGCCGGTTAACCTGGGCCTACATAGTAATGGTCTGTGCCATCTGGGCCAAAGATGCCCTCACCTCAACATCAGTCAACCCAGCTGGGTTAACTGGTATATCCGCTCCTTCAGCTGGAGCCTGGGGTGGAACCTGATTGTTCCCAACAGCTGCTCCTCCTCTACTCTGACCAACATTCCTCCTAGTATTAATTCTCTGAAAACAATAATAATTGATATTAGACACGCTCATAACACCAAGAAATCAGACATTAGGAAAAGCACAATAAGATCAGAAGAAGGGAAATTTTCCTACGCATCATGCAGTCTCTAATCTAGGATAATGGTGCACTTCACTACCATGAATTATAAACTACTCAATGTGGTTGATGTGAACTTATTATCTTTTGAATTTAACCTAGTGCTCTGATACCAACTTTGTAACGACCGGAATCTAGACCACAGACGAGACCGGCGTCGTTGACCTCTCAGAGGTCGCAGACAATCCTACTTACGTCATTCTTACTTCATCTAGGTTAATTTTAGCGTAAAATTTGAAATTTTTTGTTTCTTAACATACTTATTAACATTCTCATCATTACATAATTGTTCACCATCAACCATCTAATAATAAGATCATCAAATGAAAGAAATAGTATAATATTGTAATAAAGATGTACTTGCCAAAATGGCACCAATACAATGTCTGTATAAAACAGGAAAGAAACGCTAGTGGAACATGCTCCACTAGCTCAGCTCTAAAACTAAGCTAGAAAATAAACGGCAGCATCCTCGAAAGCATGAGGGCCTACCAAGTCCGGATGAATGCTCGACGTCCGGATAGCTGCAACGTCAACATGTAGCTCTAGCGTACACCTGTGCCTGCACCTAAAATTGTAGAGATGTATAGGGTTAGTACACACTTGTACTAAGTATGGGTATATGCAAGCACACACCAAGGACATGCATGAGAAAAGATAGCTCTTTCCTAACAACATGATTATGGAAAGTCAAGTCAGTGGACTTGCCAAATTGAGATTAGGAAAGTTAGTGAACCTTCCAAATTTGGATTAGGAAAGTCATGCCATGAGAGTAACATGCATCATCATAATTATCATATTGCACACAACACATAACATCTTACACATAGCACATATCATATTGCATATATCACATAACATATTGCATATAGCACATATTGCATATAGCACATAGCTTCTTTCATATCATTCATTCATATGCCATGAGACCTTGGAATCATGGACTTAACATTAAGACTTTCCAAAATGAGGGCTCAACATATGGGACCTCAACTAGGGAGTCTTCATTAGCAAACACATAGTCTGCTTTATTAACTCATACGTACTTCATTTCATTTCGTTCATAGGCCAGTGTAAACACCAGCTATACCTAGGATGTAGTTTAAGTCTTTCATCGGGTTTACTGTGCAATGATCAAGAATAACCTAGTGTCATTAATTGAGTCTAGATCACCTCTTATCCTATCCTAACACCTTTGGTATCATTCATTTCATTATTTGCTTCATTTGAGGCTGGCCTCATTCATTCATTGGGAACTTTAACTTTAAACGACATGGATCATGTGAGCATCATGAAATCCATTGTCTCCCCCCACACCGAAAAGGTGTGGAATCACCGGCCAAGGTGACCCAAAACATGCTAGCGTACATGGGAATTTAACCCCGCCAGATCCCTATATTGGCAGTATAGGTTCGAAGACCAGGAGATATAAGGAGACCCATACCCGGCAAGCCGGACAGTCTCATCTATGAGAGTTACGTGAACCTCCGCCCTTCCCTAAAGAAGGCAGCACCGCTCATAGCTAGTCTATCGGTGCTCAGTATAAAGTTCCATTACATTCAACTCATACGTCATGGAAGCTGGCTTCTAGTATGAGGACATCATATCTCATTAGATGATTTCTCATCTCATTATTAGTATTAAGTGTGTTAATCTCAATACTTTCATTAGAGTGTTCGTAGAGACTGGTCTCTTCATTATATTACACTCTCATAGGTGAGTACATTTTGGTGACATTTACTTAGGCTCATTTGATTGTTCTCATCTTTTACATTAGCCTCATATCATGTTGTCACCACAGTCATTAACATTAGCACATTTGCTCTTCATAATTACTCACCCCTTTTTACGTGAATGTTCATTTCATCATATGCCAATATATTTGGCCATTTGTGTATTTCACGCTCTTACTTAACCCTTCTAGGGTTTCGTCATTTCATTACATAATAATCATTTCATCGTATGCCAATGCATTAGGCCACTTAGTGTGTTTTACACTCATACTTAACCCTTCTAGGGTTACATCCTTTCATTACATACATCTTAGGTTCACTTCTTTAAAACGTATGCTAGACTTATGAGTCTATACACACAAGCCATGAGGCTTCATTCATAATTCGTAAGTGATTCATACATTTCTAAGATTATGTAGTACAAGACTTATGTATCTTGTATATATGCCAAGATCTTGAATTCGATCTAAGTAGGTGGCATTATTCTTGAGTATTTAATTCACGGATGACTTATGTATCAATACGGAAGTTTGGGAAAGGATACCCAAGTTCGAATCACTTGGATAACATTTACATTTTTCATTGAATTTTATTTTTAATCTCCATGACATTGGGAATCTAAATTGAACCCCAACATTAACATTCTATCTTTAATTTTCTCCTTAGTTTTCCTCTTACTTTGGACGAAAGGTTGTGGGTTCGAACCCCCACAACCACTTTTTATTTTTCATTAACATCTCATTGCCCCTTTTCGCCCAAACCAAGAGGTTGTGGGATCAAACCCCCACAACCTCTTTTATTTTATCCTTATATTATCTGGGAATTGGGAGGTTGTGGGTTCGAACCCCCACAGCCTCCTACTTTATTTTTAATTAAATTCACTTGGCTAGACGATTTGGCAGTGAGGTTGTGGGATCGAGCCCCCACAGCCTCACTTTATTTTTCTTAATTATTTCGCCTTCTCTTTCCAGCATTGAGGTCGTGGGTTCGATTCCCACGCATCACATTTTATTTTCTTTATTTTCACTTCTTTCATTCGCTGCCTGGAGGTCGTGGGTTCGATTCCCATGCCTCCCTTTTATTTAATTAGTTAATTACTCTGTCCTTTCTCTTCTAGTAACCCGATTTCGAATCACCCAGCCCCCTTCTTCATTTCTTCTTTTCGCAAATTACAGTAGCCACACGGGTTTGATTCCCTTAACCCCATTTCCCCCTTTTACGTTTTATAGCATTCCTTCACATGTGAGGTCTTGGGTACAATCCCCATTGACCTCACCTATTTTATTTTCAATTGAAAACCCAGATTCTAACCTTCTTTTTGACCGAAACTAAAGTACACAAAGCTGGAAATTTATTCATAATTTTTAGCTTCCTTTCATCAACCTTTTCACGTTAGTTCTTAGGGCATTTCATGATACATTTAGTGCGTTATTAGGTGTAGTTTAGTAGTTACATTAGCTAAGAGTTTTTCACTCAAAATCAACAACTTCACACCCCATATGAACATCACGTTGTGTACAACTTCTCCACATAAAATACACAAATTAAACATGCCATTTCACTCCTTCAACAGTGAATACATTCACTGCCACACGCTGCACACACATCACATTTTTTTTCATCATTTCGGACAACATATTCAATATTCACATAATTCTGAGCATGTATACTTAAACATAAACATCACGAAAACACATTACATCCTTACTTTGTACCAGGAAAAAAATCCCAACCTATGATTCAATGGGAGCTAGTGACAGGGACATGCAACGGGGAACAACCCTAGTTTTCGGAGTGAATATCTTGAATCTTAAGGGGTCTCTTGGGAAAGGGACCAAGAGAGAAGAAACCCATACCTTAATTGTTGTTCAAACGTTGAACTTGCTGCCCAAAACCCTCTCCAAAATCAGTCCAAGCCTCCTCAACGTCCACACCACTCGACGGACAACTTCTCTTTGCCTTAACGTTTTTGGTTACTTTGTTTTTCTTAAAATTTCATGTGAGTTCTTCAAGTGTGAAGAACTCTTGATATATTTTCTGTTCTTTTAGTTGTTTAGGCTGAGAGCAACATGAAAGAGATGGTGAAACGCGAGAGAGAGATCATGAGAGAGTGAAACGTGTGAAGTTGTTTAGGATTAGATGATGACTTAGTCAACTTAGGACTCTTCTTAATACTTAAAAATCTGATTTAATTAATTATACGTGAAAGGACCATTTTGCCCTTACAAAAAATCAGATTTTAAATAATAAGTAAATCATCAATTTGTTGCTTCCAATGGGGCTTGAACTCGGGTGACACCATTTCGCGAAAACGGGTCACTTCGGGTCGAACCAACCCGAACCGGTTCTTTAATTAAATTAATTAATTAATTAATTAATTCCTTAGGGTAATTATGATATTACCCTTGGCCTGGACAAGACTATTTTACCCCTGGACCCTCAAAACTTAAAATTTCTTCTTTTTAAGTTTGGTAAAGACTCCTTCGATTAAATCTTCGTTTTCGAGAGCCCTACATGGTTGGTTGCAACCTTTCCAATCTCAACTAACTCACCAAGTTAGTTGGCTTGGCCGTAGTAAGGGTTCTGAGGTCTGGTTCTATGCGTATCAATCCGTGTGAACCTTGGTCTAATTGCAAGCATTCTTGACACCTTAAGCATTTATCTTATTCATCATTTTTTTTAGGTTTGTTACAATATCCATATCATTTCCTTCTATTCTTACTCAAGCTTGAAACCAAAGAGTTCCTTGTTGCTGGTTCGTGATGTTAGTCTTGCATATGCGTATAAGTTGCATGTTCTCAATATGTTATTCATTTTTTAAACGACACTATGTTATTAATGATATGAAAGGTCATTATTGCATGAAAGAGGGATTTTCGTTAATGGAATGTTTATCAGGTTGTTGTGCCTCTTGATAGGGTAAATGTACATTTAAATTCATGAGGTGGATAAATGAACATGCTTGATAACTCTTTAAATATGAGGGTGTTTTGGACGAATAATGAGGTGTTGAGTTTTCCTTAAATGGGAAATGATGAGTACCTTGAAAAATGTTTGACTTTTATGAATCAGGAAGGGTGGTTGTAGGTTCACTCTTGAGAAGTGATGATATGTCTAGCCAATGTTATCAATGTGTGCCTATAAATTGTAAAAATATTCCTAACTGATGTATGTTAATGAAAGATAATTTCATGATAAAATTTGTTGTATGAAATGACTTCCTATTGTTTTTATGTGTGTGGAGTGGTCTGCCATTCAAACTTCATCACGAAGAGAGTTTGAGCATGCTTTGGTCAAAAGTGGAGAAATCCTCCTTAAAATAAATTGACCCTTGTGCATTTGTTTTATGTGAGCTCTAAGATTCCATGTGTATATGTTGTGACTTTGAGAAGGTAGTTCCTTCCAGAGAAAAAAGTTATACATGGTAATTTTATGAATGACCTTGATGATATTATGTCTAAGCTATAAGATTGTAGTTGAACTACATCATTCATGATTTTTGGTGCAACTAAGTGAATTGCTTTATTTCTCATGAGTTGAAGTGTGGATTATGCCTACGTTTGCAATTGAAATCCAATATATGTCTTACCTTGTGATGAGATAATGAACATGCTTAAAGTTGAAGAAGGTAGTTCCTCAAAATGGAAGTCAGTATGAAGAAGTATATAAGCATGGAAATAAATTGAAAGAGTATCCATGTTTGATTATGTTTCTTAAATTTCATGATTGTATGAAGTTGGTTTTCCTTCTAAGTTTAGTGAATTGACTATTGTGTAGTAAAATTTTGAATGTTATGGGCTTATCTATCATTTATTGATTCCTTGCAAGTGATTTTAGAAGTCCTCCAAGTGTCATTCGAGGACGAATGTTCCCAACTAGGGGATATTGTCAAGACACTCAAAATGATCTAAGGTGTCTCAAGCATCGTATATACCTAAATGGTTATTAACTTTATAATAAAGTGTTTTATAGTATATTTAGTTTATTTGAAGTGGTTTGGAGGTCAAACGTCCAAGAATGTTCGAGATGTTCGAAAGTTTACTTTGAGACATGCTTGTGTGTTCTAATGTGCTTTTGCATGTTTTATGTGTTGTTTGGGGTCCAAATTGATAGGGGAGGACCTAACTCGTATATGTACATCTTTAGGTTTGAAACGACCGGGTAAAACTCACCAAGGACCATCCAAAGGGTCCTTGAGGAAGACCCAAAAGCTGGTTGTGAACTAGCTAGGTTGTGTGTAATCGACGCCCAAGCATCGATGGCTCGTGCCTTGATCGACGCCCCATTGATTGGAGGCATTGCTCAACACTTGGGTGTAAGATATCATTCCTTGAGATGGTTGCCATAGTCACCATCGACGAAGTATTAGGAAGGCGCGTCAATCAATCGACGGTTCGTTCCTTACCATCTATAGGTTGCACCTCCGACACAGCTTGCACGCTGCCAACTTAAAGAGGTGAATCGGAAATTCATCCACGTCTTAATTGAAATATAGGCGGATAATTTTGGGTTTTTAAGTTAGTATATTAGACTTAACTCTAATTTAGAACTTATTCTTCAAATGTAACATTCCCTCTTAAATCAAACTCTCCCAAAAACCACATTGAAGACCAAGCTCAATAACAAGCTGTGGAGGTGGATTTTTAGATATTTCCTCTCAAATGTTCATGGGCTTTCTAACGTAGAATGTATGGTAATCCTTCATCCTTAGATAACTTTTCATCTAAGGAGTTCTGTCTGTAACACTTCGAAAATCCAAAACATGTTCTAGATCCTACCATGAGTGTCATAAGGTTAAGACACTGTTTTAAGGTCCATTTTAATAAATATAAGTCATTTAGGAAGTCTAGAAACCAAAATGTCCAAAAATGTCCATGACGTCTGGAAACTAGTTCAAGGAGGTGCTAGGGTGCCTTAGCCTATGTGACTAGCATTAAGGAGTCGAAAAATGATGAAAATTGGTGGAAGGGTGTCTAGCACATGTTAGAGTTAGTTCATAGTCTAAACTTCCGGGAACGACTCCCCAAGGACCAACAAAGGGCCCTTGAAGTGAACCCTTGCATTTTAGAGTCAAAGGACTGCCCAAGGCAGTGTGCACCGACGAATGCCATTGACGGGGCGTGTGCCAATAGACGAGGCGTAGATGGCCACCGTCGATGGTCACTTAGTCAAATTATTGAAAGGGATATTTTTCACAGTCTCTGAACTTACAAACGGATGTGCAGCACCGAAGGGGGCGTGGTCGTCGATAGACCCACGATCCGTCGATCGTGGTGTCGTCTGGGATGACTGATTTTCACTGCACGTTTTCATTTAAGTTAATTAATTAGTTGGATTAGTTAGGAAGTTAATAAGGGGTTAATGGAGGTCTAAATAATTTAGTTAACCACCAATATAAATCCTCTAAGCTAATTAGACTAACCTAAGCTCTCACAATTCACAAAACCCAAACTATCTTCTTTCTCTCTTCTTTCTCTCCCTAGTAAAGAACTCCATTGAAGACAAAGCTAGGGGAGGGTTTATGGGCTGAAAATTTTCAAGTTTCTCCATCAATATTCATTAATTAGTAAGGTATGGGATTCTTTTCTCTTTTGATACCTCTTTCCTCAAAGGGTTCCATCAAAGTGATTTCAAAAGTTGAGTTTTCAAGTGGGTTTTCATCTAATACAAAATTGATGTCATGAATTACTTTGTTTATGATTTCTTAATGATATTATGAGTAGATTAACATTTATTATAACTTAATTGTGTTATATGTTGATGGATTGGTCTAGTTTGTAGAAGATGACCTATTTCCTTTAACTCTAGGTTATGATCTTGAAATAAATTATGTAATGTTAGTTCAATTGATTTTGTTATTGGTTGAATTACTATTATATGATGGTATTATATCAATTATGAATAGATTAAGTTTAACTATAGACCTATCATGCTAGTTCTTGAGTAATTGATCTATGGTATGAAACATGTTTTTAATTTGACCTAAGTCTATTATGATGCACTTATTGTGGTGGTTTTTACATTCTTGTACATGTTTATGTGTTATGATCATGTCCATGAAGGCATTCGATCCAACATGAATTGATATGATGATTCCATGTTTAGGAAGTTTAAGGTTGTAACCTTGATTCTAGTATCATGTCTAAGTTAATTGATGTTATGTGAAGTTATATGTATAGTGTTCAACAATGGTAGTATTATTTAGGTATGTGGATGATGTTTAGTATATGTGAATGACCATGTTAGGCTTAAGTGTGCTCTATATGTTTAATAATGATTAATACTATTATAGCATGACCCTTACCTATATGAATCCTATATGAATATGTGATCAAAGTATAATAGGAGTCTTCTATTCTATTGTTGAATATCTTCTTGTCTCCTATAATGGAATGTGAGTGTGTAATCTATAGTCCTTTATGCTCTATATGTGTATGACTTGAAACTTGAACACTGTTGTACATGTGTTGTGATCTTCAGAGGGTGGCTTCCTCAATGTTATGTTATAGCCATTATGTGATCATATTGACCAATGCACACATTTACATCTCATGTATAACTATTAGTAGGGTAGATTTATGATGATTAGGCAAATTATAGTTCTCCTATGCACCATTACCTATTTCTATGCATGTTAAGTATATAATTAATGAAGTTATGAACATATGTATCCTAGAGGTGTTCATCTAAAGGTATATCTCACATATGTATGCACCCACACATGATGGTATGAACAGTAGACTTATGAGAAAGGACATTCTCACATCAAGTAAGTTCTATTATGAAAGAAAATTCTCATCTTAGAAACCTTTGAGCTAAATGATGTATGAAGGAGTAAGCTCATAAAACCATCTTTATGAACTAATGTATGAAATTTCTTAAAATATTTTTAAAAGGGAGTTTTAGCCTACACCAAGTGAGCATGAAAAATTATAGTGGGAGGTTCACGTCTAGTAATTCCGGCTACCCCCAAAGGAATCTTCACATTTAGCAAGTCTGGTTCCCAACATAAATGTTGTCTCATGAGATGGAAACATCCACGTCTAGCAAGTCAAGGTTTCTAGTAGCGATATCCATGTTCCCTAAATACGTGCCCCGTAGGTTATAGCTATTGCATCTACCTATGTAGCTATGTATGAATGATTACACCTTAGGCAAGTGTAAACCTACTCTTTTCGGTTTGGGAGGAGAACGCCGGATTCCATGTAGATTACATGGTCTATATCAGTTATGTCTATGCCTCCCGAAGGTTAATAAATGAACTAAGATAAGATTATGAGCTCTAATTGTAACTCCTTGAGAAGTTTACTTAGTATAGGTAGGACTATGGACCATACCCATGCATTGCACTAGTGGACTTCAAGAAAGGATAAAATTGGAGGCTCTTATGAAGTAAAGATTTATGTTATGTAAGATTTGTATGAATATATGTTAAATGACTTTGTTCATTTTCTAACATGAATTATGAATATGTATATGAATTACTTTTAGGGCTTCTATGTGAGTTTAGTTATTATATGTGGGGGTATGGGACTCAATGTGTACATTGCACAAGTAAGCTTGTGATGGTGGATTACTTATGATATGACTAAGAGAGTTCTGACTAAGGTTGTAGTAAAGGGATGTGTCCTTATATGATGCTATGGAGTATGTGCTTTATGTCTAGTGATAAAGAAGGTGTTGTGACTTGATGAGTATTATATTCCTATTCTAGGGTGACTTCTTAGCAACACTTAGTGTATGTAGTAGTATGGGATGCTACTTACACATTGAACTAGTATGACTTGGGGGTTGTCTTATGTTGTGTTTCTAATGTGAAACTTATGTCTTATGATGTGCTTATGACTTGTGAATATATGTGGTTGTGTTTATAAAGCATACCTATGAAAGACTATATTATGTGACCTCAAGGTGATATATTGTACTATGTACACTTGGGGGTTCCTTAAGGGAAGAAGTTAAAGTAAAAGAGAAGTAATGAGTGGTATGCAATGAATGTGCTACAAATATGATAAGTGTCTTATGGGTCATTATGAATAGTATCCATGTCTCCAGTATTTATATGAACTATGTTGTGTTTATTATGCCAATGTTCATGAAGTTTACTAGAATGACATGTTGCATAATTTCAAATGAAATGTCTACTTTAAATGCTTGTTTTTGCATAGTTGCCATACTTAGTGTATTCTTCTACTAAAACCATTCTTCTTCATCTTTTTACACATAGTGTAGGTGGTGATGACTAGAGGATGTCTCTTAAAAGTGAAGGGCTTGGATAGGTTCCCCAAGTTCAAGGAAAAGAGATCCTAATGTTTCAAGGATTGGCAAAAAAAACTTAGAGTTTGACTATGTATATAAATATATATATATATATATATATATATATATGAAGTGATGTTCTAGCATATGAACTGCTATAAAAAGTTTGATATTTTCCGCTATTTTTTTTTGCTTATGCGATGAATGAAAGGTAAAAAGCTTGTCTTGGACCTCCGAGAGGTGGACGTCGCCGTTTTACTTCTATGGGGTGCTCCCCGATCGTGACATAATCATGATATCACAATTCATATAGTTAAGACATTTCATCACATTAATCATACAATCACCTTCCAAATCCAATCACATGTAATACTTAAATTGAACATCATCACCAAGTATAAACCATCATCATTGAAGTAAGGGTTCAAGATCATAAAGTCTTACCAATTCACCTTTATAAGCCTCCTTCAATATCTTACAATCAATCCACCCATATTCATCCATTAATATACTCAATAACATCATACAATAGTAATTCATACAATAACTAAGTCAATTGTATCATCACTAACCAATTCAATATCAATTCATAACCTAGGGTAAGGGGAAAAGGGTTCAACAAAGATTTCTTCATAGAACTCGGTCTAATATCAATAATTATGATAATTAACAAATAATCAATAATAATCTATCAATATTACTCAAAGGACACCAACAACAATTCAATTTGTCAGACCAATTTCGAAATTGGAAGAAAACCCATGATTTTATCAACGTTAGAAATCAACTTTGAAGAGCCTATTGGGTAAAGGCTTCCTAAAAGTGAATATCTTCCATACATTATTGATTATTACAAAGTTGCAGAGGAAATCTAGAATATTGATTACCTAGTGAAGGTTGACCTTGATCTTCAATGGTTTCTTTGGGAAAGAGAGAGAAAGTAGAGAGATGTATGTATTCCCACAACTTACATAATTAACCACCCCTTACCCAATAATTAATGACATAACGAACTAACTAATTAAGTCCACAAATAAAAAACTTAACAGTCAAACATACCCTCAAACTACTAGATCACGTCGACGCCCCGTAGGTCGATCGATGGACCACTTATGCAGGTTTTTTTTTCTTAGAGATTGTTTTTGGCCACCATTTTTCCAATTGACTAAGTTTCAATGCACGTGGACATCGGCAGAGCGTCCACTAATTGACGACTCGTCGATTGGCTTCGTGGATGATCACTATAAAGTTTACAACTTTGGGTCAAATTGAAGGGTCCTCCTCAAGGACCTTTTAGGTGGTCCATGGATAGTCGTACCCGTACGTACCAACCCTAAACACACTATAGACATGTTTAACACCTTTCTGCCAAATTTCATTAATTTTCGATTCTTAAAACCCCATGAAACATGCGAAAGCACACTAACCTTAATTTCACTAGTCTCCGGACTCTAACACTTCCTAATTGATTTAAATAATTATTATAGGCCTATAAACGATGTTCCAAGTCTTAGTTAATCATGTGAGGTTGTAGACCAAGTCATGGACTTTCAGAGTGTTACAGTACTCCTCGTTCATAGAGAATGAGTTACTTAGTAGCAATCTCTTTATCCCTTAACCAAGTGCATGTATAGGTTTATCTATTGGAAAATCCATGTAAAGTCTATAGATAATGGACCTACCTTAGTAAAGTGGGTATCCCTCATCCGGTAGGGGTTAATATCGGGAATCTATGTCTACCTCTCATTGTCTATAGCGGTTAAATCTATCCCCCACAAATGAATGTAGTGAAATAAGTCTTCTAAATGGTGTAATATTTAGGGTAGGTGGTGGAATCGGATGCTATCTATCTATTGTTGTAACGCCATAAAACGAACTAAGGTGAACTAGAGATTTGTGGTTGTTTCTCGATTTAATTTTAATTTAAAATGAGTTACGTTATTGTTCTTAGGCAGTGTCTGAAGTTTGGTTAATTTTGGAGTTCAAACGCCCAAGAACGTCCATGACGTTCGGAAGGTATGCCTTAGAAAGTACTAGTGTGTCTTGAGGTGTTTTAGTGAGTTTTATGTGTTCATCTTGCTTGAAAGTTTCATGAAATGTTCCTAAGACCTAGACAACTTAGTTTAGGGGGTTTAACATCCGAGCAAGACCCCACATAGGACCCACAAGGGCCCTAGGTAAAGGGTCCAAGACTTTGACCAAACTGCCAAAGAAGTGACCAAACGACGACCCTAAGGACGGTCCGTTGGTCCACCAACGGTCCGTCGACCTAGGGCGTCGATTTTCCATGCAATTCAGGATGGACAGGATCCAATTGGAACTAAGTTTCAACCCACGATACCCCACCAACGGTCCGTTGATGCACATATAGTCCGTTGGTTAGGTCTCGTCTGTGAGGTCTCCAAAACTGTTAAGTGGACTGCCTTGGCTTGGGGTGTTTGGTAAATTCAGTCTTTTGTGAATTTAGGACGTTAGTTTTAGGGTTTATTAGGTATATTAAAGTGTTCTAAACCCTAAGACCTCATTTCAGACCCCTCTTCCTAAAACCCCAAAACCTCTCTCTCTTAGAATTCTCTCTCAAGTCTCCATTGAAAGCTAGAGGTCAAGGAAAGGAAAGAGGGATGGTTGGACGTGTCCCTTCCTCATAAACTCATGGATTTTACTTGCTTAGTGAGGTATGATATCCATTCTTGAATACCCTTTCATTCAAGAAGCCATTTCCAATGAATTTCAAAAAGGGGTTTTCAACCCTAACTTCTATTATCTTCAACCCAATACGGGTCTTGCATGAAAATGTTTCTAATGATAAATTAATGATGTTATTAATGTTAGTTGGTGATTCTAATGCTAAAACCCTAATGAAATCATGTTAAAGGTTCCTTTCAAATTGTGGTTTACGAAATGGGTCAAATGAGCATGTTTATGTATAAAATGAACTTTGGTTTTATTGTGTTGTAATGGTGGTTTAGATACTGCCCTAAGGGCCTTGTTATGATGAATTAATTATAAAATGATTATAGGTTGTTATGGCTTAGTAAATTGAAGAGTTGCTTATATTGTTTTGTTCTTATGATAAATTGATCTTGAGTGGTATGGTCCACCTTCTTGGTGGCGATGCTTATTTGATTAATTGGTGATGTTTATTATGTATTGACGATGGGATCTTGAAGGTCTAAATTGTAGAATGAATAGAAATTGTAAATGGGTCTTGTATTGTGGTTGTGAAGCTTGAATGGTATGTTTGACCTAGATTTTGGTCTAATTGAAGAATGTGACTAAGTGAAGTATGTAAAGTGTGTAAGATGTTAAATGAAAGTCTAAAGCATGTTTAGAAGTAATGTATATGAAATGATGCTTATATGCAGGGTGTTCTTACATGTACACACACACACTTTAAGTGAATGAATGAAGCTATGTTTAGTAAGAAGGGGAGTCTTGGGGTGGACACTCTTCGTGAGTTGAGATGAGGTGTCTAGTAGCAACCTCACTATTCCTAATGAGCTTTCCTAGATTGGTAGGAGGATGAATGCACTTCGTGAGTTGAGATGTGGCATTTGCTAGTTATCCTTAACCGATAGTCTATAATGTGAGAATCCGTGGGGAGTTATGCCTAGCGCCGAGAGGATAGGAAGAATGGTGGAATACACTTCGTGAGTTGAGATGTCATATTCCTTTATACCTCTTGAGATGAGTACTCCTCGTTAGTAGAGAATGATTAACTTAGTAGCAATATCCCTATCCCTTAACTATGTGCCCGCATAGGTATAGCTATTGGAAAAGCCATGTAAAAGCTAAGAAGTCTGACCTTAGTCTAGGCAAGTGAGGATCCCTCATCCGATAGGGGTTAATATCGGGATTGTCACGACTGGAGTGTAGACCCCAGACGAGACCGGCGCCGTTGAACTCTCAGAGGTCGCAGACAAGCCTACTTACGTCATTCTTACTTCATCTAGGTTAATTTTAGCGGAAAATTTGAAACTTTTTGTTTCTTATCATGCATAAAGGTCTTTCTACTTACATTCATAATGTTCACCATTAACCATCTAACATTAAGATTATAAACTGAAAGAAATAGTTCAATATTGTATTAAATGTATAATTGCCAAAATGGCACAAATACAATGTCTGAAATAAAAACGGAAAGAAACACTAGTGGAACATACTCCTCTAGCTAAAGCCTACATCTAAGCTAGATATTAACAGTAGACATCCTCGAAAGCATGAGGGCCTACCAAGTACGGATGAAAGCTCCACGTCCGGATAGCTGCAAAGTCAGACTATAAGATCTAGCGTCCACTTGTGTCTGCACCTAAAAATATAGAGTTGTATGGGATTAGTACACACTTTTACTAAGTATAGGTATATGCAAGCACACACCAAGGACATGCATTAGTAAGAATAGGTCTTTCCTAACAACATGATTATGGAAAGTCATGTCAGTGGACTTGCCAAATTGGGATTAGGAAAGTTAATGAGCTTTCCAAATTTGGATTAGGAAAGTCAGTGAGCTTTCTAAATTTGGATTAGGAAATTCATGCCATGAGAGTAACATGCATCATCATACTTATCATATTGCACACATCACATAACATCTTACATATAGCACATATCATATTGCATATAGCACAAACATCTTTCATATCATTCATTCATATGCCATGAGACCTTGGAATCATGTACTTGACATTAAGACTTCCCAAAATGAGGGCTCAACATATGGGACCTCAACTAGTGTTATTACTTGAGTCTATCTCACCTCTTGATTATCCTATCCTAACACCTTTGGTATCGTTCATCTCATTATGTGCATAATTTGAAGCTGGCCTCATTCATTCATTGGGAACTTTAACTTTAACCGACATAGATCATATGAGCATCATGAAATCCAGTGTCTCCCCCACACCGAAAAGAGGTGGAATCACTTGCCAAAGTGACCCAAAATATGCTAGCGTACATGGGAATTGAACCCCGCCAGATCCCTATATTGGCAGTATAGGTTTGAAGACTAGGAGATATAAGGAGACCCATACCCGGCATGCCGGACAGTATCATCTCATGAGAGTTACGTGAACCTCCGTCCTTCCTGAAAGATGGCATCACCGCTCATAGCTAGTCTATCGGTGCTCAGTATTAAGTTCCATTTCATTTAACTCATACGTCATGGAAGCTGGCTTCTAGTATGAGGACATCATAGCTCAATAGATGATTTCTCATCTCATCATTAGTATTAAGTATACATTATTATCAAACTTTCATTATAGTGTTCATAGAGACTGGTCTCTTCATTAACTTTACACTCTCATAGGTGAGTACGTTTTGGTAACATTTACTTAGGCTCATTTGAGATTGGTGTCATCTTTCACATTAGCCCCTTATCATGTTGTCATCACATTCATTAACATTAGCACATTTTCTCTTCATAATTACTCACCCCTTTTTTACATGAATGTTCATTTCATCCTATGCAAATGCACTTGGTCATTTGTGTGTTTCACAGTCTTACTTAACCCTTCTAGGGTTTTTTCATTTCATTAAATGATATTCATTTCATCGTATGCCAATACACTTGGCCATTTAGTGTGTTTTAGACTCGTAATTAACCCTTCTAGGTTTACATCATTTCATTACATACATCTTAGGTTCACTTATTTTTAAACGTATGTTAGACTTATGGGTCAATACGTACAAGCCATGAGGCTTCATTCATAGTTATTTTAAGTGATTCATATCTTCCTAAGATTATGTGGTACAAGACTTATGCATCTTGTATGTATGCCAAGATCTCGATTTTGATCTAAGTAGACAGCATTATTCTTGAATATTTAATTCACGTATGACTTATGTATCAATACGGAATTTGGGTAAGGGAACCCGGTGTCGAATCCCTTGGACAACACTTTACATTTTTCTTTTTATTTAATTTTGGTCCACATGACATTGGGACCCTAGATCGAGCCCCAACATCAACATTTCCTTTTTATTTCAGCCCTTTGAAATTCTCTTCCTTGGCCGAGGGGTTGTGGGATCGAACCCCCACAGACCTTTTTTTATTTTATTTAAATTCCCTTTCCTTGAATTGTTCGCGTTGACCATGAGGTTGTGGGATCGAACCTCCACAGCCTCTCTTTATTTTTTTCTTTTAGTTCTCATTTACTGCCTAGAGGTCGTGGGTTCGATTCCGATGCCTCACATTTCTTTTCTTTTCATCTTCTTTTAACTCTCCTTTACTGCCTAGAGGTCGTGGGTTCGATTCCCACACCTCCAATTTCATTTCTTTTTATTTTACTTAAGCTGTCTAAGAGGTTGTGGGTTCAAACCCACTCCTCTCATTCCTTTTTTTTCATAGCTTATTTTCCTGCCAAGACCCCTGTTCGATTCCCCCTTCTCACATTGTTTTTCACTTCTTTATTTTCACAACTTTTAACGTGGTGAGGTCACGGGTTCGACCCTCAATGACCTCACTTGTTTTTCTTCACTTTTCATGACATTTTAAACCACTTAACTTGGCTGCAATTAATCAACAAAGTGCTGGAGAATTGAGTTACATTTTCAGCTTCTTTTTCATTACATTGCGCGTTAGTTCTTAGGGGAATTTCATAGTGCATTTAGAACGTTTTAGATGAATTTTTATGGATTCGTTTAGCCAAGAGATTATCACTCAAATCATCCACATTTCATCTCTTATGAACATCACGATTTTTACATAAACATTTGTACATGAAATACAACCACAACATCACATTTTAGAGCCTTAACCCGAGGCACATAGTTACATTTTTGGAAAGACATCAACATAATTCACATAATTCGAAGCATAGATATAAACACATAATCATCACGAAAAACATGTTTCATCCCTGTTTTTCTACCAGCAAACATAACCAACCTATGATTCAATGGGAGCTAGTGACAGGGACATGCAACGGGGAACAACCCTAGTTTTCGTAATAGATTCGTCTGAACCTTAGGGGTCTCTTGGGAAAGGGACCAAGAGAGAAGAGAACCCATACATTTTTGACGTTCAAACCTCGACTTGCTTCCCAAAGAACTCCTCCAAACACACGTCCAACACAAAAAGTTCAACACCAAACTCGACGGAAAACCTTCTCTTTGTCTACGTGATTGATTAGTTGTTTGTTTATAATTTTCGTTGTGAGTTTATCAAGTGTGAAGAACTTTGTTTTACCTACTGTTCTTGAAGTTATTTGTCAGAGAGAATCGTGAAAAAGAAGAGAGAATGATCGTGTGTTTTTTAGAGATAGACGTGAGAGAGTGATAGTTTTATTAGGCTTAGGAGTCTAGTTTAGGACTTAGTCAAATAAGGTTTTTATTAAATATTAAAAATTTGATTTCCTTTTATTTTAACTCAGCTAATAAATAATAAGTATAAATTAATTACATTAATTTACCAACTTAAATTAAAAACAAATTTAATTCATTGCTTCCACCTAGGTTCGAATCCGGGTGGAGCAAGACTTCACTTCAAGAGCCAATTTTCGGCCCTCTCTCCCAAAATTGCCCCTCAACCTTATTAATTAAATAATTAATTATATATTTATAGTAATTACGATACTACCCTTAGCCTGGAAAAAGACCATTTTACCCCTAGACCCACCAAAACTATGATTTTCACTTTTTAAGTCCGGTAAAGACTCATTCGAGTAAATCTTCGTATCCGAGATCCCTACATGGTTGGAACCAACCTTTCCTACTAGTAGCTTCACATTAATAGACTAAGGAACTCTTTCCTCAACTAGTCTTATCAAAGCATACAACATAAGTGAACATATAAGTCATACAAATCAGCAACCAACATGATGACTCAAAACATATTAATCTCATACTAGTGCATAAACACCATAAACAGTCAAATACATGAAAGACTAATTAAGGCTACGCACCCGAGACTTCACCAGAGGTGCCTTCCCCTGCACCCCTAGACTTGAGTGCGAAGAATTGTTGCCTCCTTGGAGCCTCTTCACTTGGACCATTAGGCTGAACTCTCTCCTTCCCTTATTCCTTAATTCTCCTATTCGAACAATCCTTCACCATGTGACCCGGTTTGCCACAACTGTAACAAGCGTTAGTGCCCATCAGACACTCTCCTCCATGCAGTTCGCCACACTTCGTGCATGGTGGCCTCTCCTGGAGTATATATACTTCATTGTTTCTCCTAACTCTGGGCTCGGAATCCCTATCATAGCGACCATTGGATGAACTTGACGACCCTTGGTGGGAGAGTCCCGTCTTAAACCTGGGCTTATCCCTGATTTTAGTACTACTCTTCCTTGAAAAATTCTACTCAACTTGCCTTGACCTGTTCCCTGCCCTAGTGTGCTTCCTCTTCCTGCTTTCGTCCACTTGCTGGACATGGAACATAAGCCTGGATGGTTCCATGCTGTCATGTAGCATTGCTGCCCTACACTCCACCTCGAGATCCTCAGCAATCCCTGTCAAGAATCTACTGATCTCGTCTCTACTGTTAGACACAAGAGAAGTGGCATACCTGGATAATTTCATGAACTTCAGGGAATACTCCCTGACTGTCATCGATCCCTGTTTAAGGTTGATAAACTCCTCAATCTTGGCCTCCCTCATCTCTCTAGGGGAAATCTCTCCAGGAAGGCTGTCTTAAACAGCTCCCAAGTGATCGAAACTCCGCCCAAAGCTCGGCTATCCTGCCATATCTTGCACCAAGTCTGTGCAACATCCTTGAGCTGATACGAAGCCAGCTCAGCCTTATCAGTATCTGTTGCCCCCATAGCCACCAAAATCTTATGCACCTCGTCCACAAACTCCTGGGGTCCTCTGAAGTCTTAGACCCTGTGAAAATAGGAGGATTCATGCTCGTGAGATCTCTCAGCCTGTCAGCCATGCTACAAATCGGTGGGTTCTCCCTCTGAACATTCTACCGGTTGACCTGGTCAGTCACGGCCTGGGCCTGCATAGTGATGGCCTATACCATCTTGGCCAGAGATGCCCGCACTTTCGCATCAGTCACCCAGAAGGGTTAACCGGCATAGCCACTCCTTGAGCTGGAGCCTGGGGTGGAACCTAATGGTCCTCAGCAGCTGCTCCTCCTCTCCTCTGACCAATGGTTCTCCTAGTATTCATTCTCTGAAAACAACAAGGATTGATGTTAGACACGCTCATAATACCAAGAAAAATCAGACATTAGGAAAACCACGATAAGATCAGAAGAAGGGAAATTTTCCTACGCATCATGTAGTCTCTAACTCAGGATAGTGGTGCACTTCACTACCATGACTTAGAAACTACTCAATGTGGTTGATGTTAACTTATTTTTCTCGGAATTTAACCTAGTGCTCTGATACCAACTTTGTCACGACCAAAGTGTAGACCCCAGACGAGACTGGCATCGTTGACCTCTCAGAGGTCGCAGACAAGCCTACTTACGTCATTCTTACTTCATCTAGGTTAATTTTAGAAGAAAATTTGAAACTTTTTGTTTCTTATCATGCATAAAGGTCATTCTACTTACATTTATAATGTTCACCATCAACCATCTAACATTAAGATTATCAACTTAAAGAAATAGTTCAATATTGTATTAAATGTATAATTGCCAAAATGGCACCAATACAATGTCTGAAATAAAAATGAAAAGAAACACTAGTGGAACATACTCCACTAGCTAAAGCCTACATCTAAGCTAGATATTAACGGTAGAAATCCTCGAAAGCATGAGGGCCTACCAAGTCCGGATGAAAGCTCCACGTCCGGATAGCTGCAACGTCAGGCTGTAAGCTCTAGCTTCCACCTGTGCCTACACCTAAAAATATAGAGTTGTATGGGATTAGTACACACTTTTACTAAGAATGGGTATATGCAAGCACACACCAAGGACATGCATTACTAAGAATAGCTCTTTCCTAACAACATGATTATGGAAAGTCATGTCAGTGGACTTGCCAAATTTGGATTAGGAAAGTCAGTGACCTTTCCAAATTTGGATTAGGAAAGTCAGTGACCTTTCCAAATTTGGATTAGGAAAGTCATGCCATGAGAGCAACATGCATCATCATACTTATCATATAGCACACAACACATAACATCTTACACATAGCACATATCATATTGCATATAGCACATAACATCTTTTATATCATTCATTCATATGCCATGAGACCTTGGAATCATGGACTTGACATAAGACTTCCCAAAATGAGGGCTCAACATATGGGACCTCAACTAGGGAGTCTTTTTTAGCAAACACAGAGTCTGCTTCATTCATTCATACGTACTTCATTTCATTCATTCATAAGCTAGTGTAAACACCAGCTATACCTAGGATGTATTTTAAGACTCTCATCGGGTTTGGTGTGCAACGATCAAGAATAACCTAGTGTCATTACTTGAGTCTAGCTCACCTCTTGATTATCCTATCCTAACACCTTTGGTATCGTTCATCTCATTATGTGCATTATTTGAAGCTGGCCTCATTCATTCATTGGGAACTTTGACTTTAACCGACATAGATCATGTGAGCATCATGAAATCTAGTGTCTACCCACACCGAAAAGAGGTGGAATCACCGGCCAAAGTGACCCAAAACATGCTAGCGTACATGGGATTTGAACCCCGTCAGATCCCTATATTGGTAGTATAGGTTCGAAGACTAGGAGATATAAGGAGACCCATACACGGCATGCCGGACAGTCTCATATCATAAGAGTTACGTGAACCTCCGGCCTTCTCGAAAGAAGGCATCACCGCTCATAGCTAGTCTATCGATGCTCAGTATAAAGTTCCATTTCATTCAACTCATACGTCATGGAAGCCGACTTCTAGTATAAGGACATCATAGCTCAATAGATGATTTCTCATATCATCATTAGTATTAAGTATACATTATTCTCAATACTTTCATTAGAGTGTTCATAGAGACTGGTCTCTTCATTAACTTTACACTCTCATAGGTGAGTACGTTTTGGTAACATTTACTTAGGCTCATTTGAGATTGGTCTCATCTTTCACATTAGCCTCTTATCATGTTGTCATCACATTCATTATTATTAGCACATTTTCTCTTCATAATTACTCACCCCTTTTTTACATGAATGTTCATTTCATCCTATGCAAATGCACTTGGTCATTTGTGTGTTTCACAGTCTTACTTAACCCTTCTACAGTTTTATCATTTCATTACATGATATTCATTTCATAGTATGCCAATACACTTGGCCATTTATTATGTTTTACACTCGTAATTAACCCTTATAGGTTTACATCATTTCATTACATACATCTTAGGTTCACTTATTTTTAAACGTATGTTAGACTTATTGATCGATACATAAAAGCCATGAGGCTTCATTCATAGTTCGTTTAAGTGATTCATATCTTCCTAAGATTATGTGGTACAAGACTTATGCATCTTGTATGTATGCCAAGATCTCGATTTCGATCTAAGTAGACAACATTATTCTTGAATATGTAATTCACCTATGACTTATGTATCAATACGGAATTTGGCTAAGGGAACCCGGTGTCGAATCCCTTGGACAACACCTTACATTTTTCTTTTTATTTAATTTCGGTCCACATGACATTGGGACCCTAGATCGAGCCCCAACATCAACATTTCCTTTTTATTTCTCCCCTTTGAAATTCTCTGCCTTGGCCGAGGGGTTGTGGGATCGAACCCCCACAGCCCCTTTTTTTTATTTATTTAAATTCCCTTTCCATGAATTATTCGCGTTAACAATGAGGTTGTGGTATCGAACCCCCACAACCTCTCTTTATTTTTTTCTTTTAGTTCTCCTTTACTGCTAGAGGTCGTGGGTTCGATTCCCACGCCTCACATTTCTTTTTTTTCTTTTCATCTTATTTTAACTCTCCTTTACTGCCTAGAGGTCGTGGGTTCGATTCCCACGCCTCACATTTATTTTCTTTATATTTTTCCTTAAGCTGTCTCAGAGGGTGTGGGTTCGAATCCCACTCCTCTCATTCCTTATTTTTCATAGCTTATTTTCCTGCTAAGACCTCTGTTCGATTCCCCCTTCTCACATTGTTTTTCACTTCTTTATTTTCACAACTTTAAACGTGGTGACGTCACGGGTTCGACCCTCAATGACCTCACTTGTTTTTCTTCACTTTTCATGACATTTTAAACCACTTAACTTGGCTGCAATTAATCAACAAAGTGCTGGAAAATTGAGTTACATTTTCAGCTTCTTTTTCATTACATTGCACATTAGTTCTTAGGGTAATTTCATAGTGCATTTAGAACATTTTAGATGCATTTTCATGGATTCATTTAGCGAAGAGATTATTACTCAAATCAGCCCAATTTCATCTCATATGAACATCACGATTTTTACATAAACATTTTTACATGAAATAGAACCACAACATCACATTTTAGAGCCTTAACTCGAGGCACATAGTTACATTTTGGATAGACATCAACATAATTCACATAATTACGAGCATATATATAAACACATAATCATCAAGAAAACACGTTTTATCCCTAGTTTTCTACCAACAAACATAACCAACCTATGATTCAATGGGAGCTAGTGACAGGGACATGCAACGGGGAACAACCCTAGTTTTCGTAATAGATTCGTCTGAACCTTAGGGGTGTCTTGGGAAAGGGACCAAGAGAGAAGAGAACCCATACCTTTTTGACGTTCAAACCTCAACTTGCTGACCAAAGAACTCCTCCAAACACACGTCCAACACCAAAAGTTCAACACCAAACTCGACGAAAAACCTTCTCTTTGCCTACGTGATTGATTAGTTGTTTGTTTATAATTTTCGTTGTGAGTTTATCAAGTGTGAAGAACTTTGGTTTACCTACTGTTCTTGAAGTTATTTTTCAGAGAGAATCGTGAAAAAGAAGAGAGGATGATCGTGTATTTTGAGAGATAGACGTGAGAGAGTGATAGTTTTATTAGGCTTAGGAGTCTAGTTTAGGACTTAGTCAAATAAGTTTTTTATTAAATATTAAAAATCTGATTTCCTTTTATTTTAACTCAGATAATAAATAATAAATATAAATTAATTACATTAATTTACCAACTTAAATTAAAAACAAATTTAATTCATTGTTTCCACCTAGGTTCGAACCCTGGTGGAGCAAGACTTCACTTCAAAAGCCAATTTTCGGCCCTCTCTCCCCAAATTGCCCCTCCACCTTATTAATTAAATAATTAATTATATATTTAGGGTATTAACGATACTACCCTTAGCCTGGAAAAAGACCATTTTACCCATAGACCCTCCAAAACTATGATTTTCCCTTTTTAAGTCCGGTAAAGACTCATTCGAGTAAATCTTCGTATTCGAGAGCCCTACATGGTTGGACCCAACCTTTCCTAGCTCAACTAACTCCCTAATTTAGTTGGTTTGGTTGTAGCAAGGGTTCAGAGGTCTGGTTCTACGCGCATTAATCCGTGTGAACCCGGTCTAATCGTAGGCATTCTAAAAACATTAAGCATTACTTAGCATATCCGTTTTAGGGTTGTTAAAGGGATTTCATGCCTAGATCTCATGGTCTTTGTCAGTTAAGCTAACCCCCCAAAAGTAATGAAATGATAAGTTGTCTAATTAATGTGTTACGTATGTGATTTTGATTGAACTAAGTTTTCTCAAGGAACGTGCTACTTAGGTTAGGTGGTGGTATGGGACGCTTCCTATCCATTGCACTAAGTAGGACCTTCCAAAAGGGAAAACTTGGTGACGAACCTTCTAAAATAATGTACTACTTACGGTAGGTGGTGGTATGGGACGCCATCCTACTTATTGCACTAAGTAGGCATTCCGAAAGGGAAGCCTTTGGTGTATTATTGGGTGTTATTCTATTGTATTGCCATTGAGTGGGTTCTTGTTATCCCGAGGTGAGTATGCCGAATGAAAGGAAGTATTGAGGGTCGCTTTGTTGTGTATTGAAAAAGGTATATGTGTACTTTCTTCATGTCATAACTTAGTGAGTCTTAGTACCTTTGAAGGGAAAATCCTACGGAAATGATGCTTATTCCTAATTGGAAATGCTTTGGAAGTCTCACCATTTTGGAGTTTAGGTAGTTCAATGTAATGTCCAATGTAGTTTACTGTAATTTTGGTTAAATTGTTGTTACGTGCTCGAATCCTTGGGAATCCATTAGGAGCGCTAGTGGGAGTGGTAGTATGGGATGCTACTCTCACATTGCACTTAGTGTGACCTAAGAGTCCTATTGGAGGAGAGTACTTAGGTGAAAAAGTATGCTCGAGTCGGTTCACTATAAGTTTGGTGTGCTTACTGTAAAGTGTATTGTTGAGGTAAAATTATGGAAATTCTCCTTTTAAGTATTTAATGATGCTTCTTATGTTATTTTGTTCATAAGTTCATGAATGTTTTATTAAATTGGCATGAAAGCTTATTTTTTCAGAAAATGTCCCTTTTTTACATGTTTTTGCATATGCCATACTTAGTACATTGTTTGTACTAACCCCATACTTTTATATACCTTATGAGTAAAGGTTGGAAGCCGTTTAGAAGATCGAAGTTGAAGCTTGGGAATTCTATCTCTCAAGAATTTGGTATGTCCTCATATATTCGAGGACATAGTTTATGTTTCTTAGTCTCTTTAATTAAGACTTAAATTGTATTTCCTTTTATTATAAAGGGCCGTGTCCCTAGGATTCTAAAGTGTGTCTTTAAGTTGTCTTGTGACAACAACATTTCCTATTATTTATGAAAAGACTTATTTTATGATAAATATCGTGAAAAGTTTTAATTCCGCACTACTTTTCATGCTTTAGGTTATGAACGGGAGTTGAAGGGCTTGTACGAGACCCCAAAGGGTCAAGTACGCCCGGTCACATTTTGAAGGTTTTCCCCTAACTTCTAGCCGGTGTTTTTGGGTCGTGATAGACTTGGTCTCAGAGCCTAAGGTTTTGGGAAATAGTTTAAGGTCTAAAAGTCTCACAAGCCACGTCTAGTAGTATCTTGGTCATTGGTGTGAGTCACGACACATCCATGGACAAGAGGCTATAGGACGATAGAGTTTTACTTTCTTCATTACTCTTGAATTTTGCCATAGAAACTAACTCCCTAAGATCTCTCTCTTCTTCTCCTTTGCCCCGATGGTTTTATAGGTGTGATTGCTTGGAAAGGGAGATGTTTCTAAGTTTGAGGGAGAGAAAATGGTGAGTTTTGATTATATGATGGTTTTGTGGCTAAAAGAGTAAATATGAAGGTAAGATTTAAGAATTGTGATGTGATGCCATTTATGGCTAGGTGTGATTTACGCGTTTGGAAGTGTTTTGATGAGAAACATTATGGGGATGTAGTTCTAAGCATGGTAAGAGTTATAAGGATTGAAAGAAGTGCCTTTGAGAACAAATTAGTTAGTTTGTGATTATGTTCAATGATAATATAAATGCTTTAAGGTGTAAATTTGAGGAAGGTTGAAAGAATGTGGAGATTTTATAGAAGTTGAAGGCAATTCTCTTGTGTGACTAATGTTTCATAGTTTTTCTTGTGATTGGTAGATGTTGTGGTGTGGCTTACACTAATATGGAAATGTGGTATGAATATCTAGTAAGGAAGTTCGTTTCAATGAGATTGAGTTAAGTGGTGCCTAAGTGTTGAATGAGGTGATGTTTAAGACATTTTGTCTATGCTTGAATCCAAAAAGGGAAGTGTTATGCTTAACTTGTAAGGTTGATGTTTAATCTTGATGTGCATGAGTTGAGGGTAGTTTGAGTTCCTATCTTGTGAGAGGCATAATGGTGCTTTGGATTATGAGACCTTGAAGATGGCTTTACCCTAAGTGGGGGAGAGTTAGTTGAGTAGAATGACATATAATGTACTTAGTCCAAGAGAATCCTCAAGGGTCACTAAGTGGGAGTGGTAGTATAGTATGCTACTCTCATATTGCACTTAGTGAAACTTGTCAAGTCTCTTTGGAGTAAGTTAAGATAGTCTTAGGAAAGTCTTGAATGAATTAATATTAGGAACCTAAAGAATCTTAGTCTTGAATGAATTAATATTAGGAACCTAAATAATCTTATTTTTGAATGAATTAATATTAGGTGAAACCTTGAATGATGATAAGAGGGTCCTTTATGTGAAACCTTGAACTAAGTGGTCAGGTTATGAAACTTGTAGTCGAAAGATGTAATGGTATCCTTCATATAATGAGTGATGGAGTTAAGGTTGATTGGATTGAATGGCATCACATCAATCCTTAGGAAAGTCATGATGATCTTCTTGTCGCCACAGTGAGATAGCCCTAATGGACCTTGCTTTGGTAGGGTAAATGTAATTGGGTCATGAACATGATATGGGACCCATTTGTATGAACCTTAATGTGAATTAATCTATGAGAACTAAGGCTAGCACCGAGTGAGTATGGTAAGGGAAGTAGTTCTAGTTAAAGAGTGAGACTAGAATACAAAGAAGCCATTCATATTTCCTTAACCATGGATGTGTCTAAGTTCTACCATTGGCAAGTAGAACAACCTCATCGGAGTAGGATAGAACTTCGGATTCCATGATTTGCTACCATGGTATATGTCGATTATTGAATATTCTCATCATATGGGATACATATTAGAATTATAGAAGTTCTATGAGGTTTAGATGGTGGTATGGACGCTATCTAGACATTGCACAATAGGCTTTGAAGATGTTTTAAGAGTCCCTAGGTCTTGTCCAAGACCATTATTTTAATGTCCTTTATGTGATGTATATCTCTTAAATGAACTAATGAACTAATGACTCATATTAGAAATTATGAAAATGAATAAGTACCTAATCTAAAGTAACTTAAGCATTCCTTAGCTAAAGTGTGAAGAGGGAATATGATATGATCTCTTCATGTCTTATCTCTGGAAGTCTTGAGAATGACTCTAGTTAGGAAAATTGCTTGTTATATTTGACATTATCTAAACTTAGGAAGTCTTAAGGACTATTTAGGTAAATTTGAAGAGGTCAATCATGGACGTTATCTTCTTGATTTACTTAAATAGGTCTTTTGATAGCCTTGGTAGGGGAGATTGTCATATTATGTATGCCTTGTATGTTGGTGTATTGTAGGTGTGTATGTGTCTCATTATGAGTAATCTTAAGGATCTTTTAAGTACATCTAGAGAAGTTGTATGGGCGGTCTCTCTTTGTGTGAATTAAGTGAATCTTAGGATAGCTTTAGTGAGAAGACTACATGATAGAAGATGTTTAAAACGAAATTAGAAGAATTCACTATAACAGTACTTCACTGTACAGTGAATTAAGTTCACTGTAAAGTCAGTTCAAAAATTATGATTTTTGGTTAAATGTTTTCTTATGTGATTCTAAGTTTCTAAATGTTATTTTTATGATGATATTATGATATTTAAGTGAAAAGATGCATATTTCCAAAAAATGTTCGTTTTCATTATTTTTATGCATAAGTCATACTTAGTACATGTGGCTGTACTAATTCCATGCTTTATCTATCTATATAGTTCTTGGTAGGTGAAGAGCTTTTGGGAAGAAGACTTGTATTCTAGAGTATCGTTCAAGAGAAGTCAAAGTATGTCCTCACTTGACTCGAGGGCATATACGTCTTTTATGTTTCGTATTGAAGTATTGTAACAGACTTAATAGTACTACATTTTCTATTTCGTATGGGCCGTGTCCCAAGTACTCTTGTGTCTTAAGATGATGAGATTGAGACTTATTATTTCCTATTACTTCTATATGAAAGAGCTTTAAAGACTATGATATTGTTTTATGAAAAGTTTTAATTCCGCACTACTTTTCACTATGTGTATGCGATGAATCATATGAAGGGCTTGTATGAGACCTCTGAGAGGTCGAGTACCCCATGCCACAATCCGAGATTGTGCCCTAACTTCTATTGTGTGGTCTAGGGATGTGACAAAGCTTCGTATCAGAGCATAGGTTAGTGAAAGTAGTCTTAGGAATCAAAAAGTCTCATCAAGTCACGTCTAGTAGAGTCTTGACCATCGGTGTGAGTCACGACACATCTATGGGCGAGGGTCTATAGGACGATAGAGTTTCCCTTCTTTTATACTCCTATGTTGTGCGGTAGAGTAATGTTATGAGTAGCCTTCTAAATGTGTTTCCTTGTGTTTATAGGAGATGAATACTAGAAGGATGGCCGCTAGAAGGTTGGAAGAGGGAAGGGTGAATGAGGAAGATCCTCCTCAAGCTGAGAAAGTTGAGCAAGTTCTTCAAGATGGGAAAGGTGTTCAAGGTACTCACGTGACTCCCCATAGTGATCATGCCTCTAATGTGGAAGGCGGTAATGAGGTTCCGGTGGTTCTCCCGGAATTGACTAATCAAGAGATTAGGGAGGCTTTGCTTGCTTTAGCCCGAGCCCTAACTACTCAAGTGAATTTGAATATGGTGCCTAGGGTAAATATTGTGGATAGCAATATGACCTCTATGTTGACAGACTTTGTGATTATGAATCCTCCGAACTTTCTTAGCTCTAAGATAGATGAGGATCCCCAAGAGTTCTTTGATGGTGTGTACAAGGTATTGAGTGCTATGGGGGTTAAATCTAGGGAGAAGGCAGAGTTGGTTTCGTATCAATTGAGAGATGTGTCTCAAATTTCGTACACTCAATGGAAGGATAATAGTCCGGTGGAGTCGGATCCTATTGAGTGGGACGAATTTAAGGAAGCTTTTCTTGGTAAGTACTTTCCCCGAGAGAGGAGAGAGGTTAAGGTAGAGGAGTTTATCAATCTTAAGAAAAGAAATATGAGTGTTGTGGAATACTCTTTGAAGTTCTCAACTTTGTCTAGATATGCACCATCCCTAGTGTCTGATCCAATGGATGAAATGAGTCTGTTTGTGACGGGTGTAGCCGACTTAGTGAGGGAACAATGTCGTACGGCTATGCTACATGATGATATGACTTTGGCTAGACTCATGGTGTATGTACAATCAATTGAAGAGTATAAACTTAGAAGGATGTCAAGGAATTTGAAAAGGAGTGTTGGTAGTGATCAAGTGCAACCTAGGTTCAAAAAGAGGGCTCAAACTCAAGAAGAATATAGGAGTGCTAAGTTCAAGATTGAGAAAGGAGGTAGTTCCAAAGATGGCAAACCTACATGTGCCACTTGTGGTAATAAACATAATGGTGAGTGTCTATTGAGTACCAGTAACTCCTTTGTATGTGGAAAAGATGGACACAGAGTTAGATATTGTCCTAACATTGCTTCTACAGGAAAAGAGGGTAAGAAAGTTGATCCTAGTGTTCCAGAGAAAGATGCTCCAATCAAGAGGCGTTTATATGCACTCCGGACTAGAGGTGAGAATCCGGATGAGAGTGACGATGATATTGGTATGTCTTATTTTCCCTTCTTGTGATATGAGTTCCTTCTAAGTGGGGGAGTATGGCTAGATAGGTGTGCTAATTGTTGCATCTGCATAATGTTTAAGAGTTTGGACGAAATTAAATTTCAATAACTTCTTGCATTGTGTATTTTTTGAGATATGAGCTTGTTGTAAGAAGTGTTTATATAATGTTACCATGCATATTAGCATGTCTATATCATGAATTGCCTAAAATTGCATTTTTGGAAAATTTGTTAAAATCACTGTAGCATTGGAAAACTGCTCACTGTAAAATTTTGGAGAATTTGACTAATTGATTCATTTGTCTAAAATTATTTTTACGTAGTTAGAACTGATGTGTATGAGTATAATAATGAATATAAAATGAGTTTTTTGTATTTGTAATGAAGCATGTGAGTTTTGTAGCATAATGAGTTGTAGAATTGAATTCTAGTTTCTTGTTGTGTTATGAATCTCTTGACTATGTGAAATTTATGTTTTCTTATCGATTGTGTGTTATGTGGTTTGGTTATGTGCTGCTTTTTGAATCTCTATTCTTGTAAGTGTTCGGAGAGTGGCAAGTGTCATCCGAGGACGAATGTTGTCCAAGTGGGGGAGATTGTAAGACCTCGAAAATGTCTTAGGGTAACTAGAGCTTGAAATGTTGTTCATGATGGTCTAAGGTCCTAAAATGGTATATGTAGTGTTATAGAAGCAGTAGCTGAAGTATTAGGGGCATTGGAAGTCAAACGTCAAGGGATGACCAAGACATTCGACGACTAAGTCACCTAAGTGTCTCGTATGTGGTTCTATGTGTTTATCTGTTATTCATGATGTTTTGAAGTACTTAAATGAGTTAATATGGATTATAAAGTCATTGTGTCAAATTTCGAGAAGTTTGGAAGTCAAACGCTCAAGAACGTCCATGTGTTCAAAAGATGTGCCTTGAAATGACCTTGTGTGTCTAGGCATGTTTCGTTGAGTTTTACGTGCTCTTTTTGAGTGAAATTCATGTGATAGGCCTGATTCTCATATAAGAGCATGTTTGAGTTGGAAACGTCCGGACAAACATCCCCAAGGACCATCTAAGGGTCCTTGAGGAAGGACCCATGCTGGTGGCCAGAACTGCCCAGGTAGTGCACCTACGGATGGCAATCAACGGCCAATCGCCTGGTCGACACCCCGTAGGTGGTGGGCGTCGTTTGGGATTTATACTGGGGAGCTAAGCTCCCATCTCCAAGTCTCTGAACCCATCGACGGAAGACAAGATGAACCATAAGTAGACCTACGCCCTGTCAATGGGCAACCGTCAATTGGCCTGTGTCGTGCGCGTAGCTTCACTGTAAGTTGAGGGGTGAAGTTGTAATTTCAACCAACTTCAAAATATATAGTTTGGCGGTTCCGTAAGGGTCTATTGGGTATTTTATATGTGTTTATAAGTCATTAACACTTAGAAGATTTCATTCTTCAAAATCAAAGCGCCAAAATCCCTTAAGAATTCCCAAAGACTTCATTGAAGTCCAAAGTCAAGGAAGAGCTTGGTGTGACGAATTGAGTGGAGATTCTTCATCAAATTGAAGAATTAGTTTCATTGACATATGGTTTTTGATCCTTGAAACTCGTTTCATCAAGGAGCTCAACTTAATAGATGTTTTCTAAAGTTTTCAAAGATGAATTGTCCAATTTCATGATTCTACCGTGGGTTCTTGCATTAATGGTTTTTAATCATTGAATAGTGATTGAATTGTTGTTATTTAGATGATTTTAACTCAATCTACCTATGAACCCATTTAATTGATGAACCCTAGTTCTTGACTAATTTATGGGTTACTTGATATTAGTCTAATGTTTATGAATTAATGTGTAGTTTCTTATGGGCTTTCTAATGATATAAGAATTGTATTCAATTGATGTTTAATTCGTCTTAGATTGTTGAATCTATATTGAATTGATTTAGATTTCATTGATTATTATAGTTTATGTATTGAAGTGATGTTCATGGCCATGGGTAAGGGTCTTATGAGGTTGAATTGGATGATTTGGTATTGGCTTGAAGTGTTGAGGATGAAGAGGTCGTAATCTTCCCTATTTCTTCTTTTTTAATTTTTTTTAGACTTCAATTATTTTGCGATTTGTTTGGTCCACTTATGGTGGCGGTGTTATGTGAATTGATGTGGCATTTTCGGCGTTATTTTAAGTATATTGATGATCATGGCCTTGTCGTCACTACTTGAAGTTATATGGGTATTTGTGTAGTTGATTTGGTGATGTATGATTATATCTACCTATATGTGAAAGTATGTGTTAGTCTATTGATGATATTAGGTAATCATGTTATACTATGATTATGTTTTAAGTGTGTAGTCTTAGAGTTGTTACATGGTTGTTCCTAATTTGGTAATATGAGTCTATAATGTTTATATTTATGATGTTAAAGTAGTGAATAGGTTGACATAAATGATGTTAAGGGTCATTCCTAAGTGTCTAAAAGATGATATGCTATATGTGCTAAATTGATGTAATGTTGTGTCTTGTTTAGGTAGACATGTGTCTCTTACTTGATGCTTGTATGAATATGAATATGTGATGTCTTGACTTAGGAACCTAAATAATCTTAGTCTTCAATGAATTAATATTAGGTGAAACCTTGAATGATGATAAGAGGGTCCTTTATGTGAAACCTTGAACTAAGTGGTCAGGTTATGAAACTTGTAGTCGAAAGCTGTAATGGTATCCTTCATATAATGAGTGATGGAGTTAAGGTTGATTGGATTGAATGGCATCACATCAATCCTTAGGAAAGTCACGATGATCTTCTTGTCGTCACAGTGAGATAGCCCTAATGGACCTTGCTTTGGTAAGGTAAATGTAATTGGGTCATGAACATGATATGGGACCCATTGGTATGAACCTTAATGTGAATTAATCTATGAGAACTAAGGCTAAAACTGAATGAGTATAGTAAGGGAAGTAGTTCAAGCTAAAGAGTGAGACTAGAATACAAAGAAGCCCTTCATATTTTCTTAACCATGTGCCTACATGGGATGTGTCTAAGTTCTACCATTGGCAGTAGAACAACCTCATCGAAGTAGGATAGAACTTCAGATTCCATGCTTTGCTACCATGGTCTATGTCAGTTATTGCCTATTCTCATCATATGGGATACATATTAGCATTAGAGAAGTTCTATAAGGTTTAGGTGGTTGTATGTGACGCTATTAGACATTGCACAATCGGCTTTGAAGATGTTAATAAGAGTCCCTACGTCTTGTCAAAACCATTATTTGAATGTCCTTTATGTGATGTATGTCTCTTAAATGAACTAATGAACTAATGACTCATGTTAGAAAGTATGTAAATGAATAAGTACCTAATATAAAGTAACTTAAGGATTCCTTATCTAAAGTGTGAAGAGGGCATATGATATGATCTCTTCATTTCTTATCTATGGAAGTCTTGAGATTGACTCTAGTTAGGAAAGTTACGTGTTATGTTTGACATAATCTAAGCTTAGGAAGTCTTGAGGACTACTTAGGTAATTTTGAAGAGGTCAATCATGAAGTTATCTTCTTGATTTACTTAAGTAGGTCTTTTGATAGCCTTGGTAGGGGAGATTGTCATATTATGTATGCCTTTTATGTTGGTGTATTGTAGGTGTGTATGTGTCTCATTATGAGTAATCTTAAAGATCGTTTAGGCACATCTCGAGAGGGTGTATGGGCGGTCTCTTTTTGTGTGAATTAAGTGAATCTTATGATAGCTTTAGTGAGAAGACTGCATGCTAGAAGATGTTTAAAACAAAATTAGAAGAATTCACTGTAACAGTGAGGTACTTCAATGTATACAGTGAATTAAGTTCATTGTAAAGTGAGTTAAAAAACTTATGATTTTTGGTTAAATGTTTTCTTATGTGATTCTAAATTTCTAAATGTTATTCTTATTATGATATTGTGATATTTAAGTGAAAAGATGCATATTTCCAATAAATGTCCGTTTTCATGATTTTTATGCATAAGTCGTACTTAGTACATGTGGTTGTACTAATTCCATGCTTTTATCTATCTATATAGTTCTTGGTAGGTGAAAATATTTTGGCAAGAAGACTTGTATTCTAGAGGATCGTTCAAGAGAAGTCGAAGTAAGTCCTCACTTGACTCGAGGGCATATACGTCTTTTATGTTTGATATTGAAGTATTCTAATAGACTTAATAGTACTATGTTTTCTATTTCGTATGGGCCGTGTCCCAAGTACTCTTGTATCTTAAGATGATGAGATTGAGACTTAGTATTTCCTATTACTTCTATATGAAAGAGTTTTAAAGACTATGATATTGTTTTATGAAATGTTTTAATTCCGCACTACTTTTCATTACGTGTATGCGATGAATGATATGAAGGGCTTGTATGAGACCTACGAGAGGTCGAGTACGCCGTGCCACAATCCGATATTGTGCTTTAACTTCTAGGGTGTGGTCTCGGGATATGACAACCTATGAGAACAAAGGCTAGCACCGAGTGAGTATGATTTGGGAAGTTGCTCTATATAATATGACATTACAAAACAAAGAAACCCTTCATATTCCTTAACCATGTCCCTACATGGGATGTGTCCTAGTTCTACCATTAGCACGTAGAACAAACCTCCATCGGAGTAGGTTCATGACTCTGGATTCCATGCATAGCTACCATGGTCTATGTTTGTTATTGCTTATTCTCATCATATGGGATACCCACTGGTGTTGGAGAAGAACTATGAAGTTTAGTCGGTGGTATGGGATGCTATCTAGACATAACACAATTATGCTTTGAAGATGTTAGTGAGTTAGTCCCAAGTTCTTCTCCAAGACCATTACTTGAATGTCCTTATATGTTGAATGTCTCTTAATGAACTAATGAAGATAATGACTTAAGTTAGAAAGCATGTAAATGTATAAGTACTTATCTATAGTAGTTTAAGGGTAGCCCATTTAAGGTGTGAAGGGGGCATAAAGGATGGTATCTTCATGTCTTACATAATGAAGTCTTAAGAATGACTCTAGATAGGAAAGTTGGTTGATAAAGTAGACATGATCCAATCTTAGAAAGTCTTAAGGATTATTTAGGTAATCTTGAAGAGGGTGTACATGCGTTCTCTTCTTGAATTACTTAGGAAGTCTTTTGGTAACCTTTTGGAGGAGAATGTCCTATTATATATATGTTGTGGTGTGAAGTGAGAATGATGTTATCCTAGGTACTCTAAAGGATCTCTTAGGTGTGTGTGAAGGGATTGTATGGGCGGTCCCTTCATAACCCACTCAAGTGAGCCTTAGAATTATCTTTGGTAGAAGGATCTCATGGTTGTGTGATTTGTAGGTATTATTAATTCTATAATGTAAGGTGTAATCTTTATTGGATGTTACAGTGGTTTTACAGTAAGGGTCACTGTAAGCTTACTGTAATGTTACTGTAATGAAACCTTAATTTGATATAAATTATATGTGACTTCTATTGTCTTCAAAATAGTAATTTTTGTTGCTTAAATGTGGTTCTTATACTTTTAATGTGACGTTTTAATCAAAAAGAGCATATTTCTCATGAATGTCTGTTTCTCATTATTTTATGCATTAAGCCATATTACACGTGTTTGTACTAAGTCCATACTTTTGTTTAACTCTAAAGATGTGGTTCACATATGAGAGGTGTCATTACATCGAGCTTTGAATCTAGTTATCGTTCAAGAAAATTTAAAGTATGTCCTCACTTGACTCGAAGGCATAATCATCTTTAGACTTCTTTATATCAAAGTATTGTAATAGATATTAGATTGTTATATCTCAATTGTGTGGGACGTGTCCCAAGTATTTCTTAAAGTCTATGGATGTCTTATAATCAGACTTAGAGTTTTCTATTGTCTTTATATGAAAGATTTGTTATGATGTTTTCGTGTGAAATTTTTTAATTACGCACTACTTTTCATACATGTATGCAATGAATGATGTCTAATGACTTGTACAAGACCTCCTAGAGGTCATGTACGCCACATCGCACTCCGAGAGTGTCATATATTCTATGGTGTATTCTCGGGATGTGACAGTACACTTTGTAAGTAGAGATGTTGTATCCAATGTACCTGTTGAGATGAGTACTCCTCATTAGTAGGGAATGAATTACTTAGTAGAAATCTCCTTATCCCTTAACTATGCACCCACATAGGTATAGCTATTCGAAAATACGTGTAAAGGCTTAATTAAACAGCCCTACCTTAGGCAAGTGGGGATTCCTTATCCGATAGGGGTTAAAAACGGGATTCCATGTCTAGCTCTCATGGTCTATGTTGGTTAAAAAGCTATCCCCCACAAATGAATGTAATGAACTAAGCCTTATAAAGGATGTACTACTTAGGCTAGGTAGTGGAGTGGGACGCAATCTATCCATTGCACAAGTAGGCATTTGGAGGGACTCTTGGTGTGTCCTTACATGAAATGAATGAATGGGTCATTACGTTATCTAAATGAAGTAATGTAACTTTATATCTAATGAAAATGAATCATGTTGATTCTATGTCAAGATTTATGAAGATTGATGATTTATGTCTAAGATCTATGAGAATAATGTAATGATGAAGGTGAGGTGCCTTGTCTAAGGGATTTCTCTAGGAGCACTAAGGTGCAAGTAGTAGTATGGGATTCTACATTCATATTGCACTAAGTGTAATTTTTGGGTTTTCTTGGAGGATGGTTCTTATGTGATGTTCCTAAGTGTATATATGCTTTCTCTAGTGTCTTTAGTATTTGATGTTGACTTGTTGAGTTGTAATGAACTATGCTTATCCTTGGTAGACTTAAGGGTCACTTAGCTATGTATTGAAGAGGGTGTATGTGCAGTCTCTTCATGTCTTTCTTAAGTGAGTCTTATGATAATTTTTTATAGGAAGGCTTCTGTGATAATTCGTTTATTGTAAATGAGACTATATGTTAAGGTTTATGAGCATGTTACTTTATATGATGCATGATGATCTATTTGATGTTATGGGACTTGATTCATGAATGTTTTACTAAAATAGCATTAAAGCTTTATGTTAACTAAACTGTGCTCTTTTGGATGATTTTTTATAATGCCATACTTAGTACAATATTTTTACTAACCCCATACTTTATATACTCTATAAGTATGGGTTGGAGGCAAGTGGAAGTTTAGGAGGCAAAGCTTGGGAAGTTGACTCTCTCAAGACTCGGTATGTCCTCATATATTCGAGGACATAGTATATGTTTCTTTAGTTTCTTCTTTAAGACTTGTATAAGACTTATTATGTATTTCTTTCAATGTAAAGGTCCGTGACTTTAAGATGTTTAAGATGTGTCTTTAAGTTGGCTTGTGACGATGAGACTTATTCCTTAGTATTTTATAAAAGAGTTTCTTATTTATTATTTTAGTGAAAAGTTTTCATTGTGCACTACTTTTCATATCTTATGTAATGAATTATAGATAAGAGGCTTGTACAAGACCTCCGAAGGGTCAAGAATGCCTTGTGATGACTCAAGAGTGATGCTTTCTTCTAGGGTGTACTTGCGGGTCGTTACACTTTCAACCATAGAATCCCGTTATTGTGAGAAAAATCCCCATAATATGTCATTATCCTATACAAGTGTATAATTAAGAATAGCTTTTAATTAACACATCATCATTATAATCATACAATAAAGTATACATATGAAGCCACAATTAGGCATAAGTTTCATGTTTGACCCCTCTTGTATCAAGGATCACACTCAACCAATCACATTTAGGGTTACTACATTAAACATGGAAAATAATATGATTGAAATTACTCAATAATTACAACATAATATCATAATATTCATCTGACCAAAATTCACCCTCCTCACAAAGTCACAAATTAGGGACATGAGGGTTCATGGTTTCTTGGGGGAAATTCAAAATCAAAACCATAGAAATTCCTCAATGAATATATAATTCAAGTAAAACAATTCATTATATTAATGATTCTATAAAATTCTACTAATATCAATCAATACCCACATTTTAAGATCCAATTTGGATAATTAGGGTAACTCATAGATTCATGGAAGATTTTCTGTTTAAAACTATAATTATCAACAATTCAATCATAATATAAGATAATTAAATCAATTGAAATGTTTTTAGATATAAATCCATGTGCAGGAGTGAAAACTCTAGGGTTTCGAGAATTTAAAACTTTGAAATTGAATGTTTGAGGACTCCATGGAAAAAAGTGTTCCATGAGTCAAGATTGACATACCTTAGATGAAGAAATCCAACAAAAATCGTGTCAAAAAGCCCCCTTTTTCCGGCCCTAACTTGATCTTCTTCTTTTTCTATGGAGTTTTTGGGAGAAAACAGTAGGGTCTTGGGAATTATGAAGTATATGAGTTTGCTAATGACCTAAAAGTACTTATATAAGCCCATTAAATCCATATAAACGATTCTAGAGTAAACTAAATAAAAAAGAAATTACCTAACTAACCTTACCTTTAGGCCGAATAAGACAAATTATAGTCCATGACTGACGTCCCTGACCTTCGGTCAATAGTTGAGCCTACTGACTGTTCGGCAGGTCCATAGGTCATGAAGTGCAGCATGAATACTGAGGGCTTGACCCACGACCAACACCTACAGGGCATGGGTCCACATACTTGTTGTGGGTGCCATCCGTTGGTGGCCTTTTGATCCTTGGGGGGTCGTACCTTGACGTTTATCCCCAAAGACCCTCATTCTAATTTTTGTAAACAATTTTACACTTTAAAATCAAACATCTAACTCAAATATACTCACATAAGTCTCTAGTTTCACTTAATAGTTTTCCGGGTGATACTGACGCATACTCTGCGCTACATTTTCTAATCATGTAGGTTCAAGTCCTCAGCATTAAAATCATGTATAGATCAGTTCCGATCATCAACTCAGATGTACCAGTGGTGAGTCCTCATTTTCGGAGGATGACAAACATGTTTCTTTTATTATCAATCTCTCAATTTCAATTCAAGTTTTGCTAGCTAGACTTAGCTAGGCATGTCCCAAGATCTCTAGTAAGTTAGAGGCTTTATTTTAGACATAGTTAGATTCAGTTTTATCTTTGGATTTAGATGGTTCAGTTTTCATTAAAATCACAATTTAATTGTTTATATAGTAATGGGTATTCCACATGATTTCAGTCATATGATGTTACAATATTTTCTTGCTTCAATTTTTGTAGTACGCTTATGATATGCCAGCTAAGGGTTAGATTGGGGTCATGTAACACTCTGGAAATTTTATGACATAGACTAGACAATAATCTATGAAATATTGTTCAAAATTATGTTTCCAAACCTATATTAATGTAATAACTTCATTTAGAAAAGGTTAGAGCCAAAACAACAAAGAAAGACCTTGACATCAGGAAACTAGCTAATTTGAACTAGTTGACGTCCCTACATTTGGTGAAGGTTTTGAAGTATCAAATGAAGTCCAAAACTTGTAAAAAGACTTTTTATAGGTAGTATGTAGTACAAAGGGTCCAAACGTCCAATAACGACACCCCGAGGACCACCCAAAAGGTGGTTGGTCAGGACCCCAACATGGGTAGGCAGGTTGCCAAAGCAACCTTCACGAGCATAATTGGAGAAGGTGGTGCGCGACGCACAGCCTTTACGAGGCACTCTGACTAAATAATATAGAGGCAGCCTCGCGTCACGAACCTACTGCCTCGACCCAAAAAAAAAATTAGAAAAATAATGGGAATTGGCCCCGCGACGTGTAGGCACTTCCCATATTCGTTATGTCCTATTTTTCATAATTTAACTTCACAAAAAGACCCATTTAAGTGAAGGGTATTTTGCGTATTTTATAGGGCCACTATATATGGAAACTATGTCAGTTTTAGACCACTTTTTACACCCTAAAAACAGATTCAAACGGATTTTCTCATCTCTCTCAAGAAACACTCTCTTTTCCAAACTCCATTGAAGAACAAGAAGAGCTTAAGGAAGAAGACGAAGACCCCTAGGTTTTCTATGAAATTTCGTTGATTATTCGTCGATAAGGTATGGTTTTTTCACTATTGGGATTTCTTTACCCAAGAGGTCCTTTCAAAGATAGTTTTTCAAGAAATTCAATTCTAGGATTTTTACTCTACAAAACGGGTTTTCTTCATGACTATAGATTTATAACTATCGATGAAAAATAATGGTTTTCTATGGTTGATTTCACACTAATTGTTGAGTATTTTATTAATAATTTTTTAATCTCGTGTGATGCATGATCTATCTCTAAATAATGATCTAGATTGGGTTGTACTTGCTACTTGATAACATGTAAACATTGGGATTGGAACTAAGACTTGAGTGAACTCTTTAATGACCCTTTCCCTTATCCTACATTATAAATTGATCTTATTTATGAGTTGAAGACTTAGTATTGGTTATGCTATTGAGTATTTCACTATGTTGTTGTTATGAATGTTGTAAGTTGAACTTAAGTTCTTGTATAAGGTTCTTGTTAGCAAGAGGTAAGTATTCTAAAGTCGTGATTACTCTATGATGGTTATGTTAGCATATCAATAGTGATGCTATGCTATAGAAGTATTTATTATGTTGCTATGTATATATATGTTGGGCTACGAATATGTTAATTGTGAC
This sequence comes from Solanum lycopersicoides, assembly GCA_022817965.1. Classification (NCBI taxonomy): domain Eukaryota; kingdom Viridiplantae; phylum Streptophyta; class Magnoliopsida; order Solanales; family Solanaceae; genus Solanum; species Solanum lycopersicoides. The sequence continues at coordinate 30,261,434 of CM040625.1, forward strand.
ATCATGATTGGGATACAATAATGCAAGCTTATGATATTCTCTAGTATTCTTTACACAACATGATTATGCTATGTTAATCTCACAAGCGAAGGGTTGGGATGAATGCAAATTCTCATCTAATCCGAAAGAGCTTATGATCATGTTTATACAAGGAGTTAATCTCCTATTACTTATGATAAGATTTATGAACATATGATAACTTAAAGGTTAATAAAAAGGGACTTAAGCTTAGCACCGAGCGAACTAGATATGAGAGGTCTCCCTTCCCTAGTTGGAAGGTAGGTTAACAATGAATATCATGATATAGAGGCTGTCATGTAATGTGGATCTATGGGTCTCTAATACATCTCCTAGTTTTTGAACTATGTTTTCACCATAGGATACTATCTAGTGGATATACCTAGAAAGATATGTCATGTTTTGTTCTACTTTGGCCGGTAGACCACCTTCTTTAGGTGTGGGGTTTCATGACAGTGGATTCCATTTTTAGCTCAGATAATCTAATGTCAATTAAGGCGAATGTTCGCTTATGTAAAATGAAAGACAAGTAAATGGACGTTGACTACGGTTACTTGAAAAGTCTACTTAGTATAAGTAGGGGTATGTGACTCTACCTATACATTGGACAAGTTGACTCTAAGGGAAGTCCTAGGAGATTGTTCGTAGGTAATATGATAACATGAAAGGCATGATGCTTATGATACATGTTGTTACTCTTATATGAAGTTGGTTACGTTGATGAACATGTTATTGGGTTATAATGTTATATGTAGTGATGACTACTTATGTTACAAGTAATATGAAGCAAAGCTTTACTCATGGTGTCCTATCTTGTCTACTTGGTTGTGTGAGGTTATGGGGTTTCACATGATCATTGCACTTGTGAGTTGGAAATGGGATCATTGGTAAGTGTTTTGTATGCTATTCTATGTGATCTATTGAATATGAAAAGTTAATATGACTCTATGATAATATGTCTTTGATTATTACCATGCTTTAAGTTAATGGAATCCTTAACCTGTATATGTTATATGGTATGTGCATTGACGACTTTCATATTACTTAGCACGTTTTCTAAAGATATGATAAATGATCCTTTTTCATGCATGTCCTTAAAAGTTATGTGCATATACCCATACTTAGCACATGTGGCGTACTAACCCCATTACTTTATATTACTACAACTGTAGGTTCCGGCCATTGAAGTTTTAAGAAGCTTGGAACTCTTTCTCCAAGTCTTGGTAGATCCTCATGTTTGGGACGCTATCATTCATATTCCAGCTTATGAAGACTTTACTAAATATTAGGAATATCCTATTTCCATTATGTTTTTGGATTTTTTTGTACTAATGCCTATATGGCATAAGTACTATATATTGGATAAGTCCAGAGTTGCACTCTTTAGATGGTTTTATATATGTGAGACAAAATTTTAGATTATCGTATATTTTATGAATGTTAAGTATGAAGTCTAAGTATACTTCAAGTAGAATGTAGAAGTTTTAATTTTCCGCAATTTTTACTGATCATATGTTATGACGAATGCTAAGGGCTTGTCTAAGTCCTCTGAGAGGACGACGACGTCGGTCTCATCTAAGGTATGCTTTCCGGGTGTGACATAGATTGTAGAAATTCTATGTTGGTGAATGATATGAACATCAATTCTAATTTCTCATGCTCATCAGGTCGATTGTGTCACGACTGGGGAGTAGTCCCTAGATGTAACCTTTGTCTCCGTCCTTGGAGATGAATAAGACTAGCTTCTTAGCATTTGTTATTACATATCATAGGCTAAACTTGCAGAAAATTAAAAACTTTTCATATACATCTATATAGTGAGGTTTACATAGACCTCTCAAATATTACATATGTAGTTTACATAGACTAATCACATAAGAAGCTTACATAGGCTTTTACTTTTAGATAGCATAATAAATACATAAGAATTAGACTAATACTTCGTCTCATATTGAACCATCTAATGAATACAAATTTTAGACATAGACAATACAAAGTCAACATGCCAGTATAGGCTTACATCAATATCCAAATGAAAGAGGAATGAACAATATCTTTATGAAAATACAACATTTAAAAGATAGAATGTGATCAATGTAACATCACCGAATATGAAGACCTACCAATACTTGGGAATATGATCCAAGTCTTATTCAATCGCCCTTCTAAGAAATCAATGACCGGAACAAACATAAATGTAGAAACATAGAGATATGGGTGAGTACACCGCTTGTACTAAGAATGAAAATATATGCACACAAACACATTTGAAGACATGCATGAAAAGGGACCATTTCTTTAGAAAACATGCTAAGTAATTTGGAAAGCCTTTAATGCGTACAATAGAGCATATACAATATAAGGACAAAAATTACATAAAACGTGGTCATAACCAAAGACAACATCAATATAAAGTCATATCAACATTTCATATTCAATAGGTCATATCAACATAGTCTACAAAACCCTTACCAATAATCACATCCCAAGCCCACAAGTGAATGCTCATATGAAGACTAATAACCCCACATAATCAAGTAAGCAATATAGGACATCATAAGTATTCTTTGATTCACAACACATATTCACATAGGTAGTTTTAACCACATATAACAACTTAGATCAATAGCATATTCATTAACATAGTCAATATCATATAAGAGTGTAATCTTATAAAGACAATATTTCATTTTACATGATGGCATCAACAACCCACATTCATTCATTTATGTTTAGATCATACAATAGTAATTAACACAAGAACTAAGTCAATTGCAAAAACACTAATAAATTCAGCATCAATTCATGACCTAGGGTTAGGGAAATAGGGTCAATTCATGATCTCTTCCATAGAACTAGGTCTAAAATTAAAAACTACAATAATTCACCAATAATACATCATAATACATCCATAATAATCAAAATAAATAAATAAATAATACAATTTGAAAGATCAATTTCGGATTAGAAACAAACCAATGTCCAATTCATCTTTTGGAAATCAATTTTGAAAGAACGCTTTGGGGAAAGGTGTCTCAAAGGTGAAGAGTTCACCTAACATGATAAATCTTGAAGTTTTATGTAGAGAAAGATATGTTCTTTATTCCCTAAGGAAATTTGACCTTGGTCTTCTCTGGTGTCTTCTTTGGAGAGGGAGAGTAGAGAGAGGAAATAGAATTTGAGTTTTGGAATTGTGGGGTTTGGGTTAGGTTAATGAAGGTTAGGTCTTTATATAGTTCCTTAAATAACTTTATTATACCTCCCTTAACCCCTAATTAAACCTCTTAATAGTTAGATAATTAAATGAACTCACTTTGAATTGGACAGCTTAATAGAGGCCTGACCGACGAGACCCTGACCTACGGTCCGTAGTTAAGTCGACGCCCTTGCCCCCCACCGTCGTGCACATATGTCAATTGTTTCAGAGACCTGATTTTTTGCCACTTTTGGAAAATGGATAAGTTTTGGATGACGGATCCATCGAATCCCCGAAACCTTGGCGACGCCCCGTTGCTGGGGAAGCGTAGGTGTTGGAGTCTTTTGACAACTTTTTGGTCATTTGGAAGGGTCCTCTCCAAGGAACCTTAGGGTGGTCCTTTGGGGAGTCATAACTGTATGTTTCAACCTAAAACATATTCAAATACATGTTTTACACCCTCCTACCATATTTCATTGAATTCCGACTCTTCAAAGGCCGTGAAACATGCCAAGGTACACTAACCTCAATTTCACAATTCACCGGACGCCATGGACGTTCCTTGACGTCTAGACTATAAAACTTCCTAAATGGTTTATAAACATTATTATAGGACTTAAAATAGTTTGACCAAATGTAGACCTAACATGTGAGTCTCTAGATTAGGTCTTGGACTTTCGTTGTGTTACATTATCCCCCCTTAGGAACATTCATCCCCAAATAACACTTAAATCTTCACAAGGGAAAGGATAGACTTAGTGCTAGCATCCCAACCAACAAAATACATAATCAACATGAGTTTCAACTCATATAAACATAACAACATGGAATTTACACATAGCAACTCAACACATAATTTACCAAATATAAGAGCTTCATCATAACATGAGAAATTTCCTTCTCAATATCAACATGAAATTAACATGATCATCAAGTCACTTATGCCAATTCTTATTAGAACACATCAACATGCTCAATACTATTTCATGAAGGCAACCATAAATCAAATACACAAATAAGTGCAAATCAAGCAAAAGAGCATTTTGCTCATGAAAACTCATTTTTTCATAAACCCATTTTACCATAATCATGCACATTTAGCAAAAAGAGCCAAATTCAAGTTTATTCATTTTATTAATTATTCATTAGAATGACTAACCTAAATTAGAAAAAAAGATGAGGATAATGGGACTTCATGTCGGCCTCGGCCTCCCATGTTGCTCCCTCAAATAGGTGGTTTCTCTATAGGACTTTTACTCATACCACCTCCTTGTTCCTCAACTTCTTAATTTGCCTATCAAGGATCTCCACCGGAACCTCTTCATAGTAGAGGTCCTTATCCACACCAATCACTTCAATAGGATGAATGGATACGGGATCACCAATGCACTTTTTAAGTATAGAAACATGGAATATCGAATGAACCGAAACTAGTTCACTAGATAACCTCAACCCATATCAAACCTTTCCAACCCATTAAAAAACCTCATAGGTACCCACATACCGAGGACTTAACTTCCCCTTTTGTCAAACCTCATCACACCTTTCATAGGTGAAATATTCAAATACACCTTATCACCTACTTCAAATTCAAGATCTCTTTTTCTATTGTCGGCATAGGATTTTATCGACTATAGGTTGTTTTTAACCTATCCCTTATAACACGAACCTTATACAAAGCTTCATAGATTATTTAGAGACCAAAGAGTGAAGACTCTCCAACCTCAAACAACCCAACCGGAGACCTACGTCTCCTAACATAGAGTTCTTCAAATAAAGCCATTGAAATATTCGAATGATATCTATTGTTATAGGAGAACTCAATCAAAGTCAATTTATCATCCCAATTCCCTTTGAAGTCTATTACAGAAGCTCTTAACATATCCTCAAAGGTTTGAATAGTATGCTTCTCTTGACCATCCGTTTTTGAAGCTTGGGAGCTCCAAGGAAGAAGATAGATTTCTCGAGTTCTTCAACATAAATCTTGTGGGATTTTCATCAAAATTATGGTATGGTTATACATCCTTGAAATCTCTTTCTTCAAGCAGTCAATTCCAATGATTTTTCAAAGATGATCAAAAACATGAATTCTCTAATTTTGTGATCTAGCCATGGGTTGTAGCATAAAATGTTTTGAATCATTGTATTTTGATTGAATTGATGTTAAATTGATGATTTTAACCTAAAAACTCTATGAAACCATGCAAGCCATGCAATCCTAGTTTTGACTATTTTATAGGTGAAGTGATCATTTCTCTTTACTATTGAATTCTTAAGGAGTTTGATTAGGACTAATAAATTTTGATAGAATCATGTTAGAATTGTATGTATACTGCCCTTAATTTATAAATCGATGTTGAATTATCTTTGATTCATTGTCTATTGTAAAAATCAAATTCAATTGGTGATCATGGCCATGGGTAAGGGCCTTTCGATATTGTGTTGGATGATTTAGCTATGGATTAAAGTGGTGAGAGTTGATTGTTGGTACGCTTCAGTAATTATCTTTATATTATTTAATTTAGGTCTTGAATTATGTTGTGATTGGTATGGTCCACTTATGGTGGCGGTGCTATGTATGTTACTTGTTAATCCTCGTTGGCGTTACTTTATGCACTATGATAATCATAGACTTGTCGGCATTACTTGATATATTATGATGGTTTGTGTAGTTTATATATGTTATGTATGATCATGTCTATCTACTAGTGAGTAACGTGAGAGTATGTGTTCTTCTATTGACATTAGGTGATCAAGTTAGACTATGACTATGTCCTTATTTGTGTAGTCTTAGGATTGAGCATGACCCATCCTACTTCGTTATATGAGTCTTATGATGACTATGTAGAAGGTTCTATAGTACTGTATAGGGTGCCCTACGGTTGACTTTGTTGTGCCTATGTGTTTCCTTATGTAATATGATATTTGTGATAAAGTGAAGTAATGATGTGTCTTGTTTTTGTGGACTTGTGTCCTTTACTTGATACCTATTGAATGTAAATGTGAGATCCTTGACTTAGTATGCTAAATCTCCTTAGTCTTGTATAAGTGATGGACATGTGGCCTTGAACATAGTGAGAAGGTAAAGTTATGTGGAACCCTCAACCTAGTTGAGTGGTTATGATATCTTTGAAGTTGAAAGACGTAATGGTATCATGCTTGTGTGAATGGTGGAATTAAGGTTGGTTAGCTAGAACGGCATGAAATCATCCTTAGAAAAGTCATTGAGCTATCCTCTTAGGCATTGTAGGTAGCCTTAGTGGACCCTCTTTGGTAGGTTGAAATATGATTGGGTTATGAACTAGATATGGAACCTCTTCATGTGATCCTTTATGTGAAATACTCTATGAGAACAAAGGATAGCACCGAGTGAGTATGGTTTTGGAAGTTTCTCTATATAAGATAACATTATAGAACAAAGAAACCCTTCATATTCCTTAACCCTGTGCCTACATGGGATGTGTCCAAGTTCTACCATTGGAAAGTAGGACACCCCCCGTTATAGAAGGTTACAACTTTGGATTCCATGTTTTTCTACAATGGTCGATGTCATTTATTGACTATTATCATCATATGGGATACCTTCTAGTGTTTGAGAAGTTTTATGATGTTTAGGTGGTGGTATGGGACGCTACCTAGACATTGCACCCTTAGACTTTGAAGTTGTTAGTGAGTGAGTCCATAGGTCTTCTCCAAGACCATTACTTGAATGTCCTTATGTGATGAATGTCTCTTAAATTAACGAATGGAGTAAAGAATTAAAGATTATAAAGCATGTAAATGAATAAGTACCTAATCTAGTGTAACCTTAAGGATTGTCTAGATAAAGTGTAAAGGGGTATAAAGAATGGTCTCTTCATGTATTACGTAGGGAAATCTTAAGAATGACTCTAGATAGGAGAGTTGGTTGATTAATTAGATATTATCTAAACTTAGGAAGTCTTAAGAATTATTTTGGTGATCTTGGACAGATTGTGTGGGCGTTCTCTTCTCGAATTACTTAAGTAAGTCTTTCGATAACCTTGGTGAGAAAATTTTATATTATATATGTTATGTTTTTTGGAGTATTATAAGTGTATATATATCATTATAGGTAGTCCTAACGATCATTTTGGTGTGCTTAGAGAGAGTGTATAGGCGGTCTCTTTTTGTATTACTTAAGTGAGTCTTAGGATAACTTTTAGTGAGAAGATTGCATGTTAAATGGGTTCACTGTGAAGCTTGAGTTAGTTCATTGTAACATTGCTTGGTTTACTGTAATGTTCCTTAAAAAGTTATAAAATGTTTATGTGATATCTTATATGTTTCTAAGGTGTCAAATGTTGTTCTTAAGCTTATACTATGATGTTTTAATCAAGAACATCATATTTCCATTTATTGTCCGTTATCATGATTTTATGCATTAAGCCATACTTAGTACATGTGTTTGTACTAATTCCATACTTTTTGCTATCTCTAAAGTGATTCATAGGTGAAGGGAATTTCGGGAGCAAAACATGGATTATAGTATCTTTCAAGCAATGTTGAAGTATGTCATCTTTTGACTCGAGGGCATCACTATCATAGAGTTTCTTTTATTAAAGCATCGTAGACTTATTAGTACTATATTTTGATTGTATGGGTCGTGTCCCAAGTACATTTAGAGTACAAGATTTGATGAAATGAGACTTAGTATTTCCTTTGGTTTATATGAAAGAGATTTTGAAAGACTATTCGAATATTGTGAAAAGTTTTAATTCCGCACTACTTTTCATATATGTTTATGCAATGAATGGTACGAAAGGGTTTGTACAAGACCTCCAATATGTACAGTACGCCAGTTGCACTACGAGAGTTTCATATCTTCTAGGGTTTTCTCTCGGGATATGACAAACATGGTATCAGAGCGTAGGTTATGAAAGTAGTCTTACGAATCCAAAAGTGTCATCAAGTCACATCTAGTAGAGTCTCGTTCTTTGGTGTGAGTCACGACACATGTATGGGCGAGAGGATATAGGACGATAGAGTTTCCCTTATTTTCTACTCCTATGTAGTGTCGTAGAGATTAAAAGTTATGCATGTTCTTTTCTTATGGTTTTCCTTATGTTTCAGGAAGATTAATATGAGGAAGATACCGGCTAGGAGAGTTTATGTGAGTGAGGGACTTCATATGTGAGGTGGACAAGTGCCACATGTTGAGCATGTTCTTTAAGGTGCTCAAGGTGATCAATTCCCTATTGTGGAAGGAGGTAATAATGTTACGGTGGGTCCCCTGGAAATGACTAATGGTGAGATTAGAGAGGCTCTACATTATTTAGCCCGAGCCATGAATACTCATGTGAATAGGGGGTTGAGCCTAGAGTGACTGATGTGGAGAGCACTATGACCTCTAGATTGAGAGACTTTATGAGGGTGAATCCTCCTATATATCTTGGCTCTAAGGTTGGAGAATATCCCCAAGAGTTTCTAGATGGAGTGTATAAGCTGTTTAGTTCCATGGGGGTGACTTGTAGGGAAAACGAGGAGTTAGCTTCATACCAATTTAGGGAGGTTTCTCAAGTGTGGTACACTCAATGGAAAGATAATAGGCCGGTTGAGTCGGGTCCTATAGAGTGGTAGGAGTTTAAGGAGACTTTATTAGGAATGTACTTTCCCCGTGAGAGTAGGGAGGTGAAGGTTGAAGAGTTCATTAATCGCAAGCAAGGCAATATGAGTCTTGAGGAGTATTGCTTGAAGTTCACTATGTTGTCTACGTATGCTCCATCCTTGGTGTCTAACCCTAGGGATAATATGAATATGTTTGTGACCGGTGTTGCCGACCTTGTCAAAGAAGAGTCTTATACGTCCATGCTCCACAATGACATAAATTTGTCTAGACTCATGGTGTAGCTCAATCCATTGAGGAGTCTAAACTTGGTATAATTGCTAGAAACTTTAAGAGGGGTGGAACTAGTGAGCAAAACCAACCTAGGTTCAAGAAGAGAGATCCAATTCAAGATGGACCTAGTGATCCTAAGGTCAAACTTTAGAAGGGTAGTTTGTTCGCAAAATGATAAGTCTACTTGTGCTACTTGGGGAAGAAGCACTATGGGAAATACCTAATGGGTACCGGGATTTTCTTTGGTTGTGGTAAGGATGGATATAAGGTGAGGGATTGTCCTACTATTGCGGCTAGAGGAAAGGAAGGTAAGCAAGTTCCTCCATGTTCTCCGGGTGATGATTTTCCGAAGAGGGATCACTTCTATGCACTCCGGTATAGGGGATCAAAGCCGGATGATGATGATGATGTTGGTAAGTTATAGATTCTCTCTTTTAGTTGTTATGATTTCCTTCTTAGTGGGGGAGTATGGTTAGTAGACGAGCTAGATGGTCATAGTAGCATGTTGCATGTTGCATTGTGTTTAGGAGTCTTGTGGAATTGAATTTCATTGATTCCTTGCATTGTGTATTTCAAGATATTATGTTGATGCTGTAAAACATGTTTACCTTGTTTTATCTTTCATATTAGCATGTTTCCATCATCAATTGTCTAAAGGTTGCATTTTTTAAATTTTCAAGCATGTTCACTGTAATACCTGGCAGCTTACTGTAAAATTTTTGGAAAATTGACTAAATTATTCTTTGGTTGAATATTGTTTTAATGTGTATAGAATTCATATATATGAGCATCATAGTGGAGGTAAAAGAAGATCATGCTATTTGAAATGAAGAATGCAGTCTTATGGCATGATGAGTCTTAGATTTGTTTCTAGATTCTTTTTGTGTTGTGAGTCTTTTGATTATATGAAATTGATGTTTCTCCTATAAGTGTGTATTGGGCATTGTGTGGTATGGTTATATTCTTCTAGTCTTGAGTTTAGTATCTGTTCATAGTGTCTAAAATGAAGCAAGTGTCATTCGAGGACGAATGTTTCCATGTGGGGGAGATTGTAACGTCCCTCAAATTGATCTAGGTTGAACTAGAGCCTAACTTGTGTGTCATGATGTTTTAAAGTAAAAAAAATTCTAATAATAGTGTTCTTAGGCAGTATATAATGTTTGGAAGTGTTTTGATGTCAAACGTCCAAGAACGTCCAAGATGTTCGGAAACTAGTCGAAGTTGAACTAGTGTCTCGTAGTGTTTTGTAGTGATGTTTTCCAGAAACAAGATTTGAAATTATCCGGAAACAACCTTTTAAATTTCTTCCGCAACGCACATTAAACTCAGAGATTTGTCCGCGTCGTTTTTAAGTTAAATTGGAATTTGTTAAATTGTCCAATAAGTTCAAGGGTCTTTTTGATAATTTTAGGATTAATTATTGACGGTTATTGAACCTTTTATACCCCTAAACTCACCAATAAAAGCTAAACCCTCAACTCAAAACAAAACCTCTCCATTTTCTCTCCAAAACCTCCATTGTTGAAGCTTTGGAGCTCCAAGGAAGAAGATAGATTTCTCAAGTTTCTCTCCATCAATCTTATTGGGTTTTCCTCACAATTAAGGTATGGTTCTTTATCATTGAAATATCTTTCTTCAAGGAGTCAATTCCAATTATTTTTTAAAGATGATCAAAAATATGAATTCTCCAATTTTTTGATCTAGCCATGGGTTCTTGCATATAACTTTTTGAATCATTGTATTATTATTGAATTGATGTTAACTTGGTGATTTTGACTTAAAAACTCTATAGAATTCTTATGTAGTGATCATGTCTCTATACTATTGAATTCTTATGTAGTTTGATTAGGGCTATTGAATTATGATAGAATCATGTTAGAATTGTAGGTATACTTCCCTAAATTCATAAATCTATGTTGAATTATATTTTATTCATTGTCTATTGTAAATATTGAATTGAATTCATGATTATGGCCATCGGTAAGGGCCTTTGGGTATTGTGTTGGATGATTTAACTATGGATTGAAGTGGTGAGAGTGGATTAGTGATACAGTGCCCTAATTATTTTTATATTATGTAATTTAGCTCTTGAAATGTTGTTATTGGTATTGTCCACCTATGGTGGAGGTGCTATGTGCGTAACTTGTGAATTATGTGGCCTCGTCGGCGTTACTTTATGAACTATGATGATCATAGCCTTGTCGACTTTACATGATATATTATGATGGTTTCTGTAGTTGATTTATCTTAAGTATGGTCATGTCTATCTACTTGTGAGTAAGGTAACAGTGTGTGTTCTTCTATTGACATCAGGTGATCATTTTAGATTAGACTATGTCCTTATGTGTGTAGTCTTAGGATTGATGCATGACCCTTCCTACTTGGTTATATGAGTCTTATGATGACTATATTGAAGGTTCTATAGTAGGGTATAGGGTGACTCACAGTTGACTTGGTTGTGCCTTTGGTTTTCTTGATGTTATATGATATATGTGATAAAGTGAAGTAATGATGTGTCTTGTTTTGGTGGATGGTGTCCCTTCTTGGTACGTATTAAATTTAAATGTGAGATCCTTAACTTAGTATGTTAAACCTCCTTAGTCTTTTATATGTGATGGACATGTGGCCTTGAACTAGATATGAAACCTCTTCATGTGATCCTTTATGTGAAATACTCTATGAGAACAAAAGTACCACCTAGTGAGTATGGATTGGAAAGTTTCTCTATATAAGATGCCATTATAGAACAAAGAAACACTTCATATTCCTTAACCATGTGCCTACATGGGATGTGTCCAAGTTCTACCATTGGCAAGTAGGACACCCTTCATCAGAGTAGGTTACAACTCCTGATTCCATATTTTGCTACCATGGTATATGTCGGTTATTGTCTATTCTCATCATATGGGATACCCACTAGTATTTGAGAAGTTCTATGTATTTTAGGTGGTGGTATGGGACTCTACCTAGAAATTGCACCCTTAGACTTTGAAGATGTTAGTGAGTGAGTCCTAGGTCTTCTCCAAGACCATTACTTGAATGTCCTTATGTGATGAATGACTCTTAAATGATCTAATGGAGTAATGATTTAAGATTATAAAGCATGTAAATGAATAAGTACCTAATCTTGAGTTGAATTGTCTAGTATTGATGCAATTAGCTTGGTTAATGTGTGAATTGCTATTCTATGTTGTTATTATGTCAACTTAAGAGTAGATAGTGATACATTGTAATCCAAATATGTTAGTTCTTGTGTATTTAACCTAGATTGTGAAGTAGATTATGAATTTTACTTTAGTCTCTAATCCTAGGCTATCAACTAGTGACGAATTGTTCTATAGTGATTCAATTGACTTTGTTATTATCATTGTTAATATTGTGTGATGGTATTAAAACCATTGTTAGGTTGAATTGAGGATTGTTGATGGTAAGACCTTAATGATGGCTTGTGAAGAAGATTGGGGTAAGTCTTGTGATCTCAATTCATTACTTCAATTGTGATTTCTTGTGATTAAGTGATGATGTTGTATTGAAGTATACCTTAAATTAACATTGATAGGGTTTGTATGATGTTGAATTGTAATGCCTTGACTATGGTTTTTTAGTTGTTGGCTAAGATGTAAATGTTATAAGGATTGTGATAACTTACCAATGTGCCTTATTATAATGTGATATGCAAATGTGCTAACCTCACATGTATGAATTGCAATGAAAGGACAATACTCATGCAATTCTTATTGAATTATGATGATGATTATATAAGGGATATACCCTATGACCTAAATTAAGCTATGATGATTAATAAAGGCATTAAAGACATTTCAAAAAGGGCCTCTAGCTTAGCACCGCGTGAACTTGAGTGAGAAGTGTCCCTTCCCACATAGGGAAGGTAGGATCACTAATGTACTCATGAGATTGGAGACTATAATGCATGTAGCATAAAGATGGTCCCAACTACATCTCCTAGTTCTTGAACTATTTTTCCCCCATAGGAATACTAGCTAGTAGATCCACATAGATGCTACGTTCATGTTTTGGTACTACCTTGGCAAGTTGTCCGCCTTCTTTTGGTGTAAGATTCTATGACATTGTATTCCACATCAGCTCATGTGTTCTATGTCGGTTAAGGCAAGATGTTCCCAAAAGGTAAAATGAAGTAATGAATGGACTCTAACTAGGCTTACCTAAGGGGTTTAGCTTATTCTAGGTAGGGGGTATAGCACTCTACCTATACATTGCGCTAGTTATCCATGAGGAAAATCTTAGGAGTATGTTCTTATATATGTATATGCTTATAAATGTAAATGATATGTATATGTTGATATGTATATGATGATATTACATGTTGATGACACTATATGATGTTGGTTTCACTTATGAGTATAGGTTTGGTCCATAATGCTAAAGTATGAAGATATGTACTCTTAATGATATAGTATGTGAAGTTGGACATATGTTATGGTTCTTGTTGGGTTTACTTGATTGAATAAGGTTATGGGGATTTGCTTAGTCATTGCACTAGTGGCCTTGATGAGGGTTCATGAGGAATGGTCTTGATTTGGTTATGATGTTATGAACTCTTACCAATGCTTGTTGATGTTATTACTTGATGATAAAGTTTTCTTGATTATGTGCTCAAGTATGTTGGTATGGATGTTGACTTGACTAGACTTAGTATAGTTGTTCTTCTGATGAACATGGTCTTGACTTAATGAGTATGTATCATCGACTTTTGCTTGTTCAGTGTGCATAAGGCTTTTCAAAGTAAATTATCATGCTTTAATGAAATGTCCCTTTTAGCATGATTTTATGTTGTGTGTGCATATGGTCGTATATTTAGTACAAGTGATGTGATAACCCCATTTTCTCCCTTTTTCCCAATATTTTATATTCGGTCGTTGAAGGGCTTGTGACGACATGGAAGGAAGACTTGGATTCTCACTGTCCAAGTTGGGTATGTCCTCAACACTTCGAGGACAATGCCGCTTTCTAGATTTGGATATTGATTAGTCTTGAAGACACTATGTTCATTTCCTTTGATTTGACTACTAAAGATTGTATAGCCTATATCTGGTTCTTATTGTATTTATGTATGGGCTATGCCCAATTGTTATACTATTGTTTAGATGGTAATAAGATGAGACATCCATTTTAAGACTATGTTATATCTTATATATATATTTATATATTTGAAATAAAAGTACAAGACTATGTAATCCTCTTATACGAAGTGTTTATGTATACTCGATATGAATATATTATTTGTATGACATAGGTATTGTAAAAGTCAAGATAGATATAAAAAAGTGTTAAATTTTCCGCATTTTAAGCTATGAATGTAATGATGTAAGCTAAGAGGCTAGTCTTAGTCCTGTCTGAGGACGCCGACGCCGGTTATGTCTAGGGGGTTCTCCTCGAATGTGACAACGATATTCAATACACATCCTAATGGACCCAACCTTTTTCTTAAAAAACAATACTAGAGCACCCCATGGGGAAATACTAAGTTGAATGAAACATTTATCTAGAAAATCATTGAGTTGAGCCTTCAATTCTTTAAAATCAGCCGGAGCCATCCGATAAGAAGGAATTAAAATGGTATTCGTATCCGGTAATAAGTCTATACCAAAGTTGATTTCCAGTTCGTGAGGAACTTCGAGCAAGTCATCCGTAGAGTAACGGAAATTACCTCACTACAGGGACCGACTCAATAGGAGGAATGTCGGTTTCGAGATATTTGACTCTTATGATATTGTAAAGACACCCCTTAGAGATCATTTTACAAGATTTCAAATAAGAAATGATACGACCTCTAGGAGTTGAATTACCCCTTTTGAACTCTAAGACATGTTCATCAGGAAAGTTTAACTTGACTACCCTATTCCGACAATCAATTGAAGAAAAACAAGCATGCAAACAATCTATTCCAAATATAACATCAAAATCAAACATATCATGTTCTACCAAATCCACCCATGTAAGTCTATTGGGCAAACATATAGGACAACTCCCTAAGACTTTTCTAGCCATAACGGAGTCACCCACTGGGGTTGTAATAGAAAATGGTTCAATTAACTGATTGGGTAGAACATCAAACTTTTTAGCTACTAGAGGAGTTACAAATGACAATTTAGCACCGGGATCATGGAAAGAATAAACATCCATAGAGAAGACTTGTAACATACCGGTGACCACATCGGGAGACTACTCTTTCTCACTAAAAGCGGTTTCTCTTTGGTGTTTCTGAACTAGTAGCATAAGATTTATGTTGACCATTTCCCTTCTCTTGACTCTTTATATTAGGTAAATCCCTCACCTTGTGGCCACTCTTATCACACCCAAAGCAATTCTTTGTCCCAACTAGACAGTCAGCCCAATGCACCTTATCACACACGGAACAAGTTGGTTTCTTGCTAGGTGAACTTCCAGTTTTTGCCTGATGAGACTTAGGGTTAGACACCCTTTCTTTGTTAGCCTTGGTATTGGTGGAAGTAAGTTGGTTGGAAACCGTGTTCTTGAACCTAGGATTGTCTTGAATCTCAAGCTTACCCTTAGAAGTACCTCCTTCATAAAACATATCCCTCTTAAACTCCAAGCTTACCCTTAGAAGTACATATCCCTCTTGAGTCTAGTGTCTTCACCTTGTTGTGCAAAACCATCAACCTAGAAATATCCATATTATCATGGAGCATCGCCAAACGACACTTTTCAACCAAATCATCACACACTCTCATGATATCATGACTCATCTCATCCCTTGGGTTACAGACCAAGGAAGAAGCATATTTGGATAACTTAGTAAACTTCAAAGAGTATTCTTGCACACTTATATTTGGATACTCCCTTTTCTCCCTATGAAAGAATCGATCTAGCAAAGACCTTCTTAACACCTCCCAAGTGACAGGACACGCTTTCAAGGCCCTATTATCTCTCCATTGGGTGTACCATGTTTGGGCTACATCTTTGAGTTTGTAGGAAGCTTGCTCGGCCTTTTCATTTGAAGTCAACCCCATGGCATAGAGAATCTTGTAAACCTCATCGATGAAGTCTTACAGATCTTCATTTACATTAGAGCTATAGAACATAGGAGGATTCATCCTCATGAAATCCCTCAAGCGGGAAGCCGTGGTACTAGCATTTGGTTGAACACGAGGTCCAACCTCTCGTTTGGCTTGAGTCGTCATAGCTTGGGCTTCAGAGGCTACCGCTTGAGATTGGCTAGTCATGGCTTGTGCAAATGTCATGAATGTCTACCTTAGCTCTCTATCCGTCATAGGTGGAGGAATGACAGGAGCATGGACTTGTTGAGGCACTTGGTTGTCTTGTGGAGGGACTTTGTTGTATTCTTGAGGGAATTGGTTGTCTTGGGGAGGAACTCCCACATTACCCAAACCTTCCTCCACTCTCCTTGACATTGCACGTGGTTTAGTCATATCCTATATCCACAAGAAAAGGATTAGAATAAAGCGAAGCACGTACTGTTACCACTCATAAGGCACGACTTTCAAGATTAGCAATAAGTAAGAATTCCTAAACGTCATATATGTCACGACTCTCAAGTACCCCCTAGATGTTAAGGAGAACCTTTGGGTCATGACAGGGCGTACTTGACCCTTTGGGATCTTGTACAAGCACTTTAACTATCGTTCATTACATAAAACATGAAAAGTAGTGCGGAATTAAAACTTTTCACGAATAATTTAATAAAGGAAACATTTTTAATAAAATACTAAGGTAGTCTCATCGTCAGAAGACAATCTAAAAGACACGACATAATATCTTAGGGACACGTCCCTTTACATTAAAAGAAATACATAATAAGTCTTAATAACAAAACTAAGAAACATATATTATGTCCTTGATGTACCGTGGTTTCACGGTACTTTCAATGCGTTTTCCTTAAGTTTAGGGTGTGTCTAAGGGCTTTTTGTATTAGTTTAATGTATTTTTCTCTTTGTTTGCAGGAAATCTGTCTAGAATGAAAACACAGAAGAATTGTGCTGAAATTGCAGAAGTGATGACCTACGGAGCCATCGACAGTCCGTCGACCCCTTGACGGTCCGTAGGTGGCAACCGTCGTATGAAGGAAATGATGCTGAAGGAAGATCGGAGAATTCTGACCAAGTGTGGGGCTACGGAGACTCTCGACGAACCGTTATCTCCACGACGAACCATCCTGCACATCCGTCATCATTAACAGAAAGTAGCCCCAGTACCCGTCTTGAAGAGATTCTAAGTTTGGAGAAACGGAAGCCATCGACGGACCGTCGTGCACTCAACGGACCGTCATCCTTGTCCGTCCATGGTAACGGTGATTTGGAGAAGAAAGCAGCTTAAAGAGAATCTAAGTGTGGAACGACGGGGGAGCCTCGACGGTCCGTCGTGGCCTCAACGGTCTGTCGTCCCGGTCGTCAACGCAGACGCATTTTTTTGGGCAGATTTTCCTTAAATAGATTTCCCTTTTATGTTAGGACTTCTTTATTATAAATACTTGTAAAAACCTTGTTTTTGGGGTTAGAATTTTTGGGTATTTTTCAATTTTATTGTTCTAGTTGTTGAACCTGTGATTTTGGAAATTATTCTATTTTCCGGGATCGTTTGTTGCAAGACTTTTGATTAATTCAAGTAATTTTCTTGATTTTCTTCAATCTCATCAAAGTAAGTACATGAATTCTTATCTAATTAACATGAATTGTGTGATTATTAACATGGGTAACTAAATCCATAACTAGGGTTGTGGGATTCTAAAAAAAAATAAAAAATTCAATAAAATAGTAAAAACTAGGAATTCATTCCTCCACCCCACACTTAAAAATATGCTATGTCCCAAAGCATTAAATAAAATATAAAACAAGGGTTAGGAAAACTCCCTGAGGCCTTTAAGCCTAGCTAGTATCTCGTTCTCTAAATTTATATTAAGGGTCGTCACCCCACACTTAAGCTTAAACATGCTCCACCGCCAACTGGACGATCCCAAGTGACAATGTTATCAACAGTAGTGGGGGAAAGGCAGTGTCGGACCAATAGCCATTAAAAAATGTCTGGGAATGTGAGGTTGCCGTTCTTGATACTCCCCTTGGGCTCTAGCACCCAATCGGCAGCCTCACCATCCACGGAGAGTTTCTGTGCAATCCACCGCTTGTTGGTCTCTCTCACATCTGGCTCACGCTGGAACCGGCCATATTTGATCAAGTTCCACCGATAGTCAAACTCGGCGGTAAGGGGGTCCGGGTATCATAAACATCCGCGCCATAGAGAAACCTGCGAATGGCCGGCAAGGAAATGTCAACCCGCTTGCCGCGGACTCGGACGTACTCCAAAGGTGCATGTTCGGCGGGGGATGCCCGCCTGTCCAGCTGAGATCGGAGAGTCGCCACATAGGAGGCATAGAACTCTCGGACCATTTCCTCGCTATAGCGGCCTACATCTCGAGCCGTCCACTCCAGCCGATGTCTGGTGAATAACTCATGAATGGCCGGCATGGTGGGAAGACTCCCCGTGAGAGACCGCCGCTCGAGTGTCACGGTCCGGGTCATGACCCCCTTGTCATTTGGCAGCTTGGCATAAGTGTAAACTTGATATTGCCCCTCGACACACCACCGGTTGGGCTGATCAGCAACCGAAGCGGGGACGCCAGTCTGGGGTGCTGGATTGGAGTCAGCACTATCAACCTCATCAGATGAGGAAGGCTCCTCCTCAAACCAGGAAGCCTCCACAGAGACGGACGCTTCCTCAGAACCGGAAGCCTCCTCGTAGCCAGACGCTCCCTCAGAATGTGCAGCCGACCTAGAAGGTGTGCCGGTCAGT
Source organism: Solanum lycopersicoides (assembly GCA_022817965.1). Classification (NCBI taxonomy): domain Eukaryota; kingdom Viridiplantae; phylum Streptophyta; class Magnoliopsida; order Solanales; family Solanaceae; genus Solanum; species Solanum lycopersicoides. Next base: position 30,280,312 of record CM040625.1, read on the forward strand.
ATGCGCTCCTTATCAGACTGGGAGGGAGTGACTCAGCCGGGCGCCACCTTCGTGGGCGTGGCGCTTGTGATGCAGGCAGCACCGGCAGGAGTGATGGTGCCTGGTGGCACATACTCCGGGTCACGCTCATCGTCTGAGCCTATGATCATCTGGCTTGATGGGGCGACAGACTTAGAACGCTCTCTCGAGTAGACATGTTCCTTCTTGGGTGCCATATGTACCTGCAAAGAGAAGTTTATTAGTACCACTACAAGCCTGTAACACATTCAAAAGCATCAAACACAAGAGTAAAACACAGAATGGAATGGAAGTGCAGAAGTGCAGCACTGCATGATGGACCAATCGATGGTCCGTCGAAGAGACGACGGTCCGTCATGGGGGGCTGTCGAGGGACACTTAGAAAATTTTTTGGAAAACATTAGAAGCAAAGGTTCTGACAGTGTCGACGGTTGTGTAGGACGGACCGTCGAAGAGACGATGGTCCGTCATAAGGGTCCGTCGAGGGACACTTAGAAAACTTATTGAAAACATCAGAAGCAAAGGTTCTAACAGTGTCGACGGTTGTGCAGGACGGACCGTCAAAGGGACGACGGTCCGTCACAGGGGTCCATCGAGGGACACTTAGAATAATATTTTAAAACATCAGAAACAAAGGTTCTGACAGTGTTGACGGTTGTGCAGGACGGACCGTCGAAGGGACGACGGTCCATCATAGGGGTCCATCGATGGACACTTAGATTTTTTTTAAATAAAATCAGAAGGAAAGGTTCTGACAGCTTAGACCGTTGTGCAGGACGGACAGTCGAAGGGACGACGGTCCGTCAAAGGGGTTCGTCGATGGACACTTAGATTAAGCAAGGGAAGTTGGGGTTGACGGACCCCAACGACGGTCCATCGAGGGACCGACGGTCCGTCTACGGGGTCTCGTACTGTCTTGCAAGGACAGAATTTTGCAGCCAATTTGGTTCCCCCATCTTACTAATTCGGAGTATCCTTAGTAGCCTAAGTTTCCCAAACATATATCCAGCATCCTGTCATTCGTAGGGCATGAATTTTCCTAGTTTTAACATTCATTTTTGACAGCCTATCAAACCCTAGGTCAGGAACACAATCAGGCAAACACACTCCATTTTTAACAAGACACCACCATCCCTTTCAATTTCAGTGTTCTAAGGGACTTAGGACTTTTGGGTGTAATTTTTAGCATGCAAAAGGGGTCCAAAATAAAGTACCCACACAGTTAGACATCAAGGTAATCAGGAAAATTAACAATAGTTAATCGAGCAGATCAGAAAAACATACCTGAAAACTGTAGTAGAGGAAAAGGAGTATGAACACTAGTAGTTGAACAACAGCAACACCCACCACGAACACTGACCGGCAAAGGGACTGAAGAAAATGGGAGATTTGGGAGAGAAAGGAACTTTTGGAGTTGGGGGAAGTGTGGAATCTGATGAGGATTTTTGAGTTAATAGGTGAGGAAGTGGGGGAAAATGAGAGGAAATAGGGAGGGAAAACGGTTATGGGGTTATGTGAAGAGGTGGGTAACTGAAAAGTTTTAAAAAAACTTTTAATATATAGTCGGACGGGTCAGGTCGGGTTGGTGTGTGAGGGATCGACGATTCCCCGTCGACGGACCGTAAGTGGGTCGAAGGTCCGTCGACCCCTCCGTCGTCAGTGCCCTAACTTAGAAAAATTGAAAAACATACCTGGGCACGATGGATCCTACTGACGGTCCGTCGAATAGACGAAGGTCCATCGATGGGTCCGTCGATGGGTGCACCAGACCAGTTTTCTGCAGATTTCTGGTGATATGGTCCCTACACATTTAACACCCATTAAGCTAATATTTTTGTATGTTCTGGACACTTTTTGGACACGGACCCTAAACTACGCTCTAGCGAACACTTCTAAAGAAAAATAAAAGAACATTCAAATGGGACATTAAGTAATAAAAGCAAAAATAATGCAACTATTCCTAGAAAATCACGAAAGACCTATAGATGGCTAGAGGATACATATTGGGTTGCCTCCCAATCAGTGCTTTATTTAACATCGCGGCACAACGGAGGACTCTTGATTACTCAGACTTCATCAAGGTGGTTTGCCTCGATAAATTCATTCACCGTTTCAGCATGCCCAAGATAGATTTTGATTCACTGTGCGTTCACCTTGAACCTCACATCCTCCTTGTTTTCAAACTCAACCACACCATGAGGGAATAGTTGGGTGATCAAGTAAGGACCAGTCCATTTGGACTTGAGTTTCCCCGAAAACAAGCGCAACCTAGAATTGAATAAAAGCACCAAATCCCTAACCACAAAATCACGCTTCTCAATCTTTTGGTCATGGTACTTCTTCATCTTTTCTTTGTAGAGAGCTGAACTTTCATATGCTTTTAGGAGAAATTCATCAAGCTCATTCAACCCGTTTAACCTCTGTTCCGCAACCTCATTCCAATCCATTTTTAACTTCTTCATTGCCCACATGGCTTTATGCTCTAATTCAACCGGTAAGTGACAAGCCTTCCCATATACAAGTTGGTATGGGGACATACCTATGGGAGTCTTATATGCTGTCCGGTAGGCCCAAAAAGCATCATCAAGCCTCCTTGACCAATCCGTTCTACTAGCATTCACCGTTTTCGCCAAAATCTGCTTAATCTCCCTGTTTGACACCTCAACTTGGCCACTATATTGAGGATGGTACGGAGTGGCAACATTATGGCGAACCCCATATTTTTCCAATAATCCTTTAAAAAGCTTGTTGCAAAAGTGGGATCCCCCATCACTAATAATAGCCCTTGGGGTGCCAAATCTAGAAAATATGTTCTTTTTCAAGAACGCGGTGACACTCTTCCCTTAGTTATCGCAAGTGCGATAGCCTCCACCCATTTAGACACATAATCGACTGCCACCAGAATGTACTTCATCCCATGAGAACTAACAAAAGGGCCCATAAAGTCAATGCCCCACACATCAAACAATTCAATCACAAGAATGAGATTTAAAGGTAGCTCTTGCTTTCTCGAAATGCCACCATCTCTTTGGCATCTATCACATGCCTTGGCGAACTCATGAGCATCTTGATGATGGTTGGCCAATAGTAGCCACATTGCAAGATCTTGTGAGCAGTCCGGATACCACTATGATGCCCACCTACTGGCGAAGAATGGCATGCCTCCAAAACACTCAACATCTCAACTTCCGACACACAACGCCGAATAAGCCCATCGGCACAACTCCTATATAAGTATGGCTCATCCCCAATAAACTTTTTCACATCATGCATGAACTTTTTCCTTTGATGAAAGGACAAGTCCGGTGGAACGATATCACTAGCCAGATAATTCGCAAAATCTGCGAACCATGGAATCAAGTCTTGGGAGGCAGCCAATACATGCTCATCAGGGAAAGTATCATCAATTTCAGCCTTTTCACCTAACTCCCTCATTGCTTCATCTTATAATCGGGACAGGTGATCAGCAACTTGATTTTTGTCCCTTTTCTATCTTTCACCTCAAAGTCAAATTAATGCAATAGTAATACCAAACGAATCAACCTCGGTTTGCATCCTTCTTTGCCATCAAATATCTCAAAGCAGAATGATCAGTATGCACTATAACTCTAGTGCCAAGCAAATACGAGCGAAATTTCTAGCAGAACTATCACGGTGTAGTTCTTTTGGGCTTCATTGATGGCTTTACTAGCATAGTAAATGTGGTGTAGGATTTTATCCCTTTGTTGTCCCAAAACCACACCAAGAGCAACCCCACTCGCGTCACACATCACCTTAAATAGCTTGCTCCAATCCAGAGAAATGATGATAGTTGCAGACACCAACTTTTCCTTCAACTCACCAAATGCCTTAAGACAGGATTCATAAAAATAAAACTTACACACTTTCTCAAGCAACTTGCAGAAAGGATGTGCAATCTTTGAAAAATCCTTGATGAACCTCCAGTAAAAGCTGCATGCCCAAGAAAACTTCTCACACCTTTTACAGAGATGGGTGGAGGAAGTCTCTCTATCACCTCAACTTTAGCTCGATCAACATATATACCCTTCTCTGAAATGCGATGACCTAATACAATACCTTCTTTCACCATGAAGTGACATTTTTCCCAATTTAGCACAAGGTTGCAGTCATCACACCTCTTAAGAACCTCATACAAATGACTCAAACACCACTCAAAGGAATCACCAACCACTAAAAAATCATCCATAAACACCTCAATAGTGTCCTCCACCATATCGGAGAATATTGACATCATACATCTCTTAAATGTGGCCGGTGCATTACATAACCCAAATGACATTTTCTTGAACGCGAAGGTCCCATAAGGACAAGTAAAGGTGGTGTTGTCTTGATCTTCTGGTGCAATAGAAATCTGATTATAACCCGAGTAACCATCAAGAAAACAGTACCACCCCTTTCTGGAAAGTCTATCTAACATCTGATCCATGAAGGGCATAGGAAAATGGTCCTTCTCGGTCCATGCATTTAATTTCTAGCAATCCATACGCACTCTCCATCCAGTCACCGGCCTCATCGGAACAAGCTCATTTTTCTCATTGGGGACCACAGTCATTCCCCCTTTCTTAGGTACACACTGAACAGGGCATACCCAACTACTATCGGCGATTGGATATATCACTCCAGCATCCAACCACTTAATGATTTCCTTCTTTACCACCTCTTGCATAGGTGGATTTAAACGTCTATGGTGCTCGATACTTGGCTTATGATCTGGCATGAGTTGTATTTTATGCGAACAAATACCGGGAGGGATCCCAATAATATCCGCAATAGTCCACCCAATAGATCTTTTGAACCTTTTTAACACTTTTACCAAACTCTCAACTTGGTGCACATTCAGATCTGATGCAATAATGACCGGCAAAGTGTCACATTTTCCCAAGAATACATAACTCAGATGAGGTGGTAGAGCCTTAAGTTCTAATATTGCATCCTCCTCTATGGATGATTTCGCGGGTGGAGACTCGCGATGCTTCATATCTAACTCAAACTTCTTTGGTTTAAATCGAACATCACCTCGATGAAGTGCCGTGACCAATGACCCAAACTCTTCAATGCAATCGCTATCAAAATTCATGACCACTGCCGCTAGTGCTTCTACACCCAGACGCTCTTCTATTTGAACCTCAGATGACTTTTCAACCCTGTAAGGTATGACAGATACCGATTGGAGCTCACCACTCTGCCTCATGGACCTACAAATGTTGAAAGTCACTTCTTCATTGTTCAATAAAAATTTCATTTGCCCTTTTTCCATATCAACTAAGGTTCTACCCGTAGCAAGGAATGGCCTCCCAAGAATAATAGGCACCTCAAAATCGACCTCACAATCCAGAATCACAAAATCGGCTGAAAATATGAATGACTCCACCTTTGCTAACACATCGTGGAGTATCCCAATAGGCCTCTGCACCGTTCGATCGGCCATCAGTAGCCACATCGTAGTGGGCTTTGGGTCACCCAAACCCAACTTCTTGTAAATAGAGAGAGGCATAAGATTTATGCTTGCCCCAAGATCACATAATGCTTTCGCAAAGTGTAATAACCCGATTGTACATGGAATAGTGAAGGCACCCGAATCTTCTTTCTTTTGCACTAGAGACCTTGTAGCAATAGCACTACAATACTGCATTCTATCATCATCCTCAAAATTGACCGATCTTTTCTTAGTGACCATATCTTTCATGAACTTGGCATAAACGGGCATTTGTTCAAGAGCTTCTATCAAAGGGACATTGATGGAAAGCTTTTTGAGCATAGTGATAAAACGCCGGTATTTACCATCCTCGGTCTTTTTCACTAACCTCTGTGGGAATGGAGGTGGTGGTCTATGCATGGGAGTCACCTTTTGGGGTACCTCAGCTTCTTTCCTTGTTTTGTCTCCTAACTCACCACACACCTCCTTCAATGCACACCAAGGAGATCCTTAAGACTACCCATCATAGGCTTACTCCACTCGGGAGAACAAGTCACCACTCAATAACAAGACATTAGAAGAACACTCAACAATACACAAAAACATCCCTTTCGGAATTCCTACATAGAGCAATGAGTAGATGGCGTACCATTACACCACCTACCCTATGTAGTACACTCTTTTAGAAGTCTTGGCACCAAGACTCCCCTTTCGGAAGGTCTACTTAGTGCAATGGATAGATAGCGTCCCATACCACCACCTATCCTGTGTAGTACGTTCTTTTAGAAGATTAATTCATTTAATTCATATAAGACTCACCAAGACTTCCCTTTCGGAATGCATACCTAGTGCAATGGATCGATAGCGTCCCATTCCACTACATACCCTAAGTAGCACACTCTTTTAGAAGACTTAACACTTTCATTACTTTTGTTGGGGGTTAGTTTTACCGATATAATCCATAATATCTAGACATGGAATCCCAATATTAACCCTTATCAGATGAGGGATCCTCACTTGCCTAGAGTAAGGTCATTCTCTTTGCTTTGGCTTTACCAATAGCTACACCTATGCGGGCGCATAGTTAAGAGATAAGGAGATTGATACTAAGTAACTCATTCTCTACTAATGAGGAGTACACATATCAAGAGGTACACTGGAATACAACATCTCAACTCACAAAGTGTAACCACCCCTTCTTCATATCCTCTCGGTGATAAGCATAATTCCCCACGGATTCTCAACATTTTATAATATAGGTTAAGGATAACTAGTGAAAACCACATTTCAACTCACACACCGTATTCATCCTCCTACCTATCTTATAAAGCTCTTAGGATGTAGTGAGGTTGCTACCAAATAGTTCATCTCAACTCACGAAGAGTGTTCACCCCAAAAATCCCCTTTTTACTTAACATAGCATAATTCATCCATTTAAGTGTGTGTGTTTACATGTGAACACACCTTGCATATAAGCATCATTTAATTTACCTTAACCTCTATACATGCTTTAGACCTTCATTCATCACATCACACACTTTGCATGTTTCACATATACATTACTTAATTTAGGCATAATCAAAGCAAAACATGCAATTCAAGCTTCATAATACACAACACATGAACCATCTTCATTATCACTTAATTTCACATTTAGGAATTCAAATCCACACTTACAATACATTCTAAGTATCACCAAATTCATCAAGTAAACACAGCCACAAAGAAATTGGACCATACCACTCAAGAGCATTTTGAAATTAAATATAAACAACATAACCAACTTACCCTTTTATCCAAGCTTCCATCACCTATAATATTTTACGCAACATTTTATCATAATATAGCCCTTAGGGCAGTAGCTAAACAACAATATCAACCATAAGAATCCAAAGCTCAAAGACTACCAACTCATGCTCATTTAACCCATTACTTAAGCCAAATTTTGATAAAAAGCTTTAACATGTTTTCATTAAAGTTTTAGCGTTAAAATCATCATCTAACATTATAAACATCATTTTTAAATCATTCAAAACGTTTTCATGCAAGATGCATATTTAGAGTTAAAGATAGAGGAAACTAGGGCTGAAAACCCTTTTTCAAAATCCATTAGAAGTGACTCATTGAATGGAAGAGATTTCAAGGATGGATACTATACCTGAAGTAGAAGAAAATGCACTAATTTTTATTAATAACTTGACCACCAACAGCCCTCCTAGCTCCTTCTTGACTTCTAGCTTCTATGGAGTTTGAGAGAGAGTTCTAACAGAGAGTGGTTTGGGGTTTTAGGTAATGATGTCTAAAATTAGGTCTTAGTGTTTGAAACACTTTAATATACCTAAATAACCCTAAAAATAACTTCATAGGTTCATAAAAGACTTGGGGTGAACTTACCAAACACCCCAAGTCATTACAGGGAAAGTAGCATTTTGAACAACCTTCAATCAACGGATGCAACCAACGGACCGTTTGTCCATCAACCGTCTGTTGGTTGTAACAATATGGAAATGCCATAACTTAGACTAGAGCTTAATCTATAAAATAATATTTAAAATGATGTTTCCATACATATATAAATGTAATAAATTGATTTGGAAAAGTTCAGAGCCATAACGACAAAAGAAAGACCTTGACGTCCGAAAACTAGCTAATTCGAACTAGTTGACGTCTCTATGATTGGGGAAGGTTTCGAAGTGTCAAATGAAGTCCAAAACTTGTAAAGATACCTTGTACAGGTATTATGTAGAACAAAGGGTCCAAAATTCCGGTAACGACACCCCAAGGACCACCCGAAGGGTCCTTGTGGAGGACCCAAACATGGGTGGGCAGGCTGCCTGCCAGCCTGCTAGCAGGCAGAATTGGAGGCAAAGTGTGCGACGCGAGCATGGCACGCAGTTCACTGCCTCAAGATTTGAGAGGAAGCCTCGCAATGCGAGTTTGATATGCACCTCACTGCCTCAACTCAAAATTTAATAAAAATGACGGGATTTGGCCCCGCGATGCGCAGCTACTTCCCATAATCGTTAAAGTCGTATTTTTGGTAATTTAACTTCTTAAAAAGACACATTTAAGTGGAGGCTCTTTTGGGTAATTCATATGAAGACTATATATCGATATTAGGTCAGTTTTAGACCATTTTTACACGTCCAAATAAGATTAAAACAAGTTTTCTCTCACCTCTCTCAAGAAACGCTTTCTTCTCCAAAATCCATTGAAGAACAAGAAGAGCTTAAGGAAGAAGACGAAGACTTCAAGCTTTTCTCCAATTTTTGTGGATTATTCATCTATAAGGTATGGATTTTCCACTTTACGTATTCCTTTACTCAAGAGGTCCTTTTAAGATAAGTTTTCAAGAACTTCAAATACTAGGGTTTTTACTCTACAAAATGAATTTTCTTCCTAACCCTAGATTTATGATTTTTGATTAAAAGTAAGTACTTTCTATTGTCTATTTCACACGGATGGATGAGTATGTGGTTAGTTATGTTTGGCATTCCTGTTATTCATGTTCTTATTGAATTGATGGTTTCATATTGTTGTTTCTACTACGTGATGACATGTAAACGTAGGTATTGCAACTAAGACTAGAATGAACTCTTAAATGACCCTTTCCCTTATCGTATATTACGAATTCGTCTTGTACATGATTTGAAGAGTTGTTCTTCATTTTTCTATTGAGTATTTCATTATGTTATGGTTATTAATGTTGTAAGTTGAACGTAAGTTCTTGAATAAGGTTCTTGGAAGCAAGAGGTAAGTCTTCTAAAGTCGTGATTACTCTATGTTGGTTATGTTAGCCCATAATTGATGTTATTATGCTATTGACTTATATATGATGTTGCTATTTAAATATGTTGGGCTATGAACATGTTAATTGTGAGATCATGATAAGAATAATATAATGCAAGTTATGATATTCTCTTGTATGCTTACGCAAGATGATTATGCTATGTTAATCTCACACACGAAGGGTTGCGATGAAAGGAAATTCTCATCTAATCCTAAAGAGCTCATGATCATGTTTATACAAGGAGTTAATATACTATGACCAATGATAATTTTATGATAAAAGACAACCAACAGGTTATTCAAGAAAGGGACTTAAGCTAAGCACCGATAAACTAGATATGAGAGGTGTCCCTTTCCTAGTTGGAAGGTAGGTTCACAATGACACTCATGAGATTGAGGCTGCCATGTAATGTGGAACTATGGCTCTCTAATACATCTCCTAGTTCTTGAACTATGTTTCCACCATAGGATACTAGCTAGTGGATCCACCGAGAAAGCTATGTCATGATAGGTTCTACTTTGGACGGTAGACCACCTTTTTTCTTGTGGGTTTTTATGACACCGGATTCCATGTTTAGATCACATGGTCTATGTCTGTTAAGGCAAATGTTCCCTCATGTAAAATGTAAGACAAGTAAATGAACGTTGACTAGGGACATTATGAGTCTACTTAGTATATGTTATGGGACTCTACCTAGATATTGCACAAGTTGACTCTAAGGGAAGTCCTAGAAGATTGTTCTTTTGTTAATATGATAATATGAAAGGTATATGCTTATGATACATGATGTTATTATTATATGATGTTGGTCATTTGATGAATATGTTATTGGGTTATAATTCTATATAAAGTGCTGACTATTTATGTTACAACTTATATGAAGCAAAGCTTTACTCATGATCTCTTATCTTATCTACTTGGTTGTGTGAGGTCATGGGGCTTCACATGACCATTGCACTAGTAGGTTGGGGATGAGATCATTGGTAAGTGTTTTGTATGTTATTCTATGTGATCCATTGAATATTAAAAGTTCATATGACTCTATGATAATATGTCTTTGATTATGATCATGCTTTAAGTTGATGGAATCCTTAACTTGTAAATGTTATATGGTATGTGCATTGAAGACTTTCATATGACTTAACACGTTTTTCTAAGAGATGATAAATGATACTTTTTCATGCATGTCCTTTAATGTTATGTGCATATAACCATACTTAGTACATATGGCGTACTACCCGCATTACTTTATATTACTACAACTGTAGGTTCCGTATATTGAAGTTTAAGGAGGTCGATTTGAAGAATCTTGGAACTCTTTCTCAATGTCTTGGTAGGTCCTTATGTTCGGGGATGCTATTTTTCATCTTCCAGCTTATGAAGACTTAGTAGATTTTAGAATATCCTTTTTCCATTATGTTTCTTTGGATTCTTTTGTATTAAGGCCTATATGACAAATTGACTATATATTGGCTAAGTCCAGATTTTAACTCTTTAGATGGTTTTGGTTTTATTTGTGGGAGACAAATTTTTAGAATATTGTATGTCTTACGGATGTTAACTATAAAGTCTTAGTATACTTCAAGTAGAATGTAAAAGTTTTAATTTTCTGAAATTTTCACTGATCACTTTTTATGACGAATGCTAAGGGCTTATCTGAGTCCTCTGAGAGGACGACAACGCCGGTCTCATTTGGGGTATGCTCTCAAGGTTTGACAAACATTGTATCAGAGCATGAGGTTAAATATCGTTAGGATCAATGTTCACTAAACCATATTACCTAGTGTCTTGTTCATGGTTGTGAAGCGTGCTACAATTGTGGATGAGAGGTTACGTGATGACTAGGAAACTTCTCTTTTCTTGGTAATCCTATGTCGTGCCTTTAGAGTTTTGACACTATGTGTCGTTTAGCATCTACTCCCTCTATTGTGGTTATAGGCACTGAACAAAAGAAGCACATCCGCAAGAAGAGTAGGAGAAGAGATTGCGAATGATGGAGCTACTCCCCAAGGAAATCGAAATGCTCCTCAAGTGCAAGCTGCTGCAAACGATCAAGTTTCGGTGAATCCTACGGCTATGAGGATGGTTAGGTGAGGGAAACCCTGTTCCAAATGACCCAAGCTATCACCACCCAAGATCAGGCTATTATGGCACAATCTAACAGAGAGGTTGTAACTCGATAGAACCAACATGCTAGTACTATGGTTAGACGTTTGAGAGATTTTACGAGGATGGATCCTCCCATATTCTTTGGATCAAAAGTTGATGAAGACCCCCAATATTTCCTTGATGATATCTACTAGATTTTGTTTTTGCTATGGGGGTGAGTACTACTGAGAAGGATGAACTTGCTGCCCATAAACTCAAGGACGTGGCTCAGACATGGTACAATCTGTGGAAGGATAGTAGGGCTTGTAGAGATGGTGTCGTGACATGGGAGATCTCTTGACAGATTCTTTCAAAGGGAACAAAGGGAAGCTAAGGTAGAGGAGTTTATCAACCTTCGTCAAGGAGGTATGAGTGTTAAGAAATACTCCTTGAAAGTTCATTAAGTTGTCCCAATATGCTTCTTCTTTGCTTTCAAATGCTAGGGATGAAATGAGCCATTATGTAACGGGTGAGTCCGAAGAGCTTGTAGAAGAATGTCATGGAGCCATGATTCAGGATAATATGGATCTTTCTAGGTTGATTTTTCATGATCAATAGGTTGAGGAAAGTCGTCTAAGGAAGAGAAATAGCGAAGATAACAGGGCAAAGTCTTTTAAAAGTAGTTCTTCTAAGAATAGGCTTGATGTTCAAGACAACCCTAAGTTTAAGAAGAGGTTTTCAAACCAGGTTCCTTCAAATTTCTCCAAGAATCGCAATGACAGAGTTTCTAATACTAAACATCAAAAAGGAAGAAATGTTGATCCACCAAGAGAAAGACCAACTTGTGGTAAGTGTGGTAAGAAACATGTGGGTGAATGCCTTGTTGGAACTAATAGTTATTATAGTTGTGGCAAAGGTGGACATATGGTGAAAGATTGTACTAATGTGAGATATCAAGTTAAGGGGAATAGCCAATCTCAATCAAGCGGTCTTAGTTCTGAAGCTCCAAAAAGGAACTGTTCCTATGCACTCAAGGCTAGGGGTGAACAAGAAAGCTCTCCCGATGTTGTGACGGGTATGTTACAAGTTTTCTCTGTTAATGTTTATGCTTTGCTTGACCCAGGTGCTACCCTATCTTTTATTACACCTTTGGTAGATAAGAAGTTTGATGTACTTCCCGATATTTTGATTGAACCCTTTTCGGTTTGTACCCCAATGGGTGACTCTGTAGTTGCAAAAAGAGTCTATAGGAAGTTTCCTGTGATGCTGCCCAATAGAGTTACTCTTTTTGATTTGGTAGAACTTGATATATTTGATTTTGATATCATCTTGGGTATGGATTAGCTTCATGATTGTTTTGCATTAATAGATTGTAGAACAAGGGTAGTGAAATTTCAATTCCCTAATGAACCTATTTTATAGTGGAAGGGGGAAATTCTATGCCAATTGGTCAAATCATTTCTTGTTTAAAGGCTTGTAAGATGATACCCAAGAGTTGTCTACATCATTTGGTGAGAGTTAAGGACCTATAATGTGAAACTCCAAATATTGAGTCAGTCCCAGTAGTGAGAGAATTCCCAGAGATTTTTCCTAATGACCTTCCGAGAGTTCCTCCCTAACGGGAAATTGACTTTGGCATTGACTTATTACCGGATATGAATCCTATTTCAATTCCTCCACATAAGATGGCTCCGGATGAATTGAAAGAGTTGAATCTCTAACTAAAACATTTACTAGACAAGAGTTTCATTCAACCTAGTATTTTTTCATGGGGTGCTCCGGTCTTGTTTGTTAAGAAGAATGATGAGTTTCGTAGAATGTGCTTTAATTATCGCCAACACAATAAGGTCACCATAAAGAACAAGTATCCTCTCCCTAGGATTGATGATTTATTTAATCAACTCCAAGGTGCTAGTTACTTTTCAAAGATTGACTTAAGGTCGGGATATCACCAACTTAGGGTGAGAGGAGAAGATGTTCCCAAACAACATTCGAATTAGATATGGTTACTATCAATTTGTAGTTATGTCTTTTGGTTTTACGAATGCGCCGGCGGCATTTATGGACCTAATGCATAGAGTGATCCAAGATTTACTTGACAAATTTGTGATTGTGTTCATTGATGATATTTTGATATACTCAAAAACTGAAGATGAGCATTAGAGTCACTTTAGGTTGGCCTTGCTAGTCCTCAAAGAACACCAACTTTATGCCGAATTTAGCAAGTGTGAATTTTGATTGAGGTCAGTTGCTTTTATTGGACATATTATCTCTGGTGACGGTGTAGAGGTTGATCCGAAGAAGATGAATGCGGTCAGAAATTGACCTACAACTTTGACTTCCACAGACATAAATAGTTTTTTGGGTCTAGCCTTCTATTATAGAAGATTTGTTGATGGATTTTCGTACATTTCTTCTCCTTTGATATCTTTGATCCAAAAAAAGGTGAAGTTTGAGTGGTCGAAAGCTTGTGAGAAAGTTTTCAAGAGTTGAAAGATAAGCTTACCTCCGCTCCGAGGTGGACCTTACCAGAGGGCAATGAAGGCTATGTAGTGTATTCTGCTGCTTCCGGAGTGGGTTTGGGATGTGTCCTCATGCAACATGGCAAGGTGATTGATTATGCATCTAGGCAACTCAATGTTCATTTGAAGAACTACCCAACTCATGATCTAGACATTGCACAAGTTGACTCTAAGGGAAGTCCTAAGAGATTGTTCATGTGTAATATGATAATATGTAAGGTATATGCTTATGATAAATGATATTATTATTATATGATGTTGGTCATTTTATGAATATGTTATTGGGTTATAATGCTATATGAGTGATCACTATTTATGTTACAAGTTATATGAATCAAAGCTTTACTCAAGTTCTCCTATCTTATCTACTTGGCTGTGTGAGGTTATGAAGTTTCACATGACCATTGCACTTGTAGGTTGGGGATGGTACCATTGGTAAGTGTTTTGTATGTTATTCTATGTGATCCATTGAATATGAAAAGTTAATATGACTCTATGATAATATGTCTTCGATTATGATCATGCTTTAAGTTAGTGGAATCCTTAAATTGTATATGTTATATGGAATGTGCATTGAAGACTTTCATATGACTTAACACGTTTTTCTAAAGAGATGATAAATGATCCTTTTTCATGCATGTCCTTAAATGTTATGTGAATATACTCATACACAGTACATTTGGCGTAGTAACCCCATTACTTTATATTACTACAACTGTAGGTTCCGGCCATTGAAATTTAAGGAGGTTGATTTAAAGAAACTTGGAACTCTTTCTCAAAGTCCTTGTAGGTCCTCATGTTCGGGGATGCTATCTTTCATATTCCAACTTATGAAGACTTAGTACTTTTAAGAATATCCTATTTCCATTATGTTTCTTTAGATCCTTTGTATTAAGGCCTATATGACATATTGATTATATATTGGATAAGTCCAGATTTGCACTCTTTAGATGGTTTTATATATATGAGACAAATTTTTAGAATATCGTATGTTTTATGGAGGTTAAGTATGAAGTCTAAGAATACTTCAAGTAGAATGTAAAAGTTTTAATTTTCCGCATTTTTCAGTGATCACATATTATGGGGAATGCTAAGGGTTTGTCTGAGTCCTCTCAGAGTACGACGACACCGGTCTCATATGGGTATCCTCTCTGGGTGTGACAATGGTGGGGTTTCGTGGGTGGAGACTTAGCTTAATTTGGGGCCTGGGTATCCTACCTTGCTGGTCAAATCTACAGTCAAGTCGACGGGCCGTTAGTTGGACCAGTGGCCGTCGTTTGACCTCGTTGGTGGACACTGCCAATGCAGTTTTGGGTCCTTACCTTGGTCCCTTCTCTAGGGCCCCTTGTGGGTACTAGGTGGGGTCGTACCCGGACGTTAAACCCCTACACAAAGTCGTCTCGGTCTTAGGAACATCCCACACCAATTTCAAACGAAATAAGCACGTAAAACTCACTCAAACACATGAGACGTCATGGAAGTGCTAGGAGGGTTGACCTCCAAACTTAACCAAACTTTACACACTGTCTAAGGACACTAATATAACACATTTTAACTTAAAATTAACTCAAGAAAGCATCAAGAAGATCTAGTGCACCTTAGTTCAATTTAGGGTGTTACATTATCCCCTTTAACTCTCACATAATTAGTAGATCTATCATGAGACCACAAGCCTTATCACCCAATTCATAAATCACAAGTATGTGAAGACAACTTCATTGATATCTATACGAGACCTTCATAATATATTCATTAAGACAAACATCATGCTTATAAGGACAAGTTCATATCATATAGACTTATACCATCCACATCTTCATAACAAGTAGACAACTACTACAATGTCATGCATAAAGACATAAGCATAATCATACACATTAGGCCACATCTCTAGGACTTCCTAAGGAGATACTTGTGCAATGTCTAGATGGGTTCATTACTTTCACCTATCCTTAGTAACCTCCCTTAAGTCATCCTAGTTATGACCCTAGTTATTTACTTCTATTGTCCATTTTACTTTAGAGAAACTATATACTTATACGACAATTAGACCATGGGTGCTAAACATGTAATTTCGTGTTGTATATCCTTACACACATGGAAGGTGTTCAACTTAGCCAAAATAGAACCTTAACATATATCCTAGCATCCTAAGTGAATTCACTTTGCTATATCCTATGTGAAAAGCATAGTTTATGGATGTAAGAGATAGGTATGATCCCTCTACATGCCATTTGTCAATTGGGGCCTCCTCTCATGAGAAAACATTGGTGAACCTTCCTCAAAAGAAAGTCACCACCTCATGTGTATCCATAGGTGAGTATTCCTCTAAGGGAAGTCTACACTCTATAAGGAACAAATGATGAATCTTCCTCCGAGGGAAGTCAACACCTTTCATTGTCAAGTTCACTCGGTGCTAAACTAAGTTCCCTTTATTGAAAAACCTTTATTATATTAATTCATAAAACATAGGCTTAGGATATTTATCCCTCATATGCTTATAGAATATTCAAGCACCTATCTACTCTTTGAGTATTCTTGGGCACACCTTTCAAGACCCCTCTATTTACTAGATCATTACACATGTGAGTGTACTTATAAGTGAGCAAACCTTTCACATAACAACTAATGTCACACATGTTCATATATCAATGCATAAGTCTATAGGTGTAACTACATTAGCAATCCATGCATATCAACACTCTAATACACTATGCACAATTATATTTCATCATATCATATACATAACATCATAGTATGTAAATCATATTCATAACATGCACATACATTCATTTTCATGTACATAGAAACCAAACCTAGGAACTATCCTATAAAGATACACATGTGCAATGTATGAACAAGGTCCCATACCCTTTCTCATACTAGTACTCTTATCAAGTCATCCTAGTTAATGAATACATAACATATTTCACATACATATACTTTACATGCATAGTAGTAGAAACTAGTGAATATGAGTACAACCTTTCATTAGAAAATATGAACTTTACTACATTGTAAGCATGCATGTAGAGTGAGGTTGTGTGTACATTGGTCAATATGATCACATAGGGGCTATTAACAACACATTTAGGCAGCCACCCTCTTAGACCATAATACACTTTCAAGCATAGACCACACAACACACAATAACATAGGAGACAAGTCAACTTCATATTACACTTAAGACTCCTAACACTTGCCATTCATGTATTCACATAGGGGTATATAGGTGAGGGATCATTAACCATTTTAACTCATCAATGGCAACACCTATACTTTACCCTAACATAGATATACACATGCTTATACAATATCCATACAACCTAAATCATAACTACAATAGGAAAGTAGGTATAAGCTTCACATAGTGTGATCATCATCACCACATATTCATATATTCATTCAATTGTCTTCAACACCTATATGGATTGACAAGAAGTAAACACCGCCACCATAAGTGGACAATACCACACAATGCCATACAAGGCTTTATCATCTAAAATATATGAAAAGTAGATAGAAAGAGACATTTTTACCACTTTATTATCCTTTGATTATCATTGATCAATACATCCTTTCCATGATCAATACATATATAGGGCAGTATCTATATGTATATTTAATAATGAAGACGTAACGCACCGAGCTACCCCTGATACGCGGACACGGAACCTAGGACCACAAGTGATCCCAAGCTAACCCTGCTGGCATGATCATGAGCATACTAAAGAATAATAAACTGTTGCGGAAGCTAAATCATACTTAAAATGAAAAGATGGGGAATACCCATATGCTAAATCTGAGATATATGAAAAATGATGAGTTTAATACAAAGAAAATATCAACACAACGCTGAGCTGAAACTAACTATGTCTGAAATAAGCTTCTAAATTGGACTAGAAATACTGGGACAAACCCCAGCTAAATCTAGCAAAACTGAAACTAAATAACTAAAAGACTGAAGTGAAATTCATGATTATTGTCCTCGGAGAATGAGGACTCACCACTGAATATGCTGAACTAGAGATCGGAATCGATCTATGCGTGATCTGGATGCTGAGAACCTTATCCTACATCACGAGAAGATGTAGCGCACGTATGCGTCAGTACTTAAAGGTACTGATTATGTAGGATAGAGTAAAGTTGAAATAAAACATAAATGAACAAACACAAAAGCAAGTATAATAATCTGAACATGATCTATTAAATTCTGAGCTAACTTGATGCAATGACCAAGTTATAACATGCTGAAACTGAATACTGAATATACTAATAAATGGTCAATGTAGAGAGTCTGACTGAACTGTGGGAGCTACTAATAATCAATAATAAAAACATGAGCTAAATGTGGAGTCCGATGTATACGCCCTATCGAGAGGACCAAATATACCTTGCCAAAGGTATAAAGGCATGCTGGCGTAATCATTAAACTGATGCCCACAGAGGGGACTTACAACCTACTTGGCTTGTAGTTCTGGGACTATTGGGTACGCTGAACCCTAATCCAACTCGGTATTATGCTACTCCCATTGATTTATGTAGTTAACTGATTATGTCTAAATTTCTGTAAAATACTGGATAACTCAAAACTGAACATGCAAACTGATAATGCAACATTTAATCTTATAAAGATGCATTAATAACTAAGGCATGCATGTCTGATGTAACTGAAATATCTGACCTAGCATGTGTAATTCAAAAACTAAAGAAATACAAAGCTAGGGTTGTGAAATACATGCGATAATCTAAGTAATAATATGATTATTGATTTGAAACGTATGCTTTAACTAAATAATGAAGTTCAGTTGTAATTCTAGGAACCCTAGGTTTAATCATGATAACAGAATCAATAATTGACTTAAAACTAGGGACCCAATAGGTGAAAGCAACCCACTAGTGAAATCCCACATACCTGGTGATAAAATTTACGGAAAATTCTTATGTTTCGGGGCTGGAACTGCTGGAAACTTGCTGCATTCTTGACTAGGGTTCTTGACCTTTTTCTCATTTATTGCTTCTAATTTTCTAACTTTTGATAATGATTTTGACTTAGGTAAGTTTTATTTATGTTTCTAGGCTTAAACTGATTAAAATCTGATGATTTAGGGTCAAAACTATATATTTTAAGGTTTAAACAATGTGGGAAAAGACCAAAGACCCCTGGGTAAGTTGCTGTCGGACTAAACGACGACAAGGACTGACGGTCCGTCGTTCCATCGACGGTCCGTCGTTTGGTCCTGTTCGACAGGCCTTTACTAAAACAAGCATAACTTTTTTCCTGAAGGTCTAATTTTACCCAAGTCGGTAGCTATGGAAAGATAATTCAATGATCTATCTTTGGGTAGGTCATAGGACACCTAATTAATTTTGTGCTTAGAGTTATGACCATTTGAATTTGACCCAACTACATTTCCCTCTTAACTGTATGCTAGTTCCCACCTACGGACCGTGGGTCCACCTACAGACCGTGCTGGTCATCCGTGGCTCTTGTCAGAGAGTGAGTGAATGGGGTGTAGTCTGAGCTACGGACTATAACTCTGTCCGTCGTTCGACACTTTGTCATAACTTTTGGATTGAGATTTTGGGTGGTTTCTGACACAATCAACTGATGTGCAGGACGTACCGTGGGTTAGGCTACGGTTAGTCGATGGCTACCGTCTGTTGCACATGTAGATTTTCTGAAAAACTGGTTTTTGGTCTGTTTTGGATATGGGGTGTTACATTATCTCCCCCTTGGGAACATTCATCCTCGAATGAAGACTAAAATAGGTTGAATATAGGGAGAGAGCTGCAAACCCTACTACTAAACACTGAGAGCTGAGTTTCTGACTAAATTGAGTTCCCAGAATATGTAAATAAGCTGAAAATGCAAGTACAAACTAAGGGAACATGATTCTAAGACTGAATTCACGCATAAATGACTAGAAAACTAAATACGAACTATTACATCAAGCTGGAGTGGAATCGGAAGGAAAAAGGTTAGGATACTTGGCTTTCATGGCTTCTGCTTCCCAAGTAGCTCCCTCTACGGACTGACCCTTCCACAAACCTTGGCTGAAGCCACTTCTTCGTTTCTCAACCTTCTAACCTGACGGTCAAGAATATCAACTGGTAAATCCTCATAAGAAAGACTATTTTTCACTGCCACACTCTCTAATGGAACTATAGAGGCTGGACCACCCACACACTTCTTCAAGAGCGAGATGTGGAAGACCGGATGCACTTCTGCTAAGTATGCTTGTAATTCTAACTTATATGCCGCCTTGCCAATCCTTTTCAAGATCTTGTAAGGGCCTACATATATAGGACTGAGTTTTCCTTTCTTGCCAAAACTCATCACCCCTTTCATAGGTGACACTTTCAGAAAAACCCAATCATCAATTTGGAACTCTAGTTCCCTTCTCCTTACATCTGCATAAGATTTCTGACAACATTGGGCTGTCTTAAGTCTATCTCTAATGAGTTGCACTTTCTCCAAAGCATGAAGGAATGAATCTGGCCCTATCAAAGCTGCTTCACCTACTTCAAACCAACCAACATGAGACCTACATCTACGCCCATACAAAGCCTCATAAGGGGCCATCTGAATTTTGGAATGTAGCTATTGTTGTAGGAAAACTCAATCAAAGGAAGGTGATCATCCCAACTACATTTGAAATCGATCACGCAAGCTCTCAACATATCTTCTAGGGTCTGAATAGTATGCTCTGCTTCTCCATCCGTCTGCGAGTGAAATGTTGTGCTAAGGTTAACTTGAGTACCAAGACCCTTCTGAAACGACTTCCAAAAATGAGAGGTAAACTGAGGACCTCTATCTGAGATGATAGACAAAGGAAACCATGCAACCTCACAATTTCATTAATGTAAAGCTTGGCATAGTCCTCTGCTGAATCTGTATTCTTGATCGCCAAAAAGCGAGAAGACTTAGTCATCCTATCAACTATCACCCAAATGGAGTCATGCTGTCTGCAAGTACGCGGTAACCCTTTAATGAAATCCATATTGATCACTTCCCACTTCCAAGTAGGAATGTCGATATCTTGACTCATACCACGTGGTTTCTGATGTTCTACTTTGACTTACTGACAATTGGGGCACATACTCACAAAATCTGCTATATCCTCTTCATGCCATTCCACCAATAGACTTCCCGCAGATCGCGGTACATCTTAGTGGCACCTGGGTTAATAGTATATCTGGAGTTATGGGCTTCAGAAAGAATACGTTGTCTCAACTAGCGCACATCAGGAACACACAATCTACCCTGGTAGCGAAGTACACCATCTCCCCCTTTGGAGAAAACCTCCACTCTCTGATTGTGGACTGCACCTTTTAGTTCAAATAAAATTGAATCACTGTCTTGATTTTCCTTAACCTCCACTACCAAAGAAGATTCCGCCCCATTTTGAACCGGTACACCATTGTCTGATATGCTCATAAGGAGAGCTCCCAAGCGAGCAAGCCTGTGAACATCCATCACTAGCTCCTTTCTTTCTTCCTCAACATGGGCTATATTACCCATAGATAGTCCACTAAGAGCGTCTGCTACTACATTCGCCTTACCAGGATGAAAACACATATTCATATCATAATCTTTAAGGAACTCAATCCATCTCCTCTAGCGAAGATTCAACTCTTTCTGGGTGAACACATACTGAAGGCGCTTATGGTCAGTGAACACATCTACATGAACACCATATAAGTAGTGTCTCCAAATCTTGAGTGAAAACACCACTGCTACAAGCTCGAGGTCATGAGTTGGATAGTTCTTCTCATGCACCTTAAGCTGTCTAGAATCATAAGCTATAACCTTCTCTCGCTGCATCAATACACAACCAAGGCAAACTCTGGATGCTTCGCAATAGATCACACAACCGTCTGACCCCTCTAGTAGAGTCAAAACAGGAGTTGTAGTCAATCTAGTTTTCAACTCTGCAAAACTATTCTCACAATCAATGACCATTGAAACTTGACCATCTTCTGCGTTAACCTAGTCAATGGTGAGGCTATGGATGAAAATACTTCCACGAACCTTCTGTAATAATGCGCTAGACCTAAGAAACTTATAATATCTGTAGCAGAGGTAGGTCTGGGCCATTGTTTCACTGCTTCTATCTTCTATCTTCTGTGAATCCACAGGGATACCTTTGCTAGATACAATATGACCATGTAAAGCAACATATTGCAACCAAAACTCACATTTGCTTAACTTAGCGAATAACTGGCTATCTTTGAGAGTCTGCCGAACAACTCTCAAATGAGTTGAATGTTCTTCTTCATTCCTAGAGTAAATGAGGATATCATCAATGAAGACGATAACGAACAAGTCCAAGTACTGTTTGAACACTCTGTTCATCAAATCCATGAAAGATGCAAGAGCATTAGTTAGTCCAAATGACATAACTATAAATTTATAATGACCATACCGAGTTCTAAAGGCTGTTTTCAGAATGTCACTATCTCTGACTCTGAGCTGATGATAACCCGATGAGGTCTATCTTTGAGAAATGGCTAGCACCCTGAAGTTGGTCAAACAAGTCATCAATCTTGGGGATGGGATACTTTTTCTTGATTGTGACCTTGTTCAACGTCTATAGTCAATACACATTATGAGAGAACGATCTTTCTTCTTTACGAACAACAGTGTTGCACCCCATGCTGAAATGTTAGGTCTGTAGAAACCCTTATCTAGAAGGTGTTTTAACTGCTATTTAAATTCCTTAAGCTCTGCGGGAGTCATTCTTTAAAGAGGAATAGAAATAGGATGGGTATCTGGAAGGAGATCAATTCAAAAGTTGATTTCCCTTTCTTGAGGAATTCCGAGAAGATCTTCTGGAAACACTTCTGGAAATTCACTAACTAATGGACAGACTCAATAGTTGGGGTTTCAGAGCTCCAATCCTTAACCCGAACTAGATGATAGAGATAACCCTTAGAGATCATCTTTCTGGCCTTAAGGTAAGAAAAAATTGACCCATAGGCGCTAAGATACTACCCTTCCATTCTAAGATTGGTTCATCTAGAAATTGAAAACGAACAATCCTAGTTCTACAATTGACTGAGATATAACATGAATGTAACCAATCCATTCCTAGAATGACATCAAAGTCTACCATTTCTAACTCTACTAGATCTGCTGAGGTGACTTTTTGAGAGACTGTGACAGGCCAATTTTTGTATACCCGTCTAGCTATAACTAGGTCACCGACTGGAGTAGAGACTGAGAAAGGTTCTGAGAGAGTTTATGGACTGACACTGAATTGTACTTCTATGTAAGGAGTTACAAAAGAAAGAGTAGCCCTAGATCTAATAATGCATAACATCAAAGTCAAAGAGTCGTAACGTACGAGTGACTACATCAGGAGAACCTTCCTGATCCTAGAGAGCCTGATGAGCATACAACATGTTCTGGCGCTAACCGCCACCTGTAAAGATGAGTTACCCTGCTGAGTCGGGCGATTTTCTGGCGCTGATGAAGTTGTAGACTGAACTCTACCATTTCCACCTCCTTGACCCTGTCTAGAAGGAAAATCCCTAAACCTGTGACCAGACTGACCGCATCTAATACATCCTTCTTTTCCTGCAAGACACTCGCCCAGATGGTTCTTACCACACTTATGGCAAGTGGGGTAATTCTTGGTGTATGAAGCACTTCCTTGAGACTAAGAGCCTGGTGTTCTAACCTTCTGGTTAAACCTGTTCTTGGAGGATGGAACACTAGCTGGTGAAGGGGCTCGAGATGAGAACTTCTGCTGAATCTGCGAGTGAATTCCACCACCCTATTTCTGCTGAGAATAGTCATAGTTCCCATTCCTGGCATTCTTATTCTCTTTGGCCTGTTCTCTAAGCTTATCACACTCAACCTGCTGATCATGAGTCATAAGCCTAGAGATGTTCATATCTCCCAGTAACATAGCATTTCTGCACTCTGTTTTCACCAAATCCAAAACTCCATACAGGAACTTATTCATCTGAGCCCTAGTGTCAGCAACCATGTGAGGAGCATACTTGGAGAGTTTGTTAAACTTCAACCTATACTCGTGGACTGTCATGTTTCCCTGCCTTAAGTTCATGAATTTCTGAGCCTTTGCTTCTCTCAACTCTATTGGGAAAAAACTGTCGAGAAAAGTCTCACTGAAGCACTCCAAGTAATAGGAGCTACATTTGCACCGCTATTCTCCTTCCACTAAGTGTACCAGATATGATCCACGTCTTTCCGCTGGTATGACGTCAACTAAACCCGATCATTCCAAGTAACCTGCATAACCTCAAAGATCTTCTTAATTTCGTCTAAGAAATTCTGAGGATCCTTATTAGTCTGTGATCCTAAGAACTAGGACAGATTCATCCTAACAAAGTCACGGACCCTTGCTGCTGCTAATCCACCATTTTCATTCAGAGGAGCATGAACCCGATTGTTCTTGTGGGTCATACTCTGAGCCAACATCTGTGTGGCATTCCTAAACTCAGCATTGGACACTTCTTGATTTAGGATTGGAGGAGCTGCATTTGCATTCCTATCGTTTGCATTCATAGCGTTAGCTCTACGAGGAGGCATGATTTGAAACATAGAACGTTAAGTTAGAATAGGATTAGATCATACCTTACGCACGATAAGAGTAACAACAAAGTGAAGTTTTGTTAAAACACTTCATAGCCTCCCTCTAATTAGATGTGGTGCACTTCACACCCGTGAAAAGGATTCTACTTAGTGCGGCTTTTCATATATCCTAGGACTCTTGAACCTAGTGCTCTAATACAAAGTTTTGTCACGCCCCGAGCTACCCCCGAGACGCAGACACGGAACATAGGACTACAAGTGATCCCAAGATAACCCTGCTGGCATGATCATGAGTATACTAAAAAATAATAAACTGTTTCGGAATCTAAATCATACTTAAAATGAAAAGATGGGGAATGCTCATATGCTAAATCTGAGATATATGAAAATTTATGAGTTTAATACAAAGAAAATATTATGTTGTGTATTTTTTATATGAAATTCATTACTTCTTGTAAGTGTTTAGATTTGTCAAATTTGTTTGACTTTGTTGTTGTGTCTTACTATCTTTAGATTGAGTTTTTAGATTCTAAATCTTTTACTTTTTTTCTCTTTTAACTAATTGAAATTATAGGTAAAATTGGTATTGTTAAGTAGACAACTGATTATGTATAACAAATAGTTCAAGGAAAACACACATTTCATCTATGTTGTTACATAAAATAAGATAGAGCCACTGATCAGAATCTTCTTTTTTATCTCTTATCTTGGTAATTTGATTTTGGTGTAATATAGGATATTCAATATTAAATGGATAGTGGAGATAAAAGTTGAATGGTTCTCCGGTGATCCACCAATGAGTATATCAGTGGTGTGAATAACTTTGTTGATACAACTTTTGAACTAGCTTCCAAAGGAGATGAAGTATTATGTCCTTGCAAAAAGTGTGCTAATTGGAAGTGGCATCAACGAAATGTTTTAGAGGATCACTTGGTTGTTTATGGGCTTGTACAAGGGTACACCAAATGTATTTTTCATGGGGAAAGTATTTCCTCGAGAAATAATCCATATCATAATAAGGAAGGTTCCAACATGCGTGACTATATTGATGGCCTACTTTATGATACTTTTAGAGATGTTGCAGGTGATTCGGGGATTGTGTGAGTGAGAGAGGGTTTATACGAAGATGCAAAGAAATTTTATAAATTACTGGAGGAAGGTAAACAAGAGTTATATTATGGGTGTAAGAATTTCTCAAAACTGAATTTCATCATTTGATTATTCTTGTTCAAATGCATTCATGGTTTGAGTAATGTGGCCTTTGGAGACTTGCTAGACCTGTTAAGAGAGGCGTTTCCATTTGATCATATACCCTAGTCGTTTCACAAAGCAAAAAATATGACGAACGATTTGGGTTTTGATTATGAAAAAATACATGCATTCCCTAATTATTGTGTGTTATTTTGGAAGGAAAATGAGAAGAAAAATAATTGTTTTTTTTGTGGCTCGTCTAGATTGAAGACTGTTAATGATCCCTTGACTAATGAAAGCACCAAAATTCCTGAAAAGGTTTTAAGGTACATTTCCTTAAAACGTAGGCTTCAGAGAATATTCTTGTGTCCTGAAACAACTGCAAATATGAAATGGCATTATACTTAACGACCCAAAGATTAAAATAAAAAGCATACGGCTGACGGGGAAGCTTGGAAGAATTTTGATTCCTTGCATGAAGATTTTGCTAGAGATTCTTGTAACGTTAGATTGGTTCTTTCAAGTTATAGTTTCAACCCATTTCGAACCATAAGTATTTCATATAGCACATGGCCTGTTATGTTAATGAATTATAATTTATCGCCGTGTATTTGCACGAAACCGAAGTATATGATCTTATCTATGATCAATCCAGGTCCATCTTCTCCAGGAAAGGATATTGATGTCTACCTTCAACCACTAATTGCAGAATTGAAAGAATTGTGGGAAACTGGAATGCAAACATATGATGTTGATTCTAACCAAACTTTCAATTGTGTGCAGCCTATTGTGGACAATCAAAGATTTTCCAACCGATGCAATGCTTTCTAGTTGGAGCACTAAAGGAACAAAGGACTGACCAATTTCTAATCATAGGACATGCTCTCAATATCTCTAGCATAGTGTAAGATGTGTTACATGGGTCGTTAGACATTCTTACCTCCTGATCATCAATTACGAAGAGATAAGAAATCATTTGATGGTAAAGAAGATCCAAGATATGCACCTACTCCCTTATCAAGCACAGAAGTATTTGAGGAGTTTCGTGGATTCAATAATGTTTTCTGAAAGGGCCAAAAGAGGAAGTGTCGTGACAGCGATAGTCCATGGAAAAAAAAGATCCATTTTTTTGAATTGCCATACTGGGAACATAACAAACTGAGGCACAGTCTTGATGTGATGCACATAGAAAAAAATATTTGCAACAGCTTGCTCGGGACTTTGTTCAATGTAACTCGAAAATCAAACGACCATGTTAATTATCGATATGACTTGCAAGAAATGGGGATACGAAAGGATCTTCAACCAGTAAATGATGATAATGGAAAAGTTCATTTGGCTAAATCTTGTTTCTCCATGAAACCAGAAGAGAAGAAGTTGTTTTGCACTATTCTTAAAAATGCCAAATTACCAAAAGGTTGTGTTTCAAATATATCACGATGTGTGGAAGTGGATGATATGAAAATATCAGGTTACTAGAGCCATAATGTTCATTTCATAATGCAATACTTGCTCCAAGTTGCTGTTAGAAAAGTGTTGCCTAAAAAAGCTTCTATAGCGTTGATTCGGTTGGGGAACTTCTTTGTGTCATATATGGCAAGGTAATAAGTAGAACAGATCTTGATAAAATGCAGTGTGAAATATATGATATTATATGTGACCTTGAAAAGATTTTCCCTCCTTCATTTTTTGTTTTAATGGTATATCTGCCCATCCATTTAGTAAAGAAGTGAAGCTTGGGGTCCGACACATCTTCGTTGGATGTATTCCACTAAAAGAAACCTATGTTTCTTCAAGGGGCTTGTTCTTAATCGATTTCATCTAGAAGCATCTATACTAGAGGGATTCGTTGCACTAGAGCGCGTGAATTTATGTTCGAGATACCTACATGCTGGGATGAAAACAAATTTAAGTCGATACCAATTAGAGGATGAGCAGGGAACTGAAACAAAGGAAGATAATTTGGCACTATATATTCTAAATTTGGCCATCCCATGGAAGGGAGAAAAAGAGCAAAGTCAATAATTTTCACATGGATCTCCAATTATGTCTTGATATACATCAATATGTATTGTTTAATACCGAAGATGAAAAAATGGAGACTTTTATCATGTAAAATCTATCACTTTTGTTATAAACTTCAATATTTTTTATATGATAAGAACTATGAAACATGCTAATTTGAAATATGCTTGCTTCCAGGGAACATAAGATTTTAATTGACAATCATAGTAGATCAAATGCATGGAATAGAGCACAGAATCATAGTCAGGAATTTGTCAACTGGTTTAAGAAGAAAGTTAAATCTGTTGAAGTGCCTGAACATTTACGACAACTTTCTAAAGGGCCTAATACTGCGACAAAAAGGTATACAACATATTTCATCAATGGATATCGATTTCATACAATGAAACGAGATAGTCAAGGTAAGACTCAGAACTATGTAGTGACTTTATCAGCAACGACTCATAGTTTTTCTATTGCTAGAGATAAAAACCCCATTGATGGAGAGGTTGTCTATTATGGAGTTATTCAAGATATCATAAAGATTGATTATTGGGGCTGCTTTAGTGTTGTGTTGTTTAAATGTGATTGGTTTCGTAATGAAGTAGATGAATATGGATTAACTTGGGTATACTTCAATAAGTTATGTAGTACTGAAGATCCATTTGTACTAGCATCTCAAGTGCATCAAGTGTTTTATGCGGACAATCCAATTGAGAAAGATGTTTATTATGCAAGGACTAAGGTCAATGTTGATTTATTTTGTTTAGAAGAAGATCAGAATTTCGCTAATATTGGAGACACTTTTTTTGGGAGCCAAACAATGACATTGGATCATCTAATGGAATATCTGATGTTGATGTTGATCTCAGATGGTCGAGAGAAGATGTACCTGGTGATGTCATTGATATGCCAACTCATGATCAACATTCAGAATACATGGAAGAAGATCATATGGACACATCATACGAAGATGAGGACTTTGATGATGTCGATTGGGATTGGATGGTGGCTGATGATTGATGAAGGAATTTTTTACCTTCTTTTAATATATCTCTATTGTATTTTCTTATATGTACTATCGGTTTGAAAGTCAATTGAATGAATGTTGATTTTGCCTATTTTATTCTTATTGTGTACTTCTGTCTTTTTGAGTTTTCTAAATATTATAAGAGATTGCTTTAGTTCTTCTTTTGCTTAAATGAGCTGATTGATTTTACTTCAGAAATCATATGTGACTCAGGTTGCACGAAGTGGTGATTCTTATTTCTGCTTCACCCTTAATCGTTTTTACTTGTTTATTTGACTGCTACTGTAATCTTCTTTCACTTTTGTTGGGATGTCTAACTCCTTATCTGTATATATATATTTTTTACAGTAGGAAGTACTTGGTATTCATGAAAAAACGAATGTCTTCAAGAATAAGGAATAGAGAAGTAAGAGCAATTGTTCCAGCTAAAACGCTCACATCTTTGGCGAATCAAAAGAAGTTGTTGCTAGCTCAAAAAAGACAAGATCTAATCGCCGCAAAGCGTCAACGTTTAACAGATGTAATTGAAGAACAAGATCTTCTAGAATAACACAATCCAGAGATAGGAGTTCATATACAAGCTGACTCAACTAACAATGTAGTGCAACCAGTAGAAGAACAACTTCAACTGAATTCTACTTCTCTTGAAGAAAATGAACAATGTGCAGACCAAGGCATGAACATCAATAATTTATTTATAATATTACTTGTCTTTTTTTATTATAAAATCAAATTACAATACTACTTTCGAAGGGTTATCTTTATCTGTGTATTATTGTAGAGTCCTCCACTAAAAAAGGCAAAGACGTCAAAGAAAGATGTTATATGCAAATGGAAGGCATGATCGTAAACTGATTATGCTGAATAAAGTTGGTCAGCAAATTGGTCTTAGTAATGATGTTGTGATAGAGTTGAGAAGCTTCCTCGGTACACTTGTTATGAATGTGACGCGGTACACTTGTTATGAATGTGACGCTTTGTCCTCTTGATATAAAATTGGAAGATGATGGACACAAAAGATGATTTGTGGGATTATACCAAGGTCTAAAGTATTCAATTCTCTGTTAAGTTAAATATATTTAAAATTTATTGCACTAACTCAATGTTCAAATTTTCAGGATAAATATGACATTCCATAAATTGGTGTTAGATGGACTTTAAAAACAGTTCAAGAAGCTTGGAGAAGTCGTAAGTTTTATTTGAAAACACACCATTTTGTTGCCTATGCTAATGATCAAATTCGGATGGAAAACAAGCCTGGTGATGTTCCAATATGTCAATTTAAGGAACTTCTTAAGTATTGGAACTAAGAAAAATTCCAGGTAAGTCTTACTAGATTGTAGTGGCTCAATTATGTTAAGTTGGAGTTTACGTTATCATTTTCCCTTCTATCCTTGTTGGATCCAAGAACAACTTGTAATACATGTTTCTTGGTTGAATTTTACTCCTTATGGATTTAGTTACTTCTCTTTTAGTAAAAGAATATTGTGATTAGCTTATTTAGTGATTATTTTTGCTCTTCATTCCCAAAATATTTTAAGTTATATAAGAGCTCTTTTCTTCTTTATCTATTCACTCGTAGTGTCTGTTCTGTCTCTTCTTTTTGGGACCCACTCAACTCTTATTTTATTTTATGAAACTTTCCTCTTCTATAAATATCACTAGTCATTGTGGAATTTCTCTTCTACTTGCAGAAAATGTCAAAAACCAAAAGTGAGAATCGAAAAAAGTTGAAGAATCCACATACTGTTTGCAGGAAAAGCTTTGCTTTAGTTCGCAATGATTTGGTATGAGCTCTTGCGTAGAATTGAATAAAAACTCGTCACATTTTAAAAAAGAGGTATGATATCCACTTTTAATGTCTACAAAAAAAGAGAGGAAACTAGTGATACTCCATCAGCTAAGGAATTTTTTGTAGTTACAAGAAAAAGAAAGCCCAGTCGATCATACAAGGATACATATGATGATACATCTAGTAAAATTGTGAGATTTCTATCTACTTTTATTTTGTTTTATTTGAATATGTTTTTTCATATTTACTCTTTATGTGTGTACTTAAATTCTGTTGTTTTTTAACAATAAAACTACATTATAGGCTGAGATGGAGAATATTGAAATGCAACAAAATGAAGATGGAAATGAGAAAATTGATGCATTTTCTTCTGTCATGGGATTAGAACATCCAAGATGTTTGAGATTATATGGAATAGGGGTTAGAAAAACTACTTTGAAAAGGAAAGTGGGACATATTGAATCCTTGTCAAATGCAACAAATGACCTCGTGAAAAAGATGGAAGAGAGAATTATGAGAATGGAGGAAAACATTGAGGAACAAGAAGAACAATATGAACAACAAAAGACCACGATACGACAAGAAATTATAAAAGATGTAATAACAAAACTTAAGCGTTCAGACCTACCAATTGATGCTAATGTTCTAGCAACATTACTTGATGTTTCGTCAACACAAAAAACAAAAATTCGATCAGTACATCTTTCATCTACGTGTAGCAACAATTAAGGTCAGAATCCCCCTCCTTCTTCTTCATTTTCTTCTACTACTGCTTTTGCAGACACTTGTTTGGTTCATCTTCATCTATGGATTGTTATGTGAATTTTCTTCTACTTCTTTTTCTTGTGCTACTACAGTTGCAATCTTCTTGTATTATTGTTGGAGCAACTGCGATGATCCTTTTATTTTTATCAAAGTTGATATTATCGAGATTAGTGTTACTGTTGTTTTCATAGTTTAGGTGTTGTTGGTTTTTAGTAACTGGAGATCATCATTTTCCTTTGTGATTCATCATTTGTTTTGATGTATATGTTCTTGTTGTATTTACTCTTGATATAGCCCCAATTTGTTGCTTTGTTTATTGTGTTTACCTTTTTCATTTTGATCAACAGATATCATGTTTATGATTGTGTAATCTTTCTAGTTCTGATTACGAGGATTGTAATTTGTGATTTATTGGAATTCAATGTCTTCCATCCTTTGGTGGGGAGAGTTTGAAAAATGTGGTAGTGGATTGAGTTGTCTTGCTCAAGTGCAATGTTTTAATGTAGGTAGCTAACTGATTTGTTCCTGACGTAGTTGTTCCCGATCAGCTTCTTCACCTGGTGATAATTCTTGTATATGTTTACTGGCTGCTAAACTGTCCTCATCCGGGTACACTTTTATAGCTATATTTTTCTAGTTGTTTCCTGATAGGTTTGGCTCCTCCTCATGAACAGTTAGAGCTTCTACCTCTATGTTAGAGTCTTGGTTTCCTGGTAGTTATTTTCATCATGGACAGAAATAGAAAAAATTAGGAATTGTGTTTCTTCTTTTACCTTTTCATTTTTGAACTTTCTCTTTCCTAATTGTTGACCCTTTTGAAATTATAGGTGAACAAAATGATGAGCAAAGCGGGGATAAAAGAAGCGAAGACCTTACTTAAAAGAATTGGTTTCTACAAAAGTTCTAGCACTATTTTACTCTTTGGCTTAATTTGTGAACTTAAATGAATGCCAACCCTTAAATATTCTAGCACTATTTTTACTTTTTGGCCTAATTTTGTGAAATTGAATGAATGTCAACTCTTAAACATTCTAGGACTATTTTAATGTTTAGGCCTAATTTTTGTGAACATCAATGTATGTTAACTCTTGAATTACAAATCAAGATCATTTGTTTTTATCTGTAATATATGAATGCCACAAGTTGATGTTGATATTGGTTTAATATGTTCTATCATTGTATCATAGTTTATTTTAAAAATGGCTACAATAGCCTGCAATAACCATTAAAGAGGTCTACTGCAATAGCTTAATAATATTGTTGCAATAATTAAAAAAAACTGTTGTAATAGGTCGTTTGCAATGATTTGCAACTGTTGCAGAAAGTGCAGACAAGTGTCGTCCTAGAATAAAAAATAGCTACCATGGTTGGGGCATACTTAGAAAGTTGGGTGAATTTGAGAGAGTACTCTTTCACACTAATTCCCCCTTGAAGGTTCATGAATTCAACCATCTTCTTCTCCCTCCACTCTAAATTAAAGAACATATCTAGGAAATCCTCTTTGAATTCCTCCAAATCAACCAGACCTCTTTCTAAGGGTCTCTCACCCTCCGTTGCTCATAGCACACTTGAGCCACCTCCTTAAGTTGGTAAGCGGCTAACTCCGCTTTCTCCCTAGGGGTTACACCCATAGGATCTACCACTTTAAAAATCTCATTTATGAAACCTTGTTGATCTTTCCACCTTCGTGCCATGAAAAGTAGGAGGGTTCATCCTCATGAAATTCCGAGATATAGAAGCGGGAGTACTAGAATTTGGTTGAGGTCTATCTCCTCGATTAGCTTGGGCAACAAAGTGATTATTGACGACATGAGTTTGAGCCATCATGAGTTGGGTCAAGTTCATTAGGACATCCCTCAACTCCGCATTAGTCAAATCTCCCTCAACAAAAGGAACTTGAGGTTCCGGAGGCACTTGTGGCTCTCTGGGTTCCAGAGGCACTTGAGGTTCTTGAAAGGGAACCTCCTCATTCTCTCCCTCTAGGCCAACAATAGGAACATGGTCAACACGGGGAGGGACCCTTTAATTAGCTACACCTCCCTCCTCCCTTCTAGCGGTTGATCACCTCGTATTCATGTCCTAAAAACACAAAGAGAAGTGGTTGAGAAAAGACATCTTATAGAACTCAACTCTAAGGCATGACATTATTTTAGAAAAGAAAGTGAAACTTCTATCATCCTATAGCCTCTTGTCCATGGATGTGTCGTGACTCACACCAATTGTCACGACTAGAAAGCACCCCCTAGAGGTTAGGGAAAAACATTTGAATCATGACCAGGCGTACTTGACCCTTTGGGATCTCGTACAAGCCCTCTAACTAGTATTCATAACATAAAGCATGAAAAGTAGTGCGGAATTAAAACTTTTCACGATTATAATAATAAAAGAAGTATTTTCATAAATACTAGGAAATCTTATCGTCACAAGCCAACTTAAAGACACAACTTAGAATCTGACGGACACGGCCCTTTACAATAAAAGGGAAAACAAATTAAGTCTTAATAATGAAACTATGAAACATAAACTATGTCTCGAATATATGAGGACATACCAAATTCTTGAGAGATAGAATTCCCAAGCTTCAACTTCGATCTTCCAAAATGCTTCAAACCTATACTCATAAGGTATATAAAATTATGGGGTTAGTACAACAATGTACTAAGTATGGCATATGCAAAAACATGTAAAAAGGGACATTTTAGTAAAATAACCTTTCATGCAAGTTTAATAAAACATTCACGAACTTATGAACAAAACAACATAGGAAGAATCATTTAATACTTAAAGAAGAACTTCCTTAATTTTACCTCAACATTACACTTTACAGTAAACATACTTGACTTCACATGTATACGACTCTCACACAAGTACTCTCCTCCAATAGAACTCTTAGGTGACACTAAGTGAAATGTGAGAGTAGCATCCCATACTACCACTACCACTAGCGCTCCTAATGGATTCCCAAGTATTTGAGCACGTTACAACAAGTTGACCAAAATATGCATTTACAGTGAACTACTAAAACTTACAGTAAATTGAAGGAATATTACAGTGAACGTTTTGAACTATTATAATGAAGACCTTACATTGAATGGAACGGTCCAAGTCATATGACTCTTTTTACTTTGAAGTTTCCCTAAACCAAGGTCATCCTAAGACTCCCTAAGGTGAGCCAAGAAGGGATTCTTCATTACACCTCCCTTCAAAGCACAACAAAGAGACCCTTAAAACCACTAAATCTTAGGCTTACTTCGTTGGAAATCAAATCCACGCCCTTGGCTAACATATGCAAAACACTCATGGAAATATAGGTCACACTAAATGCAATGTGAGAGTAGCATCCCATACTACCACTCCCACTAGTGCTCCTAATGGATTCCATTTACTCAAGTACTCCACAATAATCATCCATAACACCACACCATAATACTCATTCACACGGATTTCATGAAAGTACTCTTCTCCCATAGTAGGTATAGGTCACACCAAGTGCAATGTGATAATAGCATCCCATAATACTACTTTCTTTTAGTGCTCCTACTAAGTAACTAATGTGTATCGAGCCCTTCACGACATACATACACAATATCAACAATATACAAGTTAACTAGTTTCAAATCAATTATTTTGTGGAAGTTAGCTTAACTGACAAAGACCATTAGAGCTAGACATGGAATCCCGATATTAACCCCTATCGGATGAGGGATCCTTACTTGCCTGTGTAAGGTCATGCTTCTTAGCGTTTACATGGATTTTCCAATAGCTACACCTATGTGGGCACACAGTTAAGGGATAAGGAGTTTGCTACTAAGTAACCCACTCTCTACTAACGAGGAGTACTCATCTCATGAGGTACTTTGGATTACAACATCTCAACTCACGAAGTGTAATCAACCTCCCCTTCATATCCTCTCGGTGCTAGGCATAATTCCCCACAGATTTCTCAACATAATATTCTATCTTATAAAGCTCACTAGGAATGGAGAGGGTGCTACTAGACACTACATCTTAACTCACGAAGTGCGTCCACCTCAAGATTCCCCGTTTTACTCAACTTGGCATAATACATTCTTTAAAGTGTGTGTGTGTACATATGCACACCTTGCATATAAGCATCATTTCATTCTCATCAAGTTCTACACATACTTTAACCTTTATTCATCAAGTTACATACTCTACAGGCTTCTCATAATCATATACTTCATTTAGACATAAACTAGGTCAAACATGCAATTCAAGCTACACCAAACACAATACAAGACCCATTTCCAATATATCTTCATTTCACATATTAGACCTTAAATATTACATATTCAATAAATACTAAGTCACATCAAGTTCATCAATTAGCACCGCCTCCCATAAGGTGGGCCATACCACTCAAATAGCAATTCATAATAAGAACTATACAATGAGAGCAACTCATCAACAAATCAAACCATCATCACCCCTAAGCAATTTATCAATATTTCTCCATATTAAGTCCCTTAAGGCAGTATCTACACCAACATGACAAATACAAGAAGACCCAAGTTCATACCCTACTCAAATCATGCTCACATAACCCATTTTCAAGCCAAATGTTGGAGTATGCATAAACAAGAGTTTCATTGAGATTTAACATCAAAATAATCAATTTAAACCAATATAAATACATTTAAACCATTAGAACTTAAATACAAGAAGACCCATACTAGAAATCAAAGTTAGAAGAAGTTTAGTTCAGAAACCCTTTTAAAAACCTTTTTGGAAGTTGGCTTCTTGAATGAAAAGATATTCAAGAATGGATACCATACCTTTAAGATAAGGAAACCCACTAATTTTGGTGAAGAAACACGTCCCATGAATCCCTCATTTCCCTTCTTGACCTCTAGCTTTCAATGGAGTCTTGGGAGAGTTTGTCTTTAGATAGAGAGTTTGAATTTTAGAAGTGAGGGTCTTGTTTAGGTCTAGGGTTTAAAACTAATTTAATATAACCTAAAAACACTAAAAAATTCCTCCTAGGGTCTTAAAGGACTTGGGGTGAATTTACCAAACACCCCAAGCCAAGGCAGCCACTTAACAGACTCACAGCCCTCACAGATGAGACCTTCATCAACGGACCGTCTGTGCATCAACGGACCATTGGTAGGGTCTCGTGGGTGGATAATTAGCTCCAAAATGGAGCCTGGAAACCAATACTTTCTGTTCCAATTGACTACCTATGTCGATGGACCGTTGGTGGACCAACGAACCGTCCTTAGGGTCGTCGATTGCCACTGCTTTTTGGCAGTTTTGCCCAAGTCTTGGGCCCTTCATCTAGAGCCCCTCGTGGGTCCTAGGTGTCGTGCCGGACGTTAAACCCCTTTAACTAATCGTCTAGGTCATAGGAACATCTCATGCAAGTTTCAAGTAAAACGAACACGTAAAAGTCATCCAAACACAACAAGACACACAAGTACTTTTTAAGGCACACCTTCCGAACATCATGGACGTTCTTGTCGATTGAACTCCAAACTTAACCAAACTTCACACACTGCCTAAGGACACTAAAATAACTCAGTTTAACTTAAAATCAACTCGAGAAACAACCACGAGGATCTAGTTCACCTTAGTTCATTTTAGGGCATCACATTCTCCCCCACTTGGAATAACATTCGTCCTCGAATGACACTTAAATTTTTAAGAACAACAAGGACTCACTTAGAATCACATAATACACTTATATCATCATCAAAACATCAACAATAAAAGCATCAACTAGCAAGGAACATCAATTCACACTTTCAACACTTAGCAACGTACGCAACTTTTGCCAAACTTCACAAAGTAAAAACTCAACCTTAAACTTCTTTTATGGAGGAACTGCCTTCTCCAACATTAAACATGCTCATATACCATACTTTTACAAACATTGAAACTTCAATTCAAGACGAAACAATTTTCTTCGAAAAAATCAAAATTCTACACTGAATTTCACTAGGTTCACTGCCAAGCTACCAAATTTTTTGAAAATTCATTCTTTAATCAATTCATCAAGATGACATGATCATATGAACTATAAAACCACATAAACGCATTTAATAACACAAAAGGAACAATAACAAACAGGTAAGACATACCAAAACCATCAATCCAGATTAATTATCCTTCCTAGCCCCCACCATATAGGAAGGGTTCTTCTTGGGAGCATTAGGATCTAAGGAAGCTTGATTGACATCTTTCCCCCTTGATTTGAGTTTTGGGCAGTCCCTCATCTTGTGACCCTTATTACCACATGCAAAACAACCATCCGTTCCGTCAAGACACTTACCGCCATGTTGCTTGCCACAAGTAGGGAACCCAGCCCTTTCATAGGAATGACCACCGCCTTGAGAACGTTTATCTGTATCCCTATCCTTGTTTCCCATGGAAGAATCTTGGGGATAAAACCTCTTATTAGGCTTTTGGTGACTAGGATCATCCGACCTAGACTTTTACCCTCTTGCCTTATCTCCCTAATTTTCGACTCCTCAATTTGTTGTGCATAAACCATGAGCCTAGAGATATCCATATCATTAAGAAGCATTGTCGTACAACACTCTTTCTCCACCAAGCTAGACACGCCCATCACAAACTTGTTCATCCTAGCCCTAGGGTTGACTACCATGGTTGGGGCATACTTAGAGAGTCGGGTGAATTTGAGAGAGTACTCTTGCACACTCATTCCCCCTTGACGAAGGTTCATGAATTCAACCATCTTCTTCTCCCTCGAGTCTAATGGAAAGAACATATCTAGGAAAGCCTCTTTGAATTCCTCCCAATCAACTGTATGTAATGACCCGTATTATGGAATCCGAATCACCACCGGCGTCGTTGACCTCTCAGAGGTCGCAAACAATCCTCATCTTGCA
Source organism: Solanum lycopersicoides (assembly GCA_022817965.1). Taxonomy (NCBI): domain Eukaryota; kingdom Viridiplantae; phylum Streptophyta; class Magnoliopsida; order Solanales; family Solanaceae; genus Solanum; species Solanum lycopersicoides. The sequence continues at coordinate 30,318,385 of CM040625.1, forward strand.
TTCATCACATTTATCTAGTTAAATTTGCGGAAAATTTACAACTTTTTATATGTATGAAGTTTACTTAGACTTCATATAGTCTTTGCATATTTAAATCATATACTAAGCTCAACATAAAGAAAACAACCATCTAAGATAAATAATCAATTCGAAACTGAAGATGAATATATCGTAAATAGTTTGCCAAACACGGCCTTAAATCAAAAGGTTCGAAATGAAATATGCAAGAAACTGTAGGGACAAAATCCACTAGATATGTCTATATCTAAAGTTGGAAAATGCGTGTAGCTTCCTCCAAATCAATAGGACCTACCAAATGGTTTGGAGAAACGTTGAAGTCCAAACCGTTGCAAATATCGTCAATCTGCTCTCTGACCTGCACCTATACAAATAGTAAATAGTAGGGGGTTAGTACATCACTTGTACTAAGTATGGGTGTATTCACACATACACATAAAGCTATGCATGATCAATGAAAGCTCTTCCTATACAACATGCCATTTCTGGAAAGTCTAGTCATTAGACTTTCCTAATTCGTTATTTGTGAATTGTGGTATGAATATGATGTATTTTAATGCATTCAAAGCACACAACTCATTTTCTATATGATTACAAGACATTAGTATCATTAACAAAATTTTAGAACCACTCAGGCGAGGATTTGAAAATTTGATGCCCCAAACCCGAGAGCTCCAATTTTGACACTTAGATTATTTTTCAGTCTTTTTCTTCCTCTTGTTGTGTAGTTCAATAATTCCTTTAGTCCTATGTTTTACTTACAAGTGAAATTAATCATTGTAGTACCATACCCACAATGAATCGATGTAAGTAATCTAAGGACTAAGGAATGATTTCCCTACCTTATAGTGAGTCATTATTTACACTATATATTCATTGCATTTCATAAGCCATTCTATATTGGTCATGCCAATTATTTTACTACTTTCATCTTAGGGAAGTTATGAGGTATTTATTTAACTTTACGTTTCTACTTCCCTTTATTGGCATCATATAAGAAGTCATTATAAGACAATCTTATTTGGGTTAGCCCATTATTTGCTGAAACTTCATGAGTGTGACATTTGGCAATTGACATTCTTAAGCTTTTCATCATTGCTCACTTTGAACATACGTTCCATCATCATCATCATTCTCACTTTCATAGTGACATCATTAGAAATAAGATCATGCGAGCTAACATGAAATCCAGTGTCTTCCCCACACTTAAAAAGAGGTGATTCACCGGTTAAAATGAATCTTAGACCATGTGAGCTACTCATGGAATCTGGTGACTATCCCACATCGAAAAGGGGTGATCCCCAGCTAAGGCGGATCCATCTCAAGTGTTCACTCCACACTAAAAACGAGGGGCTCACGGCTATAGTGAACCAAGAACATATCTTGAGCATTAACCGACATAGATCATAGGAGCTAAACATGAAATCCTGTGTCTGCCTCAAACCGAAAAAGGGTGGAATCACGGGCCAAGGTGAAACCGTACATGCCTAGCTCTCTTAAGTGGAAACCACTGGCTAGTTCCTATGTTGGCTAGACATAGTTCGAAGACTAGGGACTTAATGAGACTACTTATCCACCTCGGGGGTAGCCTCGTCGCATGAGACTTACACGTGCAAGCACATGCTCATAACTAGTCTATCCGTGCTGTGCTCACTTTCATTATATTCATTATCTTTTAGAGTTGACTCAAGCATTATGGAAGCTTACTTCTAGATTGAGATTTATTTACTCTTTTGATGACTTGTCATCCTTACTTTACATTGATGAAATGTGAATTTTCCTTACATATCATCCTTACATTAAATTGATGAAATGTGAATTGTCCTTACATATCATCCTTAGTTTACATTGATGAATGTGAATTGTCTTTACATATCATCCTTAGGTGTTAATGAGACTAGTCTCACACATTCTAATACCTTCATTCGTGAGTATTCTTTTAACATATTAACTTTGGTGTAAGTAAGACTTCTCTCACTTTCTTTGACACCCCATTATGGTCACTTACTTAGTTTAGACCCCTTTAATTATGTTATAGTCTCACGTTACTTCTTTACTTTAGTGTAGAAGCTTCATTTCATCATTTATGAAGAATGAACAGTTTTTTCAATGAGTTACATATGTTCATAGTTAATTCTTGTAGAGCATGTTGGGAGTTGTCTCAATGAATGTCATGCCCTTGGTTATGGATTCATTGAGTTACTTTAGAAGTTCTTATAATATCATTTGATACTCTAACTACACAAGATTGGCATATGATTAGTATTGGCCTCAACGTTTGGATATTAAACTACATAACAATTTTTTTTGGTATAGACCAATTTTACTTATGTTCATATTTAAATTGAATATGTATGAACCTTTAGCCAATCTTTCAATCATTTACATAAGCTCCTAGCCATTAGCATGCATTCGTGTTGACAAAGTAGTGTTGGCCAATTTTATAGGCATCAGATAGTCAATTCATTCAAGATGTGATTTCATAGAGATCTTTTAAGACAGTCTTAGTTCATGACTTTAGGCATAACGTTTTTAAGCATCTTGGACAGCATCATATTCATATTTGATGGGTATAACACTTTCATAAAGTCACCTTAACAGAAAATATGCATTAATACTTCACAGAGCACACTTAACGTTTTTCGAACATATCTTAGTAATACATTGTTCTTTAATTCACGTAAGAAACCCTTAGCATCAAACGAGTCCAATTAATAGGTTCATTCAACATTCTTTAATCAAAAACCATACATATTAAGATCAGCCAGCACCACATACCAACAACATAATCTCTAACCTATTCAACATTGAAATCGTAACAAGGATATTAGGGAAAGGGAAGTTCGACGAGATCTTTTGGAACAACCCTAGTTTTTGAGATTTCATGAATTACGATGATGGAAAGTACTCTTGGAGAAAGAATTCCAGGAGAGAAACCCATACCTTGAGTAGAACTTAATCTACGAAGACCACCTCGAATGAAACCTTAAAGATACCTTGAAATCGCCTAAGAACGTCTATGCCCTTTTTCCGTTTTAGCGTTCTTCGTTTAATGCCTCTTTCTTGCGTTTTTGTTCTAAGTGTTTTGATCGTGAATTCTAGGTTTAGGAACTGATCTTGAATTATAAAACTTAAGACTTAATTAACTTAATTAATAAATTAATTAGTTAATTACTAAATTACCCCTCCTATGTTAACTAGACATATGAGGACCATTGGCTTAGCCAATTACAATTTTGACTAAGTGTATCGTCTGACCAAGGCTTAATTTAATTAATTTTATAGCTAAATTAATTATATATGAGACTTACGGAAATTACCAAAACACCCCTAAGTCACTAGGACCACAACTAACAACTTTGGACCATCCTAGGTTAGGTACTAGGTTGTCCCTAAGTTAGTTAGGTGTCACCCGACTAGGTCTTAGGTTGTCGGGTCCCATGGCTGGTCATTTTTGATTGATATTAGTTGGTTAAGTTAGTTAGGGTGTTGAGCTGGTTAGGAATCCCGGCCCCACCTGGATGGACTCGTCCGCGCACATGCCCCTAATCGCCTAAACGAATTCAGTTAGCATGTAGTTTGGTCCCCCTCTTGGCCGATTCCCACATACTTTGCCCATGTGCTTGCACATGGGTTGGTTATACTTTCCTAACTAACTATTCTTGATGTCCCATTTGGAATATTTACTTATTGTCCCAAGGACCCTCACCATGTCCTTGGGCACTGCTTACTCTACATGATCATTTTAGATGGTCATGTGGAATCGTATCTAGGCTTGACACTTGGATGCCTCATACCTTTTGTGTTAGTATTCCGAGACATGATTTTTAGCTTAGGGTCTTCATTGCAGGTACATTTCTTAAACGTCAATCTTGGATTGGGGTATGGCAACCCCAAAAAGTATATTTCATGTTCGTATATAGAAAATTGGCTAGTATCTTCTAGCCAATTTTTCTATACTATGCCCAATATTTCTCAATATTGGCATTCGGGTGCATATGTACCCCTAATAGGCTTTCTTAAGGACACACTGGCTCTTCATTAGACATATGATTTTCCGGAGCGTTACATTATCCCCCCCCCCCTTAGGAACATTCGTCCCCTAATGACACTTACACATCATTTAAACAAAGAGGGTGATTTTCGAAAATTACTTTATCATGCTTAAACTTTTCTCTTTTGTGAATATCTGATTTACACTTATTTGGATGATGCATAACATTCAAGCTTATGTGAATCTTCATATTTGAGATTGAGGAATTTCCTTCTCAATCATACTTAACTTAATGCATATCAAAACTAATGGAATACAAAAATCATGTCTATGATACACATAAACAGCAACATGAAATGCAAACATGACTTAATTTTACCCCACATAGTGCTATTATAGGACATACGATTAGTGGCCTATCACACCTAATCGACTAAAGCACTTATACTTAGAGTTTTCTTAAACATAAACCAGACTTAAGAAGAGAATATCTAACCTTAAGAACTGAACAAATGAGGGTAGCAGGATCTCATATCGGCCTCGGCCTCCCACGTTGCTCCCTCAACAAGATGGTTCCGCCATAGGACCTTCACGGTGGCAAACTCCTTGTTCCTCAGCCGCTTCACTTGGCAATCTAAAATTTGGACTATAACCTCTTCATAAAAAGGTTCTCATCAACTCCTAACCCCTCAATAGGCAGGATGGATGCTGGATCACCTAGATATTTCTTAAGCATAGAAACGTGAAACACTGGATGAAGAGAACCCAAGTCTTGAGGTAATTTCATCTCATATGCAATATTTCCCACTCGCTTCAAGATCTCATTAGGACCTATATACCTCGGACTCAACTTGCATTTCTTTCCAAACCTCATCACCTCTTTCATGGGTGATATCTTCAGGTAGACTTAATCACCCACCTCAAACTCAAAAGCTCTCTTTCAGTTATCTGCATAGGATTTCTGACGACTGTAAGTAGTAGCCAATCTATCCCTAATCATCTTCACCTTCTCCACTGCCTCATGCACGATCTCGGGACCAAGGATGGACGATTCTCCTACTTTGAACAGGCCAATCGGAGATCTACATCTTCGGCCATATAATGCTTCGGAAGGTGCCATTTCAATACTGTAATGGTAGCTATTATTGTAAGAGAACTCTATCAGCGGCAATTGATCATCCCAACTCCCCTTGAAGTCAATAACACATGCTCTCAACATGTATTCAAGGGTATTGATGGTACGCTCTGCTTGACCATCTGTTTGCGGATGGAAAGTAGTACTAAGCTTCACCTGTGTACCCAAACTTTTCTTGAAAGATTTCCAAAAATGAGAAGTGAATTGAGCCCCTCTGTCCGAAATAATAGATAGAGGAATCCCATGCCATCTCACTATCTCATCTATATAAAGCTTGGCATAGTCTTCGGCCTTGAAGATAGACTTCACAGGTATGAAGTGAGCGGACATGGTCATTCTGTCAACAATAACTCAAATGGAATCATGCAGTTTCCTAGTCATTGGCAGATCAACCACAAAATCCATATTGATAGCCTCCCATTTCCACGTTGGGATCTCAATCGTCTAAGTGAGACCTCCAGGCTTAAGGTGTTTGGCCTTAACCTATTGGCAGTTCGGACACTCCTCCACGAACTTAGATATATATCTCTTTATGCCTTCCCACCAATAGACCTCTTTAAGGTCATGGTACATTTTTGTGGCACCTGGATGGATAGAATATCAGGAACCATAAGCTTCTGCCAAATACTTGACCTCAAATAATTCACATTGGGCACACATAATCTCTTCTGATATCTGAGTACGCCATCTCCACCTAACGAGAATGACTCATTCAACTTAATCAATATCGAGTCTTTCAACTCCATGAGTACTGTGTCAAGGTGTTGAATTGCTTAACATCTACAACCAATGAGGATTTGGAACTTGAGTGAAACGAAACACCCCTACTTGGTGCATGTGTTAGTCGTACACCCAATCTTGCCAATCGGTGCACCTCTTTCACCAGCTCCTTCTTCTCATCATCAATATGTTAAATGCTGCCCATACTCAGTATGCTCAATGCATCGGCCACCACGTTGGCCTTCCCTGGGTGATAGTACACACTCATGTCATAATCTTTGAGAAGTTCTAGCCATCTCCTCTGATGAAGATTCAACTCCCTCTGCGTGAATACATACTGAAGAATTTTATGGTCAGTATACACATCAACATGTACACCATATAAATAATGTCTCCACATCTTCAACGCAAAGACACCCACGACTAGCTCAAGATCGTGAGTAGGGTAGTTCTTTTCGTGGATTTTCAATTGTCTTGAAGCGTAGGCAATCACCTTACCATTCTGCATCAGAACACATCCCAAAACTACTCGGGAAACATCACAATATACCACGTACCCCTCACCACTTCTCAGCAACGTCAACACTGGGGCCGAAGTGAGTCGGTCCTTGAGTTCTTGAAAACTTTTTTCTCATATCTCGGAACACTCAAACTTCGCCTTCTTCTTTGTCAATGCGGTCAATGGTGCAGCAATAGTGGAAAACCCTTCCCCAAACCTGCGATAATAATTGTCTAAACCCAAAAAGCTTTGAATATCTGTAGCAGTAAGGGGTCTCGTCCAATTCTTCACCACTTCAACCTTCTTAGGATTAACTTCAACATCTTGGTCGATCACAACATGACCAAGAAATGTCATTGATCTCAACCAGAATTCACATTTGCTGAACATCGCATACAACTGATGTTCTCTGAGTACTTGCAATGTCTTTATTAAGTGTACCTCATGCTCTTCTTTAGACTTAGAGTATATGAGAATGTCATCTATGAATACTATGACGATGTAATGAAGGTACTCAAGGAAGACCATATTCATAAGGTCCATAAACGCGGCTGGTGCATTAGTGAGACTGAATGACATGACCAAAAACTCATAGTGACCATATCTAGTACAAAAAACCGTCTTAGGGACGTCTTCTCGCCTCACTCTAAGCTGAAGGTAGCCTGACCGAAGGTCTATCTTGGAAAAGAAACTTGAACCTTGGAGTTGGTCAAACAGATCATCGTTTCTGTGAAAAGGGTACTTATTCTTTATAATGACTTTGTTCAGTTGCCGATAATCGATGCACATTCTAAGGGTTCATCCTTTTTCTTTACGAAGAACACTGGAGCAACCCATGGGGATATGCTCGACTGGATGAAGCCCTTATCAAGTAGATCTTTTAACTGCAACTTCAACTCTTTGAGTTCAGCTGGTGCCATCCTGTACGGGGGAATAGAAATTGGCTTGGTGTTGGGATCTAAATCAACACCAAAGTCAATCTCACATTCAGGAGGGACTCATGGTAAATCCTCCGGAAAGACATCTGGGAACTCATTCACTATTGGCACAGAATCTATGGAAGGGACTTCTTGATATAAGTCATTGACACTAACTAAGTGGTATAAATACCACATAGCTATAATTTTATTGGCCTCTATGTTTGAAACAATTTGGCTGACTGGACTTGAACCACGCCTTTCCCATTCCAGTTCTAACTTATTTAGAAACTCAGACCTCAATACCTTATTTCGACAGTCTATTGTGGCATAACACTTGTGAAGCGAATATATTCCCAAAATTATGTCAAAATTGAGCATGGTAAACTCCACTAGATCAGCGTGAGTGACTATATCAAGGACTTTAATTGGGCAATTTTTGTAGACTTTCTCGGCTCTAATGCCGTCCCCTATGAGAGTACTTACTAAAATTGGATCATGCAAGATTTCAGGAAGCACATAAAATCTACTAGCTATCAATGGAGTGACAAATGATAGAGTGGATCCTGGATCTAATAATGCATACACAGGGAAAGTAAAGACATGCAACGTACCCGTGATTACATCAAATGACCTCTCTTGCTCTTTTCTATTTTTAAGCGCATAGAACATGTTCCTCTTGGGAGGTTCGGCTGCAGCATTGTCATTCGGCCGAGGCTGAGCATTTACCTTGGCTTGATTATTCACTTGAGGACAGTCTCAGACCATGTGTCCGCTTTTGCCGCACCCGAAACAAGTGTTAGTACCTACCAATCATTCACCTCAATGAGAACGCCCATACTTACCACAAGGCATGTTGGTTCGCTGAACGTTACGATCATTGCCCTTTCTGGGCCAGACTTATTCACCTTAACTCTTGAATTACCTGAAGGAGAGAAGTTACGTGAGTGCTTCTTGAACTTAGGCCTGTTTTGGACTCCAAATGAGCCCATACCCGAGATAGAACAAGACTGGTCCGCCGCCTTAGGCTTCTTGCCTTCGTGAATTCGCCTCTTGCGACGACTCTCCTTTACTGGCTAAGCATGTACCATCAATCTGCCCAAATCCATGTTGTCATGCAACATGGCTTCCGGACAATCTTCTACTGGATCCTCCGACACACCAGTCACAAATCTGCTCATTTCATCCCTGCTATTTTCCACTAGAGATGAAGCATACTTTGAAAGTTGAACAAACTTCAAGGAATATTCCTTGACAGACATACCTCCATGTCTCAGGTTGATGAACTCTTCAACCTTGGCTTCTATCTGCTCCCTTGGGAAGAACCTCTTCAGAAAGGCATTCTTGAGAACATCACAAGTGATGGGAACATCTCCTCTAGCTCGGCCATCAGCCCACATCCGGTACCAAACCTGCGCCACATCCTTCAGTTCATATGCAGTCAACTCAGCCTTTGCCTCCTCATCAACTCCCATGGCACATAGAATCTTGTGGATCTTATCTACGAACTCCTGAGGATCATTGCTGGCCTTGGACATGTAGTACACTGGGGGATTCATCCTGGTGAAGTCCCTCAGCCGGCTAGCCATAGTACTAGCATGCGGGTTCTCTCTGGGAGCACCCTCTCTCGCGGCTTGAACTGTGATGACTTGAGCCTGAGTTGCGTTGGCCTGTGCCATCTGCAGCAAAGCATTCCTCACTTCACCATCCGTCAATCCATCTGGGTTGACATGCACTTGTTCAATAACAGATGGGGCTTGAGGAGGAGCTTTATTCCCCTCCGCAACTGCTTCCTCAACTCTTCTCGCGACATTCTCCTTGTGTTCATTTTCTACACGTATACACAAGAAGAGAGTTAGATCCTCAAAATGACATAAAATGTCACAACTCTACATGGCATGATAAAGAGTAGAAGAAGGGAGAATTTCCTATCATCTCGTAGTCTCTAAGTCATGATTATGGCGCGCTTCAAAACCATAAGCTAGAAACTACGTAACGTGGTTGTGTTGAGCTTTAGATCCTAGGTAATTTAACCTCATGCTCTGATACAAAGTTTATAACGACCTGGATTCTGGAATTCGAATTGCCACAGGCGTCGTTGACCTCTCAGAGGTCGCAGACAAGCCTCTCTTGCATTCATCACATTCATCTTGTTAAATTTGCGGAAAATTTAAAACTTTTTATATGTATGAAGTTTACTTAGACTTCATATAGTCTTTACATATTTAAATCATATACTAAGCTCAACATAAGGAAAACAACCATCTAACATAAAGAATCAATTCGAAACTGAAGATGAATATATCATAAATAGTTTGCCAAACACGACCTTAAATCAAAAGGTTCGAAATGAAATATGAAAGAAACGCTAGGGACAACATCCACTAGCTATGTCTATATCTAAAGCTGGACTAATGCGTGTAGCATCCTCGAAATCAAGAGGACCTACCAAATGGTTTGGAGAAACGTTGAAGTCCAAACCGCTACAAGTGTCGTCAATCTGCTCTCTGACCTGCACCTATAAAAATAGTAAATAGTAGGGGGTTAGTACACAACTTCTACTAAGTATGGGTGTATGCACACATACACATAAAGCTATGCATGATCAATGAATGCTCTTCCTAAACAACATGCCATTTCTGGAAAGTCTAGTCATTAGACTTTCCTAATTCGTTATTTGTGAATTATTGTATGAATATGATGTATTTTAATGCATTCAAAGCACACAACTCATTTTCTATATGATTACAAGACATTAGTATCATTAACATAATTTTAGAACCACTCGGGCGAGGATTTGAAAATTTGATTCCCCAAACCTGAGAGCTCCAATTTTGACACTTAGATTATTTTTCAGTCTTTTTCTTCCACTTGTTGTGTAGTTCAATAATTCTTTTAGTCCTATGTTTTACTTACAATGCAATAATTCATTTTAGTCCCATACCCACATTGAATCGATGTAAGTAATCCAAGGACTAAGGAATGATTTCCCTACCTTATAGTGAGTCATTCATTACAAAATATATTCATTGCATTTCATAAGTCATTCTATATTGGTCATGCAATTTATTTCACTACTTTCATCTTAGGGAAGTTATGAGATATTTATTTAACTTTACGATTCTACTTCCCTTTATTGGCATCATATAAGAAGTCATTATAAGCTAATCTTATTTGACTTTGCCCATTATTTGCTGAAACTTCATGAGTGTGACATTTGACAATTGACATTCTTAAGCTCTTCATCATTGCTCACTTTGAACATACGTTCCATCATCATCATCATTCTCATTTTCATAGTGACATCATTAGGAATAAGATCATGCTAGCTAACATGAAATCCAGTGTCTTCCCCACACTGAAAAGAGGTGATTCACCGGTTAAAATGAATCTTAGACCATGTGAGCTACTCATGGAATCCGGTGTCTTTCCCACATCGAAAAGGGGTGATCCTGCTAAGGTGGATCCATCTAAAGTGTTCACTCCACACCAAAAAGGAGTGGCTCACGGCTATAGTGAAACAAGAACATATCGTGAGCATTAAATGACATAGATCATATGAGCTAAACATGAAATCCTGTGTCTACCCCACATTGAAAAGGGGTGGAATCACCGGCCAAGGTGAAACTGTACATGCCTAGCTCGCTTAGGTGGAAACCACTAGCTAGTTCCTATGTTGGCTAGAAATAGTTCGAAGACTAGGTACTTAATGAGACTACTTATCCACCTCGGTGGTAGCCTCGTCGCATGAGACTTACACGTGCAAGCACATACTCATAACTAGTTTATCGGTGTTGTTCTCACTTTTATTATCTTCTTTATCTTTTAGAGTTGACTCAAGCATTATGGAAGCTTACTTCTAGATTGAGATTTATTTACTCTTTTGATGACTTGTCATCCTTACTTTACATTGATGAAATGTGAATTGTCCTTACATATCATCTTTACTTTACATTGATGAAATGTGAATTGTCCTTACATATCATCCTTACTTTACATTGATGAATGTGAATTATCCTTACATATCATCCTTAGGTGTGAATGAGCCTAGTCTCACATATTCTAACACCTTCATTCGTGAGTATTCTTTTAACATATTAACTTTCGTGTAAGTAAGACTTGTCTCACTTTCTTTAACACCCCATTCTGGTCACTTACTTAGTTTAGACCCCTTTAATAATGTTACAGACTCACGTTACTTCTTTACTTTAGTGTAGTAGCTTCATTTCATCGTTTATGGACGATGAACACTTCTTTCAATGAGTTACATATGTTCATAGTTCATTCTTGTAGAGAATGTTGGGAGTTGTCCCAATGAATGTCATGCCCTTGGTTATGGATTCATTGAGTTACTTTAGAAGTTCTTATAATATCATTTGATACTTTAACTAAACAAGATTGGCATATGATTAGTATTGGCCTCAAAGTTTGGATATTAAACTACATAACAATTTTTTTTGGTATAGACCAATTTTACGTATGTTCATATTTAAATTGAATATGTATGAACCTTTAACCAATCTTTCAATCATTTACATAAGCCCCTAGACATTAGCATGCATTCGTGTTTACAAAGTAGTGTTAGCCAATTTTATGGGCACCAGATAGTCAATTCATTCAAGATGTGATCTCATAGAGATCTTTTAAGACAGTCTTAGTTCATGACTTTAGGCATAATGTTTTTAAGCATCTTGGAAAGCATCATATTAACATTTGATGAGTATAACACTTTCATAATGTCACCTTAACAGCAAATATGCATTAAGACGTCACACATCACACTTAACATTTTTCGAACATATCTTAGTAATATATTGTTCTTTAATTCACGTAAGAAACCCTTAGCATCAAACAAGTCCAATTAATAGGTTCATTCACCATTCTTTAATAAAAAACGATACACATTAAGATCAGAAAGCACCACATACCAACAACATGATCTCTAACCTATTCAACATTGAAATCATAACAAGGATAGTTCGACGAGAACTTTTAGAACAACCCTAGTTTTCGATATTTCATGAATTACGATGATGGAAAGTACTCTTGGAGAATGAATTCCAGGAGAGAAACCCATACCTTGAGTAGAACTTAATCTACGAACACCACCTCGAACGAAACCTTGAAGATACCTTGAAATCGCCTAAGAACGTCTATGCCCTTTTTCCGTTTTAGCGTTCTTCGTTTACTGCCTCCTTCTTGCATTTTTGTTCTAAGTGTTTTGATCGTCAATTCTAGGTTTAGGAACTGATCTTGAATTATTAAACTTAAGACTTAATTAACTTAATTAACAAATTAATTAGTTAATACTAGAATACATCTCCTATGTTGACTAGACATAGGAGGACCATTGACATAGCCAATTGCAATTTTGACTAAGTGTCTCGGCTGACCAAGGCTTAATTTAATTATTTTGATGTATTAATTAATTAAATATGTATTTAAGGAAATTACCAAAACACCCCTAAGTCACTAGGACCACAACTAAAAACTTTGGACCATCCTAGGTTAGGCACTAGGTTGTCCCTATGTTAGTTAGGTGTCACCCGACTAGGTCTTAGGTTGTCGGGTCCCTTGGATGGTCATTTTTTAATGATCCTATGTTAGTTACCTAGTTGGTTAAGTTAGTTAGGGTTTTTAGTTGGTTAGGAATCCCGACCCCACCTGGCTGGTCCCATCTGCGCACATGCCCCTAACCGCCTAATCGAATTTGGTTAGCATGTCGCGTGGTTCCCCTCTCGGCCGGTTCCCACATACTTTGCCCATGTGCTTTCACATGGGTTGGTTATACTTTCCTAACTAACTGTTCTTGATGTCCCATTTGGAATATTTACTAATTGTCCCAAGGACCTTCACCATGTCCTTGGGCACTGCTTACTCTACATTATCATTTTAGATGGTCATGTGGAATGGTATCTAGGCTTGACACTTGGATGTCTCATAACTTTTGTGTTAGTATTCCGAGATATGATTTTTAGCTTAAGGTCTTCATTGCAGATACATTTCTTAAACGTCAATCTTGGATTGGGGTATGGCAACCCCAAAAAGTATATTTCATATTCGTATATAGAAAATTGGCTAGTATCTCTTAGAAATTTTTTCTATACTATGCCCAATATTTCTCAATATTGGTCATTGGGGTGCCTATGTACCCCTAATAAGCTTTCTTAAGGACACACTTGGCTCTTCATTAGACATATGAGTTTCTGAAATGTTACACCGGACCTCTTTTTAAGGGTCTCTCACCCCTCCATTGCTCATACCACACTTGAGCCACCTCCTTAAGTTGGTAAGCGGCTAACTCCGCTTTCTCCCTAGTGTTCACACCCATAGCATCTACCACTTTGTAAACCTCATCTATGAAGACTTGTGGATCTTCATCCACCTTAGTGCCATGAAAAGTTGGGGGGTTCATCCTCATGAAATCCCGAATTCTAGAGGCGGAAGTACTAGCATTTGGTTGGAGCCTATCTCCTTGGTTAGCTTTGCCCACAAAGTGATTGTTGACTACATGAGCATGAGCCATCATGATTTGGGTCAAGTTCACTATGGCAGCCCTCAACTCCGCATTAGTAATATCACCCTAAAAAAAGGATCTTGAGGAATAGGAGGCACTTGAGGTCCTTGGGGTTCCGGAGGCAATTGAGGTTCTTGAAGAGGAACCTCCTCATTTTCCTCCCCTAAGCCAACAATAGGAACTTGGTCAACACGGGGAAGGACTCTCTCATTTGGTACACCTCCCTCCTCCCTTCTAGCCGTCGATCTCCTCGTATTCATGTCCTAAAAACACAAAAAGAAGAGGTCTAGAAAAGACACCTTATGTACTCAACTCTAAGGCACGATATTAGAATAGAGAAGAAAGTGAAACTTCCATCATCCTATAGCCTCTTGTCCATGGATGTGTCGCGACTCACACCAATGACCAAGATACTACTAGATGTTGCTTGTGAGACTTTTACAACTTAAACTATTTCCCAAAATATTATGCTCTGATACCCGAAAGCACCCCCTAGAAGTTAGGGAAAACCTTTGAATCGTGACCGGGCGTACTTGACCCTTTGGGATCTCGTACGAGCCCTCTAACTAGCATTCAGAACTCATGAAAAGTAGTGCGAAATTAAAACTTTTCACGATAATAATAATAAAAGAAGTATTTTCATAAATACTAGGAAATCTTATCGTCACAAGCCAACTTAAAGACAACTTAGAATCTTAGGGACACGGCCCTTTACAATAAAAGGAAATTAAATTAAGTCTTAATAATGAAACTAAGAAACATAAACTATGTCCTCGAATATATTAGGACATACCAAATTCTTGAGAGATAGAATTCCCAAGCTTCAACTTCGATCTTCCAAAAGGCTTCCGACCTATAGTCATAAGGTATATAAAAGTATGGGGTTAGTACAACAATGTACTAAGTATGGCATATGCAAAAACATGTAAAAAGGAACATTTTAGTAAAATAACCTTTCATGCAAATTTAATAAACATTCACAAACTTATGAACCAAAAACATAAGAAGCATCATTTAATACTTAAAGAAGAACTTCCTTAATTTTACCTCAACATTACACTTTACAGTAAACATACTTGACTTCACAGTAGACTACGCATGTATACGACTCTCACACAAGTACTCTCCTCCAATAGAACTCTTAGGTCACACTAAGTTCAATGTGAGAGTAGCATCCCATACTACCACTCCCACTAGCGCTCCTAATGGATTCCCAAGGATTTCAGCACGTTACAACAAGTTGACGAAAAGATGCATTTAGAGTGAACTAGTAAAACTTACAGTAAATTGAAGGAATATTACAGTGAACATTGAACTTACAGAATGAACATGAACTTCCTTTGAAGTTTCCTTAACCCAAGGTCATCCTAAGACTCCCTAAGGTGAGCCAAGAAGGGATTCTTCATTACACCTCCCTTCAAAGCACACCAAAGCGACCCTTAAAACCACCAAATCTTAGGCTTACTTCGTTGGAAATCAAATCCACGCCCTTCGCTAACATATACAAAACACTCATGGAAATATAGGTCACACTAAATGCAATGTGAGTGTAGCATCCCATACTACCACTCCCACTAGTGCTCCTAATGGATTCATTTACTCAAGTACTCCACAATAATCATCCATAACACCACACCATAATACTCATTCACACGGAATTCATGAAAGTACTCTTCTCCCATAGTAGGTATAGGTCACACCAAGTGCAATATGAGAATAGCATCCCATACTACTACTCCCACTTAGTGCTCCTACTAGGTAACTAATGTGGATCGAGCACTTCACGACATACATACAAAACATCAACAATATACAAGTTAACTAGTTTCAGATCAATTCTTTTGTGGGAGTTAGCTTAACCAAAAAATACCAAGAGAGATAGACATGGAATCCCGATATTAACCCCTATCGGATGCGGGATCCTTACTTGCCTAGTGTAAGGTCATGCTTCTTAGCGTTTACATGGCATAATACATTCTTTAAAGTGTGTGTGTGTACATGTCCACACCTTTCATATAAGAATCAATTCATTCTCATCAAGTTCTACACATACTTTAACCTTTTTTCATCAAGTTACACACCCTACATGCTTCTCATAATCATATACTTCATTTAGACATAAACTAGGTCAAACATGCAATTCACGATACACCAAACACAATACAAGACCCATTGCCAATATCTCTTCATTTCTCATATTAGACCTTCAATATTACACATTCAATACATACTAAATAACATCAAGTTCATTAATTAGCACTGCCACCCATAAGGTGGCCATACCACTCAAATAGCAATTCATAGTAAGAACTATACAATGAGAGCAACTCATCAACAAATCAAACCATCATCACCCATAAGCAATTTATCAATATTTCACCATATTAAGGCCCTTATAGCAGTGGCTACACCAACATGAAAAATACAAGAAGACCCAAGTTCATACCCTACTCAAATCATGCTCACATAACCCATTTTCAAGCCAAAAGTTGGAAAATACATAAACAAGAGTTTAATGGAGTTTTAACATCAAAATCATCAATTCAAACTAAGATAAATACATTTAAACCATTAGAACTTAAATACAATAAGACCCATACTAGAAATCAAAGTTAGAAGAAGTTTGAGTTTAGAAAACCTTTTGAAAACCTTTTTGGAAGTTGGCTTGTTGAATGAAAAGATATTCAAGAATGGATACAAGAATTTTAAGAGAAGGAAACCCACTAATTTTGGTGAAGAAAAAAGTCCCAAGCAGCCCTCCTTTCCCTCCTTGACCTCTAGCTTTCAATGCAGTCTTGAGAGAGCTTGTCTTTAGATAGAGATTTTGAATTTTAGAAGTGAGGGTCTTGTCTAGGTCTAGGGTTTAAAACTAATTTAATATAACCTAAAAACACTAAAAATATCCTCCTAGGGGATTAAAGGACTTGGGGTGAATTTACCAAACACCCAATCCAAGGCAGCCACTTAACAGACTCAGAGGCCCTCACAGACGATACCTTCACCAACGGACCATCTGTGCATCAACTGACCGTTGGTAGGGTATGGTGGGTGGATACTTAGCTCCAAAATGGAGCCTGGCCACAAAGAATTTCTGGTCCAATCGACTCCCTAGGTCGACGGACAGTTGGTGGACCAATAAACCGTCCTTAGGGTCGTCGATGACCACTACTTTTTGGCAGTTTTTCCCAAGTCTTGGGCCCTTCATCTAGGGACCCTCGTGGGTCCTAGGTGGGGTCGTGCCCGGATGTTAAACCACTAAACTAAGTCGTCTAGGTCTTAGGAACATCTCATGCAAATTTCAAGTAAAACAAACACGTAAAACTCATCTAAACACAACAAGAAACACAAGTACATTCTAAGGCACACCTTCTGAACGTCATGGATGTTCTTTGTCGATTGAACTCGAAACTTAACCAAACTTCACACACTGACTAAGGAAAATAAACTAACTCATTTTAACTTAAAATCAACTTGAGAAACAACCACGAGGCTCTAGTTCACCTTTGTTTGTTTTGGGGCGTCACACCAATGACCAAGATACTACTAGATGTGGCTTGTGAGACTTGTAGACCTTAAACTTTTCTCCAAAACCTTATGCTCTCATACCAAGTCTGTCACGACATGAAAGCACCCACTAGAAGCTAGGGAGAACCCTTGGATCATGGCAAGGCATACTTGACCCTTTGGGGTCTTATACGAGCTCTTTAACGATCGTTAATTACATACGACATGAAAAGTAGTGCGGAAATTAAAACTTTTTACGAATAAAATTAATAAAAGGAAATATTTCATAAATACTTACAGAATCTCATAGTCACAAGCCAACTTAAAGACACGACATAATATCTTAGGGACACGACCCTTTACATTAAAAGAGAAATACTTAATAAGTCTTTGAATAATAAACTAAGAAAAGGACTATGCTGTCAAATAGATGAGGACATACTTTGTCTTGATAGGAACTTCCCCAAGCTTCATCTTCAAGATTTCAACATCTTCCAACCTATAATTATAGAGTATAGAAAAGTATGGGGTTAGTACAAAACAAAGTACTAAGTATGTCATATGCAAAATCATGTACAAAGGGATATTTTAGTAATATAAGATTTCATGCCAAATAATTATAACATTCATGAATTTAGAAGCACACTTAGAGAAGGATTTCCATAATTTTAATCCAAGAATAGACTTTACAATAAATGGCACAGTCCAAGTCATGTGAACCCTTTTTCCTTTGAAGTTTCCCTAACCCAAGTTATCCTAAGATTCCCTTAGGTAAGCCAAGGAGGGACCCCCATTCACCCCCTTCAAGGCACACCAAAGAGATCCTTAAGACAACCAATCATAGGCTTACCTCCTATGGAAATCAAGTCCACACTCTTTGCTAAACATGTACCAAACATTCATTCATACGGACTTCATGCATGTACCCTTCTCCAATATGACTTATAGGTCACACTAGGTGCAATGTGAGATTAGCATCTCATACTACTACTCCCACTTATTGCTCATAATGATTCCCTTGAATTTGAGCACTTTACAATAACTTAACCAAATTACACTAAACTAAGTAAAACATTACATTGAACTAAAAGACTCCAAAAATAGTGAACTTCCAAGATATTGCCAATGAGGAAGTTAACTCATTTCTGTAGGAGTTTCCTAACCGAGGTTATCCTAAGGATCTCCAAGGTATGACATGAAGGAAACATCTAAACACCTCCTTCAACACACACATGGGAGATCCTTAACACTACCCACCATGAGCTTACTCCCTTCGGGAGAACAAGTCACCACTCAATCACAAAACATTAGAAGAACACTCAACAAAACACCAAAGACTTCCCTTTCGGAATTCCTACTTAGTGCAATGAGTAGGTGGCGTCTCATACCACCACCTACCCTAAGAATTACACTATTTTACAAGGTTTGACACCAAGACTTCCATTTTGGAAGGTTCTACTTAGTGTAATGGATAGATAGCGTCCCATACCACCACCTACCCTAAGTATCACGTTCTTTTAGAAGACTTAGTTCATTGAATTCTTTTGTGGGGGTTAGCTTAACCGACATAGACCATGAGAGCTAGACATGGAATCCTGATATTAACCCCTATTGGATGAGGGATCCTCACTTGCCTAGAGTAAGATCATACTTTTTAGCTTTTACATGGCTTTCCCAATAGCTACACATAAGGGGGCACATAGTTAAGGGATAAGGAGATTACTACTAAGTAACTCATTCTATACTAACGAGGAATACTCATCTCAAGAGGTACATTGGAATACAACATCTCAACTCACTAAGTGTAATCATCCCTTCTTCATATCCTCTCGGTGCTAGACATAACTCTACACAGATTTTCAACATTATAAACTATAGGTTAAGGATAACTAGTGAACACCACATCTCAACTCACAAAGAGTATTATCCTCCGACCTATCTTAGAAAGCTCTTAGGATGTAGTGAGGTTGCTACTAAACACTTAATCTCAACTCACAAAGAGTGTTCACCCCAAGACTCCCCCTCTTTACTCAACTTAGCTTCATACATTCATTTAAGTGTGTGTGTGTACATGTGAGCACACCTTGCATATAAGCATCATTTCATTCACATTACTTCTATCATGCTTTATACATTGATTCATCAAACTACACACCTTACATGCTTCACATGTTTATATACTTCATTTAGGCATAATCTAAGTCAAACATGAAATTCAAGCTTCACAAAACACAATACAAGACCCATTTTCAATATCATTTCATTTCACATATTAGGCCTTCAAAAATACACTCACAATACATACTAAGTATTATCAAATTGAAGCAACTCACGATTGAACCAAGACATCACCACCTATAACCAATTTCTCAATATTTCATCATAATCAGACCCTTAGGGTAGTAGCTAAATCATAATAACAACACAAGAAAACCAAAGTTCATACCCTAAACAAACATACTCACTTAACCCATTTCTTAAGCTAAAAGTTTGAACTATGCATAAACATGAGTTCATTAGGGTTTTGACATTAAAATAATCAACTAAAACTAGAATAAACACATTTGAAAGAATTAAAGATAGAAGAAATTAGAGTTTGAAAACCCTTTTTGAAATCTTTTTGAAAGGACTCCTTGAATGGAAGAGTGTTCAAGGATGGATACCATATACCAAATGCAAGAAAACCCACTAATTTTGGTGAAGATGCACGTCCAACCAGCCTCCTAGTCCTTCTTGAGTTTTAGCTCCAATGGTGACTTTGAAAGAGTTTGTCTTTAGAGAGAGAGTTTGAATTTTGAAGTGAGGGGTCTTGTCTAGGTTTAGGACTTAAAACTAAATTAATACACCTTAAAAACACTAAAAATATGGTCCTAGGGTTATAAAAGACTTGGAGTGAATTTACACTAAACACCCCAAGTGGGCAGCAGACTAGACACTCTTTGCAGGCCCCCATCGACGCCTCTCAACGACGGACTGTCGTTGAGTCGACGTCACATTGATGATGGATCGTGGTTTGGGTCTGCAATTCCAAAACCTAAGCATTCTTGTTGTCACGACCTGAAAGTACCCCCTAGAAGTTAGGGTTAACTCTCGGACCGTGGCCGGGCGTACTTGACCCTTTGGGGTCTCATACAAGCCCTTCAACTCGTACATTACATAATACATGAAAAGTAGTGCGGAAATTGAAACTTTTCACGATAATTAAATAAAAGAAGTCTTTAATAAAAACTAGGAAATCTTATCATCACAAGCCAATTTAAAGACAAAATTTAGAATCTTAGGGACATGGCCCTTTACAATAAACGAAAATACCAATTAAGTCTTAATAATGAAACTAAGAATCATAAACTATGTCCTCGAATATATGAGGACATACCAAATCTTGAGAGATAGGATTCCCAAGCTTCAACTTCGATCATCCAAAAGCTTCCAACCTATACTTATAAGGTATATAAAAGTATGGGGTGGGCAATTCAGTGTGTAGTGTCACCCCTGGGACACTAGCGAGTCTGTCCCTAAAAATTAGGTCCATGAAGCCAGAGTGCTGTCGCACTAAACGAATACCGTCCCTTAGATACTCCAAGCCACAATATTTATTGTCCTTGAACCTAGAGCATGGAAGGTTGGTTATAGTCCCATTCTATTAGTGGGATCCATAGCCCGCGGGTCTTTCCCAAGCCATCAAATTTATTACAACAATGTACTAAGTATGGCATATGCAGAAACATGTAAAAAGGTACATTTTAGCAAAAATAAGCTTTCATGCCAATTTAATAAAACATTCATGAACTGAGGAACAAAACAAAATAAGAAGCATTATTTAACACTTAAAGAAGTTTTCTATAATTTTGAATTAAAGGCACATTTAACAGTAAGGACACTCAACTACACAGTGAACCGACTCAAGTATACAATTTCACATAAGTACTCTCCTCCAATAGGACTCTTAGGTCACACTAAGTGCAATGTGAGAGTAGCATCCCATACTACAACTCCCACTAGCTCTCCTAATGGATTCCCAAGAATTTGAGCACGTTAAAACAAGATAACCAAAAAGATGCACTTAAAGTGACCTATATTCTTAACATTACAGTGAACCTTTTCAAGACGTTATAGTAAGTTTAAAAGCTTTACATTGAACTAAAGACTCCAACAATGGTGAACTTCAAAAGTATTGCAAATGAGGAAGTGAGCACATTTCCGTAGGATTTTCCCTACCAAAGGATAATCCCAACATTCTCTAAAGTAAGACATGAAAGAAATGTTTAAACACTTCCTTCAACACACACCCAATCGATCCTCAAGACTACCCCGTTCGGCTTACTCACCTCGGGAGAATGAGTCACCACTCAAAGACAAGACCTTAGAGGAGCACCCAACAAAACACCAAAGACTTCCCTTTCAGAATTCCTAATTAGTGCAATGAGTAGGATGGCATCCCATACCACCACCTACCCTAAGTAGTACATTCTTTCATAAGGTTTGGCACCAAGTCTTCCCTTTCGGAAGATACTACTTAGTGCAATGGATACGTAGCGTCTCATACCACCACCTACCCTAAGTAGCATGTTATTTTAGAACACTTAGTTCAATCAAATGACATAGGTATTATGTTAATTAGACAACTTATAATTTCCATTACTTTTGTGGGGGGTTAGATTAACAGACAAAGACCATGAGATCTAGGCATGGAATCCTGATATTAACCCCTATCAGATGAGGGATCCTCACCTGCCTAGAGTAAGGTCACACTTCTTAGCTTTACATGGCTTTCCCGATAGCTGTACCTATGCGGGCACATAGTTAAGGGATAGGAATATTGCTACTAATTAACTCATTCTCTACTAACGAGGAGTACTCATCTCAAGAGGTACAATGGAATACAATATCTCAACTCACGAAGTGTATTCCACCTCTTCTTCCTATCCTCTCGGTACTAGGCATAACTCTCCACGCATTCGCACATTATAGACTATAGGTTAAGGATAGCTAGCGAATACCACATCTCATCTCATGAAGTGCATTCGTCTTATGACCTATCTTGGAAAGCTCATTAGGACTAGTGAGGTTGCTACTAGACACTTTATCAGAACTCACGAAGAGTATCCACCCCACGACTCCCCTTCTTACTAAATTAGCTTCATTCATTCACTTAAAGTGTGTGTGTACATGTGACCACACATTGCATATAAGCATCATTTCATATACTTTACTTCGATACATGCTTTAGACTTCCATTCATCAACTTACACAATTTACATACTTCATTTAATCATATTCTTCAATTAGACCAAATATTGGTAAAACATACAATTCAAGCTTCACAATCACAAAACAAGACCCATTTACAATTTCTATTCATTCTACCATTTAGACCTTCAATATCACATTCTCAATACATAATAAACATCACCAATTAATTAAATAAGCACTGCCACGAAAAAGGTGGACCATACCACTAAAGATCAATTTATCATAAAAACAATACAATATAAGCAACTCTTCAATTTAACAAGCCATAACAACCTATAATCATTTTATCATTAATTCATCATAATAAGTCCCTTAGGTCAGTAGTTAAACCAACATTACAATACTAGAAAACCAAAGTTTATTTTATACATAAACATGCTCATTTGACCCATTTCTTAGACCACCATTTGAAAGGAAACTTTAATATGATTTCATCAAGGTTTTAGCATTAGAATCACCAACTAACATTAATAACATCATGAATTAGTTAATAGAAACATTTTCATGCAAGACCCATATTGGGTTGAAGATAATAGAAGTTAGGGTTGAAAACCCCTTTTTCAAATTCGTTAGAAAAGGCTTCTTGTATGAAAGGGTATTCAGGAATGGATACCAGACCTCTAATGAAAGAAAAACAAAAGAATTTTGGTGAAGAAATTACGTCCAACCAGCCCTCCTATCCCTCCTTGACCTCTAGCCTTCAATGGAGACTTGAGAGAGTTGTTTTTAGAGAGATAGAGTTTGAATTTGAAGAAAGGGGTCTTGTCTAGGTTTAGGACTTAAAATCAATATAATATCTATTAAAAATCCTAAAAATATCAACCTAGGTGCCAAAAGACTTAGGGTGAATTTACACAAAACACCCCAAGCTGGCAGCAGACGTTCAACAGCTTTAGCAGGTGCCAGTCGATGACCCAAGCTACGGGGCATTGTTTGATCGACGTTCCATGTTGCTGGGCGTTGATGGATTCAGAGGATGCTTAATGGGGGGTGGGGCTAGTCTCCCATTAAGTATGGGACTTTTCCCTCCAACAACGGGGCGTCGATGGTCTACGAACCATAGACTGCCCTCCGCCGATGGAGCAGTGAATTGGCAGATTGTTGCTAAGTCTTGGGCCCTTTATCTAGGGCCCCTTGTGGGTCCTAGGTGGGGTCGTTCGCAAATGTTAGACCCCTAAACAAGGTTATATATGTCTTAGGAACATCTCACACAAGTTTCAAGCAAAACGAACACGTAAAACTCACTCAAACACATCAAGACACACGAGTACATTCTAGGGCACACCTTCCGAACATCATGGACGTTTTTGGTCGATTGACCTCTAAACTCAACCAAACTTCACACACAGCTTAAGGACACTAAATTAACTTACTTTAAAATAAAATTCAGACAAGAAACACTTACGAAGGTCTAGTTCACCTTAGTTCGTTTTAGGGCATAACATTCTCCCCCACTTGGGATAACATTCGTCCTGGAATGACACTTAAACTTCAAGAACAATCAAGACTCACTTAGAATAACATAACACAAAACAATCATAATCAAAACATCACAATCAAAGCATCAACTAATAAAGATCAACGTGTCACACTTTTAAACACATAGCAACATAGGCAACTTTACAAAACTTCACAAGTTTAAAAACTCATTCTAAACCTTCTTTATGGAGGAACTACATTCTCCAACATTAAACATGCTCATATACAAAACTTTTGCACACATTGAAACTTCAATCAAGACAACAATTTTTTTTCTCAAATTGCAAAATTTTCACACTGAACAATCACTGTAACAATGCCAAACATACAAAAAAATCAAAATTCCATTCTTTGAGCAGTTTATCAATATGACATGATCATATGAACTATACAACCACATAAACTCATTTCATAAAATAAAGAAAACAGTAAAAAAGGGTTAATACTTACCAACATCATCAAATCCGGATTAGTTATCCTTCTAAGCTCCCATCTTATAGGAAGGGTTCTTCTTCGGAGCATTAGGATCTAGGGAAGCTTGATTAACATATTTTCCCCTTTCTTTCAGGTTAGGTCATGTAACAACCCTAAAAATGAATAAGATAAATGCTTAAGGTGTCAAGAATGCTTGCGATTAGACAAAGGTTCACACGGATTGATACGCATAGAACCAGACCTCAGAACCCTTACTACGGCCAAGCTAACTAACTTGGGGAGTTAGTTGAGCTTGGAAAGGTTGGAACCAACCATGTAAGGCTCTCGAAAATGAAGATTTAATCGAAGGAGTCTTTACCAGACTTAAAAAGAAGAAATTTTATGTTTTGAGGGTCCAGGGGTAAAATGGTCTTTTCCAGGCTAAACGTAATATCATAATTACCCTAAGGAATTAATTAATTAATTAAATATTTAAATTAATTTAATTAAAGAGCCAATTAGGGTCGGGTCGACCCGAAATAATCCATTTCGCAAAGGTCACTCCACCCGAGTTCGAGCCCCAATGGAAGCAACAAATTGGTGATTAATTTATTATTTAAAATCTGATTTTTGTAAGGTCAAAATGGTCCTTTCATGTATAATTAATTAAATCAGATTTTAAGTATTAAGGAGAGTCCTAAATTGACTAAGTCATCATCTAAGCCTAAAAAACTTCAAACGTTTCACTCTCTCACGTCTATCACATCCTCACGTTCAAACTCTCTTGTTTTCTCTCTGCCAATTAACGTGAAGAACAGAAAATATAACAAAAGTTCTTCACACTTGAAGAACTCACGAAAAAAGTCTAAGAAAACAAGCTAATCAAAAACGTTAAGGCAAGGGGAGATTTCCGTCGAGTTGGTGGTGAGACTTTAGGTGAGTTGGACGTGGTTTTGGAGAAAGGTTTGGGTAGAAACTTCATCGTTTGAACTATCAAATAAGGTATGGGTTTCTTCTCTCTTGGTCCCTTTCCCAAGAGACCCCTTAAGATTCAAGATATTTACTCCAAAAACTAAGGTTGTTCCCCGTTGCATGTCCCTGTCACTAGCTCCCATTGAATCATAGGTTGGGTATGTTTGCTGGTACAAAGTAGGGACGAAATGTGTTTTCGTGATGTTTATGTTTAAGTATGCATGTTCAAAATTTTGTGAATATTGAATATGTTGTTTGAAATCATGTG
The DNA here is from genome assembly GCA_022817965.1 of Solanum lycopersicoides. Lineage (NCBI taxonomy): Eukaryota > Viridiplantae > Streptophyta > Magnoliopsida > Solanales > Solanaceae > Solanum > Solanum lycopersicoides. The sequence continues at coordinate 30,344,075 of CM040625.1, forward strand.
AAAAAGTGATGTGTGTGTGTGCAACGTGTGGCAGTGAACTTAGTCACTGTTGGAGGTGTGAAATGGCATGTTTAATCCTTGTATTTTATGTGCAAAAGTTGTACACAACGTGATGTTCATTGTAATGAAACGTGGCTGATTGATAGCAACCTTTTAGCCAAACAAACATATGAAAGATGCGCCTAAAACTGTGTCAAAATGGTATATGAATACACCCTATGAATCAAGTGAAAGTGTGATGAATACGAGTTGAAAAATGACTAAATTTTCCAGTAATATACAAACTTGGTATAGACTAAAAGTTGATAAACAAAAATCTGGAAATTTAATAAATGTTAAAGGGGTGAGGTCACCAGGATTCGAACCCGTGACCTCACCCGAGTGGCAGTCGTAATTCGCCAAAAATATTAAAAGAAAAGGGGGCTGGAGGAATCAAAATCGGGTTATTGTATGAGAAAGAAGAGAACAATAAATTAAACAAATAAATGGGAGGCGTGGGAATCGAACCCACGACCTCTAGGCTGGGAATGAGAAAAGAGAAATCAAAGAAAAAGAAAATGTGAGGCGTGGGAATCGAACCCACGACCTCAGGGATAGAAGAGAGAAATGCGAAATTAATTAATAAAACAAAGTGAGGCTGTGGGGGCTCGATCCCACAACCTCACTGCCAAACGCCTAGCTTAGGGAGTTTTAATTAAAAATAAAAATAGGAGGCTGTGGGGGGTCGAACCCATAACCTCACAGCCTTAGCGAATTTAAAACTTAAATAAGGAGGCCTTGGGGGTTCGAACCTACCACCTCCCAATGCCCAGCGAAAAATAAAGAATAAAATAAAATAGGTTGTGGGGGTTTGATCCCACAACCTCTTCGTCTAGGCGAAATGGAACAATAAAGTTTTAATGAAAAATAAAAAGGGGTTGTGGGGGTTCGAACCCACAACCCTTCGGCTACATTAAGAGAAAAACCAAGTAGAAAACTAAAGATAGAATGTTAATGCTGGGGTTCGATCTAGAGTCCCAATGACATGAAGATTAAAAATAAAATCAATGAAAAATGTAAATGTTGTCCAAGTGATTCGAACTTGGGTTTCCTTGCCCAAATTTCCGTATTGATACATAAGTCATACGTGAATTAAATGTTCAATAATAATGCCACCTACTTAGATCAAAATCAAGATCTTGGCATATATACAAGATACATAAGTCTTGTACTACATAATCTTAGGAATGTGTGACTCACTTAACGAACTATGAATGAAGCCTCATGGCTTATATGTATAGACCCATAAGTCTAGCATACGTTTAAAAGTAAGTGAACCTAAGATGTATGTAATCAATGATGAAATGAACAATGAAATGATGAAATGAACAATGAAACGATGAAACCTAGAAGGGTTAAGTAAGAGTATGAAACACACAAATGTCCAAGTATATTGGCATATGATGAAATGAACATTCACGTAAAATGGGGTGAGTAATTATGAAGAGAAAATGTGCTAATGACAATGAATGTGGTGACAACATGATATGAGGCTAATGCAAATGATGAGAGCAATCTCAAATGAGTCTAAGTAAATGTTACCAAAATGTACTCACCAGTGAGAGTGTAAGATAATGATGAGACCAGTCTCTATGAACACTCTAATGAAAGTATTGATATTAACACACTTAATACTAATAATGAGATGAGAAATCATCTATTGAGCTATGATGTCCTTACTCTAGAAGCCAGCTTCCATGATGTATGAGTTGAATGTAATGGAACTTTATACTGAGCACTGATAGACTAGCTATGAGCGGTGATGCCTTCTTTTGGGAGGGGCGGAGGTTCACGTAACTCTCATGAGATGAGACTGTCCGGCTTGCCGGGTATGTGTCTCCTTATATCTCCTGGTCTTCGAACCTATACTGCCAATATAGGGATCTGTCGGGCTTAAATTCCCATGTACGCTAGCATGTTTTGGGTCACTTTGGCCGGTGATTCCACCTCTTTTCGGTGTGGGGGAGACACTGGATTTCATGATGCTCACATGATCTATGTCAGTTAAAGTTAAAGTTCCCAATGAATGAATGAGGCCAGCCTCAAAATGAAGCACATCGAGAAATGAATGATACCAAAGGTGTTAGGATAGGATAATCAATAGGTGAGCTAGACTCAGGTAATAACACTAGGTTATTCTTGATCATTGCACAGCAAACCCGATGAAAGTCTTAAACTACACCTTAGGTATAGCTGGTGTTTACATTGACCTATGAACGAAATGAAATGAAGTACGTATGAATGAATGAAGCAGACTCTGTGTTTGCTAATGAAGACTCCCTAGTTGAGGTCCCATATGTTGAGCCCTCATTTTTGAAAGTCTTAATGTCAAGTCTATATTCCAAGGTCTAATGGCATATGAATGATTGTTATAAAAGATGTTATGTGTTGTATGCTATATGATATGTGCTATGTGGATGAGGTTATGTGTTGTGTGCAATATGATAAGTAGGATGATGCATGTTACTCTCATGGCATGACTTTCCTAATCCAAATTTGGAAAGCTTACTTACTTTCCTAATTAGAATTTGGAAAGTTCACTAACTTTCCTAATCTCAATTTGGCAAGTCGACTGACTTGACTTTCCATAATCATGTTGTTAGGAGAGAGCTATTCTTTCTCATGCATGTCCTTGGTGTGTGCTTGCATATACCCATACTTAGTACAAGTGTGTACTAACCCTATAAAACTCTACAATTTTTAGGTGCAGGCACAGGTGGACGCTAGAGCTACAGGTTGACGCTGAAGCTATCCTGACGTCGAGCATTCATCCGGACTGGTAGGCCCTCATGCTTTCGAGGATGCTGCCATTTATATTCTAGCTTAGTTTTAGAGTTGAGCTAGTGGAGCATGTTCTACTAGCGTTTCTTTCCTATAGTATTCAGACATTGTATTGGTGCCATTTTGGCAAGTACATCTTTATTACTATATTAGACTATTTCTTTCATTTGATGATCTTGATATTAGATGGTTGATACGCTCAAACTTACTTCTCAAATAAGAAGTAAAAATGGTCGTATCAATTAAAGAACCCAACTAATGAGGTTAGGGTCGATCCCACGAGGAAAATGGTTCAGACTTAACTTTATTATTATTACTACTATTTAGTCAACTATTTTTCGAGAAAACAAATAACTAAAAGGGGGGTTTTATTTTAAATTAATAAAAATGACTAGCTAAATCAAAATAAACAACTAACAGATTCAAATCTCGGAGTTTAATCAATTAATAAAAGTAACTAGGGCTTAAGTGTTCCCCACGGGTTCCCAACTTGATAACTCTAACTATAACAATTCTTTCCTAGTATCTTGCATGTAAAGTGATAAGTTATGTATCTCTAAATCCTTGGTCCGGCATCTAGAAAATTTCACTCCGCACGTTGGTCCGGCTACGTGTGTTTCTATACTAACCCTTATCTTTACCTCATATTAAGCATTGTATTCGGTATTTGACTAAGTTATTACCTTGTACCAACCAATACTAGCCTATTAGATAGTCTACACTAAATCTATGTTGATAATTCTTTTCCTATTATCTACCTCCTTGGTCCGGCAAGTAGCATTAAGGCGAGTTCTAACGTTGGCCATCCGTTAAAAAGACTTCTACACGAAATAATTATCAATACATGCAAAACACCATTCTAGAATTGTTATTTTAGTTAGATTTTACCTTGTTATTCACCTATGGTTCCCACAACCATAGCTATGGAGTTTAGTTACCCATGGTCATAATTACACAATTCATATTTTTAATGGAAGAATGCATGCACTTACTTTAATGAGAACGAATAAATTCCAGAATTTAACTTGATTAATCCACAAAATCACCAATAATCAATTCCGGAAAAAATATGTCAATTACCAAAATCAATAGTTCAATATTATAACAAGAGAACTAACAAAACTAACAATAGTCAAGAGTCTAACCCCAAAAACGAGGTTTTTCGAACTATTTATAATAAAAACAAAACCTAATAAAAGAAGGATTCTAATTACTAAAAATCTGTCCAAACGCGTCTGAGTCGACGGACCTAGTGACGGACCGTCATGGACACGACGAACCGTCATGGACTCCGTCGTCCCATACTTCACACATTCTTCTTCTGCTTTCTTCATCCCCTAGACGGACAGGTATGACGGACCGTTCCAAGCACGACGGTCCATCGAGGGTCTCCGTTCCAAAATACTTAAACTTCTTGGAATTTGGATACTGGGACTACTCTTTATCATCACGACGAACAAGCAGGATGAACCGTCGAGGCTATGATGGTCCGTCATGCACTTCCGTAGTCCCACACTTGGTCAGACTTCCCCATCTTCCTTCAGCAACTTCTCTCCTCACTACGATGCCACCTACAGACCGTCACAGCCTCGACGGACCGTCATAAGCTCCGTAGGTGGTCTCTTCTGCATTTCTTGCTCAAAACTCCCGCGTTCATCTTTTGACAGATTTCCTGCAAATAAAGAGAAACTTACATAAAAAATCAATACAAAAAGGCTTTAGACACACACTAAACTTAAGGAAAAAGCATTAAAATTACAGTGAAACCACGGTACATGAACACCCTTAACTTAAATTCGTTGTTTGTCCTCAAGCGACGCACTATGACTCACTACAAAATCTTTGTACAAGAGTATCCACATTTTATCTTTCGCAATCATTTGGCTATCAATCCCGATCATTCTCATTACGTTCATGCATGTTATCACTATTAGGCTTGAATCATGTGGAACCAGACCATGACGCAGACTCACTACGCACTGACACCTATCCTCTTCAATTTCTCACCGAGGTGCTAATATTTCCGGTATTGCAACTAGTGTCCTCTCTTCAAAACACATCCTCATTTTTCACACAATGATTTCAGTTTGAGTATAAGGATTACAGTTCAACACTCAATCTCAAAACAAATTCACAACTCATTTATACATATTGCCATAAGCTTGCCCTTATTTTCACTACTTTAAGTTTGCCATACAACTCTTAGAATTACAACAGGACTTTCTTAGCTTGTAACATAGGCTCAGGGTCAGGTAGGGTATATTTAGGTATACTTTAGTGACTTTTTGCCCTCCTTGACATATTGGCTAAGCGTACCACCTTTTTATCATTTTATTTCGCCCTATTTCTCAATTTTCTTTTCACCTTGCTGCTTTCCCTTTCTTATCCTTATGTGTAAGTAACTTTTCTCTTTTCTTGTGTTTATTTTGCTTCATATGTATGCTTTATTCATATTATTACTTTTTTAGTCACTTCTGTTTTGTTCTTTCTTTCTCTTCATTCTTTCAACCTCACTTTCCGGGGTTTTCCTTATAACAGTCACCCTCAACTCATGATTTTGCCATGAGTCAAGGTTCACTATACCCATTGTTGGGTCAGGGCCAAAATAAGGTTGCTTTCTGCATTAGCCACCCTCAACTTATGCTTTTGGCGTAAACTGAGGTGCACATGTCCAAGGAGGGACCAGGGCCAACACACTGTTCTCAGAGAAGATCATTTGGGGTGAAAAAGAAATATCTATTTTAAGCTCAATTCATTTGGATCAAAAAGTGATTAACTTGATTTGGTTATCTGTTATTTTAAGGCTCAAGATTGACTATTTCGAACAAGGGCCTATGATCCTTTCCTAATTGTTTATTTCGGCTTACTTTCAGCAAGACTTACCAGGCAAGTTCTAGCTCAGTATCAATGGTGGATCATTCGAATTTACCTCACACTCACTTGACATCTCGTTACACTACCAGATTATCAGACACCTAGTTCGAGTCTTAGATTCAGGGTCATGCAGTAGTGTATCTCTATGTCATGCTTAGGGCCACACATTTATCAATTGCTATGCCTAGTCATTGCATCATATTCATTACATCGGGATATCATTTCAGTTTTAGCCATCATGCTTCAGAGTTATACTATGTACACAAGATATAAACATGTCGGTTCAACAATAAAAGTAATCAAGTCTCTTGGGGAAAAAGAACACAGGCAAGAAAACCCCAAGAGAGGATCGTGAATTGGGCTACTCAGACTTCACCCTAACATTCACTTTCCATTTACCCCACCCCCAACAAAAAAGATATGCAATTGTCCCCAATGCATAAAAAAAACTAAAGTACGTGAATGGTCGGTAAAGCAAACCTAAGCGCAAAGCGCCGGCGATCAACAAGCTGGTGGGTCCGGTTCCCCGGAACCTACTCCCTCCGTAGTCTGGACACCCTCAGTAGTGTCCTCAGCAGCAACAACACTATCAGTAGTGCCTCTCACTGTATCCACAACTCTGGAGCTATACGCCCCGGCAGCTAACTCTACAGCCCTCAACGTACGGGCCTCCTTGTCAGCAATCGAGGCTCTCCTCGCAGCCTCCATCTCACGGCGCTCCTTCTTCCTCGCCCTAGCCTCATACTCCTCTCGACCCCTGCGCCTCTTGGCATGCTCTCGTGGGGGATGTGGTGGAACATCAGAAGTGGCAAATAGAGAAGCCATCACTGTGTCCTCAGCAGGATCTGCAGAAGGGGCCTCAGACTCAGGCACCCTAGCCTTTAAGATCGTATCAAGATCAGCCCGCAAACTCTCAACTGCAGCCTGAAGGGTTGACATGTCTACTTGATGTGCTGGTTTGGCTAGCACCCGCAACTCAAAAGCGTCTAAGCGCTGATGAACCTCTGTGATCTTCGTCTCTATGTGCTGTGTCATCTTGCGCTCCATACGCTCCTCTGCCTCAGCAATAGACCTCTGCATCCAAGGCTGGATGTGATGCAGAAGCATGGCCATCTGCGCCTCGAGTTTATGAACCCTAGCAAGTGGGACCAGAGTGGCGGAAGGAGTCGAGCGAGAGGAGCTCGGGGCAGTGCTACTACTCGGGATAGACTCGACCGGGGTAGTGTCAGTGGGTGCAGAAGCAGCCTGGGAAGCCGTTTGAGCATGCTCTATAGTATCTGCCAGGTTCTCACCAAGTGGGGCCACCTCCGGGCGAGGCCCTCTGCGTGGAGCCAACTCATTGGCCTCATCCCTGATGAGGCCGATGTCAACATTGCCCTGCGGGGTCTTGAGCTGATCAATGTGCCAGATGGTCACACCTGCGGAACTGCATAAAGAGAAAACCATGCACGGAAAAGGGTAAGTAGTGGTGACCTTGAAGGCCCTCTCGTGCATGACCGCCTGTAGAAGCCAAGCGAAGTCAACCTCAAACCCTGCCATCATCGCTGCTATCAGAACTGCGCGATCCCATGTAACTATATTATCTGCAACAGTGGGGGAGAGGCAGTGGCAGACAATCAACCATAGAAACTTGGCCGTGAAGGTTAAGTTAGCCTTCCTGATGGCTCCCTTCGGCTCTATTACCCAGTAAGCAGCCTCTCCATCAATGGATAAGTGCTGGGCCATCCACCTCTTGGTGGTCTCTCTCAGCGATGGCTCACGTAAGAACTGCCCCTCTTTAACAATTTGCCACCGGTAGTCGAACTCGGCAGTGAGAGGGATCCTGGTGGCGTCAACATCCTCGCCGTACAGATACTGGCGGATGGCTGGCAGGGAGATATCGACCTGTATGCCACGGACTCTGACATGATCAAGTGGGGCCTGTTTGGCGGGGGCAGCCCACCTATCGATCTGTGATCGGAGAGTAGCCACATAGGAGGCGTAAAACTCTCGGACCAACTCCTCACTGTACCGGCCCAAAGCACGAGCCGTCCATCTAGTCGGTGCTTGGTGAAGAGAGTGTGGATATCCGGCATGGTGGGAAGACTACTCGTAAGGACCCGCCTCTCAGTGTAATGGTCTGTGTCATGACGCCCTTATCATTTGCAGCTTGGCGTCTAAACACACTTGGTATTGCCCGTCGACACACCACCGGTTGGGCTGGTCGGCAACAGGGCAGGAACTCCAGTCGGTGAGCCTGGAGTGTAATGAGTACTGTCAGCCTCATCCGCCGAGGTAGACTGTGAGCTGTGGCGTGTGCAGAGGCTTCTGCGGACCCGGAGGCTTCCTCTGACCAAGAAACTCCTAAGGAGCCAGACGCTCCTTCATCTTGTGCAGCTGACCAGAAGGTGTGCCGGTCAGTGTGCGCTACTCAAGACTGGGAGGCAGTGACTCGTCGGACGCCACCTTCTTGGGCGTGGATCTGGGTAGCACGTGCAGCACGGTCTGGAGTGGCAGTGCCTGGGGGCACATACTCAGGATCATGCTCATCATCAGAGCCTATACCATGCGGGAAATGGGGCGAAGACGTTGGAACGCCCGAGTGCGTAAATGCGATCTTGTTTCGGTGCCAGGAGAGGTATACCTGTAAACAATCATTATGAGTGCTAGAAGGGGAAAACAAGACAGCAAAAAGAAACAAAAGACCATAGATAAAATTGTATGACATCTCTGTAGTAGCAGTGAAACACGACGGACCAGGTGAAGGCCCGTCGTGAGTATGACGGACCGTCATAGGTCCGTCATGTCTTACTTGAACAATGTTTTTGTAGACCTCAGAAGGAAGTCTCTGACAGTTATGATGATAAGCAGGACGGACCGTCGTGATCATGGCGGTCGTCCAATATCTATCGTGGGCCACTTAAAAAGTATGGAGACCTTTAAGAGAGGGATCTCTGACCGTCATGATGGTGTGCAGGACGGACCGTCGTATATGTGCGTCATGGGACACTTAGACAAATTTGAGACCCTTAGAACTGGGGTCTCAGACACCTTGATGGTTGTGCAGGACGGACCGCCGGGGCATGACGGTCCGTCGTGTATTCCCGTCAGTGGACACTTAGACAAATTTTGAGACCTTAGAACTGGGGTTCTGACAAAATGACGACTTGTCAGGAACGGACCGTCGTGGTACGAACGGTCTGTCGCATTGCCGTTGGTGGACACTGTTGAAAAATTTGAGACACTTAGAACTAGGGTCTCTGACAACCATGAACGGTTGGTGCCAGGAGGACGCGTCGTGGGCATGACGGTCCAATCACATATGTTCCGTTGATGGACACTTAGAGAAACAACTCGTGGGGTGTTTGAGCGGACAACTAGGAGGGTGCCGCGTGGTTAGCGATGGTACGTATTGGGTCTCGTTCTGTCATCAGAGACAGCACTGGGGATCCATCCTATTCCCATGTGATTACAACCAATGACTCGATATTAACGCTACATCTTTCTAACCCACACTACCTAGCAAACTACAATGCTAAAGCACCAATTTCTCAAGTTTTAACAAGGCAATTTGTGGACTAAAACAATAGGTCAGACTAGATTGGATCAAAGATCAACGACCCACCAAAGAAATAGCATATAGTAAATTAAAACAAATATCATGTAGGCATGTTTGTGAAATGGGAGAGGTCGAAACACATACCTGAGAAGAGGATGAAACAGGAAGTGAGGCACTCAGCTTAAAGAGCAGGCAAACTCCGACCAGTCAGAAGGAGATTTGGGAGGGGGAAATGAGCATGTGGGGATTTTGGGGAAGTGAGTGGAATCATTTGATAGGAAGGAGATGAGAATGATAATGAAAGGAAGTTGAAAAGGGGAAATGGAAAGAGGGACAGAAACGGTTGAAATGAAGGGGTGGGAGTTTAAAAAGGTTTTAACAAACTTAAAATTCCCAGTCGGGTCGGGCGGGTGCTGGATAATTGAACAGACGCCTTCCCCATCGACGGTCCATCACGTGTACAGTCCGTCTTGTGGTTCCATCGCGGATGCGCTAATTTGTTTAAAAAATGACAAACTTACCTGGCATGACGGATTGTTGTGCCGATGCCTGCTTGCAAGCTGACGGTCCGTGAATGACTATGTCATTGAGTTGTTCGACCAATATTACTGCAGATTTTTCTGGTGATGGTGCCCCTTGCAAAGTTAATACCCATTACAGCTATTTTCTATGTGTTTGAGCTCGTGAATTGGTGGAAACGGTACCCTAAACTACCTCTAGCCACACTTCAACAAAACGAAAGAAACAAAGACTGTGACTATTTTTTAGTGGATACATATGGGTTGCCTCCACTAACGGACGCTTGAATTTACGTCGCGGCACGACGGGGATATCGATTACTCAGACTTCATCCAAGATGGTAATGCCTCGATCACTTGTTGCCGATTCAGCATGCCCAAATGATTTTTATTCGTCTGTCGTTCACGTCTTAAACCCGACACCTCCTTGTTTTCAACTCAACTGCTCCGTGGATGGAATAGTTGGGTGATCAAGTAAGGGTCCAGTCCATTTGGATTGAGCTTGCCCCAAAACCAACGCAAACCTGAATTGAATAAAAGCACCAAAATTCTAACTAATAATGCGTTTCCAATTTTCTGTCATGGTAATTTCTTCATCTTTTCTTTTGTAGAGGGATGAACTTTCCATAAGCTTTAGGCGAAATCATCGAGTTCAATTCAACTATTTAACTCTGTTCTACAGTCTTCATTCCAATCATTTCTAATTCTCATAGCCCACATGGCTTTATACTCTAATCAACCTAAAGATGACAAGCTTTACCATCATACCAAGTTGGTCGGGAACATACCATGGGAAGTCTTGTATCGCTGTCCGGTATGCCCAAAGAGCATCATCGCGCCCGTGACATCCGTTCTACTAGCGTTCACTGTTTTGACAAAATCTGTTTGATCTCCCTATTTGACACTCAACTTGCCCACTAGTTTGAGGATGGTAAGGAGTGGCCACATTATGGCGAACCCATATTTCTCCAATAATCCCTTAAACAATTTGTTGCAAAAGTGGGATCCCCCATCACTAATAATTGCCCTTGGGGTACCAAATCGAGAGAATATATTCTTTTTCAAGAATGCAGTGACACTCTTCCCTTCATTTTTGCGAGGGCGATAGCTTCACCCATTTAGATACATAATCAACCGCTACTAAAATATACTTCATTCCATGAGAACTCACAAAAGGACCCATAAAGTCAATACCCCAAACATCAAATAATTCAATCACAAGAATGGGGTTTAGAGGGAGCTCTTGCTTTCTTGATATGCCCCATCCCTTTGGCATCTATCACATGCTTTGGCGAACTCATGAGCATCTTGATGAATAGTTGGCCAATAGTAACCACATTGTAAGATCTTATGAGCGGTCCGGATACCACTATGATGTCCAAACGGGTGAGGAATGGCATGCCTCTAAAACACTCAACATCTCAACTTCTGGCACACAACGCCGAATAAGCCCATCGGCACAGCTCCTATATAAGTATGGTTCATCCCAAAAGAACTTCTTCACATCGTACAAACTTTTTCCTTTGATGAAAGGACAAGTCCGATGGAACAATATCGCTAGCCAGATAGTTCGCAAAATCTGCGAACCATGGAATCAAGTCTTGTGAGGCAGCCAATACATGCTCATCGGGGAAAGTATCATCAATATCAGTCTTATCCCCTAACTCTCTCATAGCTTCATCTTCTAAACGGGACAAGTGATCAGCAACTTGATTTTCGGTCCCTTTTCTATCCCTCACCTCAAAGTCAAATTCTTGCAGTAGTAAAACCCAACGAATCAACCTCGGTTTCGCATCCTTCTTTGCCATCAAATATCTCAACGCTGAATGGTCAGTATGCACTATAACTCTAGTACCTAGCAAATAGGATCGAAATTTTTCAAAAGCAAAGACTACTGCAAGGAGCTCTTGCTCAGTCACTGTGTAGTTCTTCTGGGCTTCATTGAGGGCTTTACTAGCATAGTAAATGGGATGAAGGATTTTGTCCCTTCTTTGTCCCAATACCACACCTAGAGCAACCCCACTAGCATCGCACATCACCTCAAATGGACTGCTCCAATCCGGAGAAATAATGATAGGTGCAGACACCAACTTCTTTAACTCGCCGAATGCTTTAAGACAGGATTCATCAAAATAAAATTTACACTCTTTCTCCAGCAATTTGCACAACGGATGCGCAATTTTTGAAAAATCTTTGATGAATCTCCGGTAAAAACCTGCATGCCCAAGAAAGCTTCTCACACCTTTTACAGAGATAGGTGGGGGAAGTTCTCTATTACCTCGACTTTAGCTCGATCAACCTCTATACCCTTCTCTGAAATGCGATGACCCAAAACAATACAAACTTAATACTAGATTGCAGTCTTCACACCTCTTAAGAACCTCAGATAAATGACTCAAACACCGCTCAAAGGAGTCACCAACCACTGAAAAATCATCCATAAACACCTCAATAGTGTCCTCCACCATATCGGAGAATATCGACATCATACATCTCTGAAATGTGGCAGGTGCATTGCACAACCCAAACGGCATTCTCTTGAAAGGAAAGGTCCCATATGGGCAAGTGAAGGTGGTTTTCTCTTGATCTTCCGGTGCAATAGAAATCTGATTATGCCCCGAATAACCATCAAGAAAACAGTACCACCCTTTTCCGGCAAGTCTATCAAACATCTGATCCATGAAGAGCATAGGAAAATGGTCTTTTTCGGTCCATGCGTTTAATTTCCGGTAATCCATACACACCCTCCATCCAGTCACCGGTCTCATTGGAACAAGTTTATTTTTTTCATTGGGGACCACAGTCATTCCCCCATTCTTAGGTACACACTGAACAGGGCATACTCAACTACTATCGGCGATCGGATATACTACTCCAGCATCCAACCACTTAATGATTTCCTTCTTCACGACCTCTTGCATAGGTGGATTTAAGCGTCTCTGATTCTCAATACTTGGCTTGTGGTCGGGCATGAGTTGGATTTTATGAGAACAAAATACCAGGAGGGATCCCAATAATGTCCGCAATAGTCCACCCAATAGATCTTTTACACCTTTTTAGCACTTTCACCAAACTCTCAATTTGTTGTTCATTCAGGTCTGATGCAATGATTACCGGCAAAGTGTCACCATTTTCTAAGAATTCATACCTGAGATGAGGTGGGAGAGCTTTTAGTTCTAACTTTGGAGCCTCCTCTATAGATGGTTTCACGGGTGGAGACTCGCGATTCTTCATATCTAACTCATATTTCTTCGGTTTAAACCGAACATCACCACGATCAAGAGCCGCGACTAATGACCCATACTCTTCAATGCAATCGCTATCAAAATTCATTATCACTGCCTCTAGTGCTTCTACACCTAGACGTTCTTCTATTTGTGTCTCGGATGACTTATCAACTTTGTAGGATATAGAAGATACCGATTAGAGCTCACCACTCTACCTCATGGACCTACAAATGTTGAAGGTCACTTCTTCATTGTTCAACCGAAATTTCATCTGCCCCTTTTCCATATCAACTAAGGCTCTACCCGTAGCAAGGAATGGACTCCCAAGAATAATAGGCACCTCAAAATTGACTTCACAATCAAGAATAACAAAATCGGCCGGAAATATGAATGACTCCACTTTTACTAGCACATCGTGGAGTATCCCAATAGGCCTTTTTACTGTTAGATCGGCCATAGGTAGCCGCATCACAGGGCTTTGGGTTACCCAAACCCAACTTCTTGTAAATCGAGAGGGCATAAGATTTATGCTTGCCCCAAGATCACATAATGCTTTCGCAAAATGTAATAACCCGATTGTACAAGAAATAGTGAAAGCACCCGGATCTTCCTTCTTTTGCACTAGAGATCTTGTAGCAATAGCACTACAATGCTGCATTCTATCATCATCCTCAAAAGTGACCGATCTTTTCTTCGTAACCAGATCTTTCATAAACTTGGCATAACCGGGCATTTGTTCCAGAGCTTCTACCAAAGGGACATTGATGGAAAGATGCTTCAACATCGTTATAAAACGCCGATATTTACCATCCTCGATATTTTTCACTAATCTTTGAGGAAAGGGGGGGGGGTCTAGGCATGGGAGTCACCTTTTTGGGCACTTCAGCATCTTCTCCCATTTTATCTTCTAACTCACCACTAAGTTCCTCCACTTTATCATTATCTCTTATCACCTTTTCTGCATCAGACGGCATAGGTGGGTCAATGGTTTGCTTACCACCCCGAGTAGTGATTGCCATACAGTGTCCATCATTTTTCGGATTTTGGACAGTGTTGCTAGGGAGAGTGCCTGGTTGCCGTGTATTCACCGTCGCAGATAATTGGGCCAATCGCAACTCAAGCTGCTTAATCGATATTGCATGTGTATCGACTTTTGCCCAATACCCGCTAAATCACTCCTTAACTGTTTAGTGTGCTCATCACTAGCATCGAACCTCCTCATCATTTTGTGCAAAATATCCTCAACTCGCTCCATACTACCTCCACCATCCCTAGGAGAAACTTCACGATTTTGAGGAGGAACATAGGGCCCACTCCTATCATTTCTGTTACCATAGTTACCCGTGTTGAAGTTGTTGTCGCGGTTGTAATTTCCATCTCGGACATAATTACCCTCACGGTTATAATTACCATAGTTCCGACCTTGGTTTCCTTGACCTTGGCGCCAATTTTCCTGATTGGAGCCTTGGGCATTCGGCCGGAAACCCCCCGTCTGCTCATTCACCGCATGGGTGTCCTCCTCATAATAATATTCATCATTTGGTGGTGGTGGTTTAGACAAGTAGTTCACTGCATTTATCTTTTCTGCACCCCAGTGACATATTTTAATACCAACCCAAGCTCAGTTCTCATCTGAGCCATCTCTTCACGAATCTCATTTGTGGCTGGGTTGTGTGTGGATTGCACTGCAAAGGTATTTCTTCCAGTATCTGACTTCCTAATACTCCAAGCTTTATTATTCCGTGAGATTTTCTCTAACTTTTCAGCAATCTCGGCATAAGGACACTCCCCACAAGAACCACCCGCTATGGTGTCCAATACCGCTTTATTATTATCATCCTGTCCCCGATAGAAGTATTCTTTCAGTGACTCATCATCAATGCGGTGATTGGGGACACTTCTCAAAAATGAAGTGAACCTATCCCAAAACTGCTAACTGACTCTCCTGGTAGTGCCACAAAGTTGTTCACTATGTCTTTATGATTTAGTTTCTTTGAGACCGGGTAGTAACGTGCTAAGAAAACATCCCTTAGTTGGTTCCAAGTGAAAATTGAGTTATAGGGGAGCATAGTGAACCCAATAGCAGTCTCTCCCGTCAGTGAGAGAGGAAATACTCTTAGCCCTATTACATCCAAATTCAAATCAGGCCTCCCTACACAGCTTTTACACACTGCCCTCACCTTAGCTATATGGGCATGTGGGTCCTCAGAAGGTAGCCCTGAAAACAAACCTCTAGCAGTGACCATTTGCATTAGACTACTACTTACCACAAAGGTGTGGCCTTCTGGTAGAGGGGGCAAGACAAGTGGCCCATCAGAGTCTGCAATATTATCATACCCTGTGTAGTATTCTTGAGGACGTGAAGCGGGATTTTGTCCCCTTTGTGCATCTTGACCAGGATTATCAGGTAATAATCGACCATGAGCATCAACTGGAGCTGGGATGTTCTGGTTTGGATCATCATCGTTAATACCCAAGTTTTAATTAATATTGCGTAGTGTACGCTCTAATTCGTGGTCGTAAGGAAACAAGGGTTCTCTTCCTCTCCGCGTATCTGGCATACAAGGAAGTTAGCTCTGCAAAAATCAAAAACAACAGAAAAAGTAAGATCAAGAAAATATTGACTAAACTTTAGTAATAAGATTAAGTTAATCTAAAAGCTACTTTCCCCGGCAGCGGCGCCAAAATTTGATATGCTCAAACTTACTTCTCAAATAAGAAGTAAAAACGGTCGTATCAAGTAAAGAACCCAACTAATGAGGTTAGGGTCGATCCCACGAGGAAAATGGTTCAGACTTAACTTTATTCTATTATTACTACTATTTAGTCAACTATTTTCCGAGAAAACAAATAACTAAAAAGGGGGTGTTATTTTAAATTAATAAAAATGATTAACTAAATTAAAATAAACAACTAAAATATTCAAATCTCGAAGTTTAATCAATAAATAAAAGTAACTAGGGCTTAAGTGTTCCCCACAGGTTACCAACTTGATAACTCTAACTATAATAATTATTTCCTAGTATCTTGCATGTAAAGTGATAAGTTATGTATCTCTAAATCCTTGGTCCGGCATATAGAAAATTTCACTCCGCACCTTGGTCCTGCTACGTGTGCTGCTATACTAACCTTTATCTTTACCTCATATTAAGCATTGTATTCGGTATTTGACTAAGTTATTACCTCGTACCAAGCAATACTAGCCTATTAGATAGTCTACACTAAATCTATGTTGATAATTCTTTTCCTATTATCTACCTCCTTGGTCCGGCAAGTAGCATTAAGGCGAGTTCTAACGTTGGCCATCTGTTAAAAAGACTTCTACACGAAAGAATTATCAATACATGCAAGACACCATTCTAGAATTGTTATTTTAGTTAGATTTTACCTTGTTATTCACCCATGGTTCCCACAACCCTAGCTATGGAGTTTAGTTACCCATGGTCAGAATTACACAATTCATATTTTTAATGGAAGAATTCATGCACTTACTTTAATGAGAACGAATAAATTCCAGAATTTAACTTGATTAGTCCACAAAATCACCAATAATCAATTCCGGAAAAAACATATCAATTACCAAAATCAAGAGTTCAATACTATAACAAGAGAACTAACAAAACTAACAATAGTCAAGAGTCTAACCCAAAAAATGAGGTTTTTCGAACTATTTATAATTAAAACAAAATCTAATAAAAGAAGGATTCTAATTGACGAAAATCTGTCCAAATGCGTCTGAGTCGACGAACGTAGTGACGGACCGTCATGGACTCCGTCGTCCCATACTTCACACATTCTTCTGCTGCTTTCTTCATCCCTTCGACGGACAAGTATGACGGACCGTTTCAAGAACGACAGTCCGTCGAGGGTCTCTGTTCCAAAATACTTAAACTTCTTGGAATTTGGATACTGGGACTACTCTCTGATCATCACGATGGACAAGCAGCATGAACCGTCGAGGCTATGACGGTTCGTCATGCACTTTCGTAGTCCCCCACTTGGTCAGACTTCCCCATCTTCCTTCAGCAGCTTCTCTCCTCACTACGATGCCACCTACGGACCGTCACAGCCTCGACGGACCGTCATAAGCTCCGTAGGTGGTCTCTTCTGCATTTCTTGCTCAAAACTCCCGCGTTAATCTTTGGAAAGATTTCCTGCAAATAAAGAGAAACTTACATAAAAAATCAATACAAAAAGGCTTTAGACACACACTAAACTTAAGGAAAAAGCATTAAAAGTACCGTGAAACCACGGTACATCAATGTTGATGGTGAACAATTATGTATTAATGAGAATGTTTAGTAAGTATGTTAAGAAATAAAAAGTTTTAAATTTTCTGCTAAAATTAACCAAGATGAAGTAAGAATGACGTAAGTAGGCTTGTCTGCGACCTCTGAGAGGTCAACGACGCCGGTCTCGTCTGGGGTTTAGATTCCGATCGTGACAGGTCAGTCCCTCATCTTGTGGCCTTTATTACCACATGCAAAACAACCATCCGTCCCGGCAAGACACCTACCCAAATGTTGCTTTCCACAAGTAAGACACTTAGACCTTTTAAAAGTGTGGCCACCAACTTGAGAATGTTGGTTTGGAGCCCTATACTTGTTCCCCATGGAAGAATCTTGGTGATAGAACCTCTTCCTAGGCTTTTTGTTACTAGAATCATCCGACCTATGCCTTTTTACCTCTTGCCTTATCTCCCTAATTTTGGACTCCTCAATTTGTTATGCATAAACCATGTGCCTAGAGATGTCCATGTCATTAAGAAGCATTGTTGTACGACATTCTTTTTCCACCAGGCTAGACACTCTTTTTCCACCAGGCTAGACAATCCCATCACAAATTTGTTTATCCTAGCCCTAGGGTTGGCTACAATGGTCAGGGCATACTTTGAGAGTTGGATAAATTTTAGAGAGTACTCTTGCACACTCATTCCCCCTTGACGAAGATTCATGAACTCAACCATTTTCTTCTCCCTCAACTCTAGGGGAAAGAACCTATCTAAGAAAGCCTCTTTGAATTCCTCCAAATCAACCAAACCTGTTTCTAAAGGTCTCTCACCTGTCCATTGCTCATACCACACTTGAGCAACATCCTTAAGTTGGTAAGCGTCCAATTCCGCTTTCTCCCTAGGGGTCACATCCATAGCATCTACCACTTTGAAAACCTCATCTATGAAGCCTTGTGGATCTTCATCCACCTTAGTGCCATGAAAAGTTGGAGGGTTCATCCTCATTAAATTATGAATCCTAGAAGGGGATGTACTAGCATTTGGTTGGGTCATATCTCCTTGATTAGCTTGGGCAACAAAGTGATTGTTGACGACATGAGCTTGAGCCGTCATGAGTTGGGTCAAGTTCATTAGAGCAGACCTCAACTCCGCATTAGTCATATCACCCTCAACAAAAGGAGCTTGGGCATAGGAGGCACTTGAAGCCCTTGAGATTCCGGAGGCACTTTAGGTTCTTGAAGGGGAATCTCCACATTCTCTTCCTCCTCTAGGCCAACAATAGGAACATGGTCACATAGAGGGATCCTCTCATTATCTACACCACCCTCCTCCCTTCTAGCGGTTGATCTCCTCGTATTCATGTCCTAAAAACACAAAGAGAAGAGGTTGAGAAAAGACACCTTATAAACTTAACTCTAAGGCACGACATTAGAATAGAAAAGAAAGTGAAACTTCTAGCATCCTATAGCCTCTTGTCCATGGATGTGTCGCGACTCACACCAATGATCAATATACTACTAGATATGGCTTGTGAGACTTTTAGAACGTAAACTATTTCCCAAAACCTTATGCTCTGATACCAAGTTTATCACGACCCAAAAGTACCCCCTAGAATTTAGGGTTAACTCTCGGATCGTGGCCTGGCGTACTTGACCCTTTGGGGTCTCATACAAGCCCTTCAACTCGTACATTACATAAGACATGAAAGTAGTGCGGAAATTAAAACTTTTCACGATAATTAAATAATAGAAGTCTTTCATAAATACAAGGAAATCTTATTGTCACAAGCCAACGTAAAGACAAAACTTAGAATCTTAGGGACACGGCCCTTTACAATAAACGAAAATACAAATTAAGTCTTAATAATGAAACTAAGAAACATAAACTATGTCCTCGAATATATGAGGACATACAAAATCTTGAGAGATAGGATTCCCAAGCTTCAATTTTGATCCTCCAAAATCTTCCAACCTATACTTATAAGGTATATAAAAGTATGGGGTTAGTACAACAATGTACTAAGTATGGCATATGCAAAAACATGTAAAAAGGAACATTTTAGCAAAAATAAGCTTTCATGCCAATTTAATAAAACATTCATGAACTTAGGAACGAAACAACATAAGAAGCATCATTTAACACTTAAAGAAGAATTTCCATAATTTTGACTTAAAGGCACACTTAACAGTAAAGACACTCAACTTCACAGTGAACCAACTCAAGTATACAATTTCACATAAGTACTCTCCTCCAATAGGACTCTTAGGTCACACTAAGTGCAATGTGAGAGTAGCATCCCATACTACCACTTCCACTAGCGCTCCGAATGGATTCCCAAGGATTTGAGCACGTTACAACAAGATAACCAAAAAGATGCAGTTACAGGGAGCTATATTCTTAACATTACAGTGAACCTTTTTAAGACGTTATAGTAAGTTTAAAAGCTTTACATTGAACTAAAGACTCCAACAATGGTGAACTTCAAAAGTATTGCAAATGAGAAAGTGATCACATTTCCGTAAGAATTTCCGTACCTAAGGATAATCCCAAGATTTTCTAAGGTAAGACATGAAGGAAACGTCTAAACACTTCCTTTAACGCACACCCAAGCGATCCTCAAGACTACCCCGTTCGGCTTACTCACCTCGAGAGAATGAGTCACCACTCAAAGACAAGACCTTAGAAGAACACCCAAGAAAACACCAAATACTTCCCTTTCGAAATGCCTACTTAGTGAAATGAGTAGGATGGCATCCCATACCACCACCTACCCTAAGTAGTACATTCTTTTAGAAGGTTATGCACCAAGTCTTCTCTTTCGGAAGATCCTACTTAGTGCAATGGATAGGTAGCGTCCTATACCACCACCTACCCTAAGTAGCACGTTCTTTTAGAAGACTTAGTTCAATAAAATCACATAGGTATTACATTAATTAGACAACTTATCACTTTCATTACTTTTGTGGGGGGTTAGCTTAACCGACAAAGACCATGAGAGCTAGGCATGGAATCCCGATATTAACCCCTATCGGATGAGGGATCTTCAATTGCATAGAGTAAGGTCATACTTCTTAGCTTTTACATGGCTTTCCCAATAGCTAAACCTATGCGGGCACATAGTTAAGGGATATAGAGATTTCTACTAAGTAACTCATTCTCTACTAACGAGGAGTACTCATCTCAAGAGGTACAATGGAATACAATATCTCAACTCACGAAGTGTATTCCACCTCTTTTTCCTATCCTCTTGGTACTGGGCATAACTCCCCACAGATTCTCACATTATAGACTATAGGTTAAGGTTAGCTAGCGAATACCACGTGTCAACTCACGAAGTACATTCATCCTCCGACCTATCTTGGAAATATCATTAGGGGTAGTGAGGTTTTAGACACTTTATCTAAACTCACGAAGACTGTCCACCCCACGACTCCCTTTTACTAACTTAGCTTCATTCATTCACTTAAAGTGTGTGTGTACATGTGAGCACACCTTGCATATAAGCATCATTTCATATACATTACTTGTAAACATGTTTTAGACTTCCATTCATCAACTTACACACTTTACATACTTATTTAGTCATATTCTTCAAGTAGACCAAATCTAGGTCAAACATACTATTCAAGCTTCACAATCACAAAACAATACCCATTTACAATTTTTATTCATTTTACAATTTAGACCTTCAAGATCCCATTCTCAATACATAATAAACATCACCAATTAATCAAATAAGCACCGACACGAAGAGGTGGACCATACCACTAAAGATCAATTTATCATAAGAACAATACAATATAAGCAACTCTTCAATTTAAAAAGCCATAACAACCTATAAGAATTTTATCATCAATTCATCAAAATAAGGACCTTAGGGCAGTAGCTAAACCAACATTACAATACTAGAAAACCAAAGTTCATTTTATACATAAACATGCTCATTTGACCCATTTCTTAAACCACCATTTGAAAGGAAACTTTAACATGATTTCATCAAGGTTTTAGCATTAGAACCACCAACTAACATTAATAGCATCATTAATTAGTTAATAGAAACATTTTCATGCAAGACCTATATTGAGTTGAAGTTAATAGAAGTTAGGGTTGAAAACCCCTTTTTCAAAATTCATTGGAAATGGCTTCTTGAATGAAAGGGTATTCAAGAATGGATATCATACCTCTAATGCAAGCCAAACCCAAGAATTTTGGTGAAGAAATCACGTCCAACCATCCATCCTATCCATCCTGGACCTCTAGCCTTCAATGCTGACTTGAGAGAGTTTGTTTTTAGAGAGAGAGAGTTTGAATTTGATGTGAGGGTCTTGTGTAGGTTTAGGACTTAAAATCAATATAATATCACTTAAAACCCCTAAAAATATCAATCTAGGTCCCAAAATACTTGGGGTGAATTTACACAAAACACCCCAAGCTGGAAACAGACGTTGAGCAGCTTTAGTAGCTGCAAGTCGACAACCCAAGCTACGTGGTGTCGTTTGATCGATGGTACGTGCTTCTTCATGGTGGGGGGGCTAGTATCCCACTAAGTATGAGACTACGCCCTCCAATGACGGGGTGTCGATGGGTCTACGGACCGCAGACTGCTCTCCGTCGATGGAGCAGTAAATTAGCAGATTGGTGCTAAGTCTTGGGCCCTTCATCTAGGGCCCCTTGTGGGTCCTAGGTGGGGTCGTGCCCAAATGTTAGACCCCTAAACATGTTCATATAGGTATTAGGAACATCTCACACAATTTTCAAGCAAAACAAACACGTAAAACTCACTCAAACATATCAAGACATACGAGTACATTCTAGGGCACACCTTTCGAACATCATGAACGTTTTTGGTCAATTGACCTCCATATATAGTGAGGTTTACATAGACCTTTCACATACTTCATATGGAGTTTACATAGACTCCTCACATAAGGAGGTTACATAGGCTTCTAATTTTAGATATCATAATCAATACATAAGATATAGTATAATACTTCGTCTCATATTGAACCATCTAACGATTACAAATCATTGACATAGCCAATACAAAGTAAACATGCAAATATAGGCTTACATCAATATCCAAATGAAAGAGGACCGAACAATGTCTTTATGATAATACAACATTAAGAAGATAGAATGTGGATCAAGGTAACATCCCATTGTTACATTCCGAAACCACACCCTAGAAGTTAGGGTGCCATTTTGGATTGCGACCGGCGTATTCGACCTCTCGTAGGTCTCATACGAGCCTCTCATATCATTCATCGCGTATACATAATGTAAAGTAGTGCGGAATTAAAACTTTTCATAAAAATAATATAGAAGTCTTTAAACTCTTTCATATATGTAGAAATAGGAAAACACTAAGTCTAGATCATCTTCTTAAGACATAACTATACTTGGGACATGGCCCATACGAATTCAATTCTTCTTGAACGATCTCCTTGTCTAAGTTTTCTTACCAAAGCTCTTCACCTACCAAGAACTATAGATAGAAAATAAAGCATGGAATTAGTACAACAACATGTACTATGTATGGCATTATGCATAAAATCATGAAAACGGACCTATTGGAAATATGCATATTTTCTTTAAAACATCATAATATCATCATAAGAATAATATTTAACAACTTAGAATCACATAAGAAAATACTTAAAATGAATTCATAATTTTAATACTCACATTACAGTGCGTTCACTTCACTGTTACAGTGAGTTCACTTCACTGTTACAGTGAGTTCACTTCACTGTTACAGTGAAGTCACTTCACTGTTACAGTGAAGTCACTTCACTGTTACAGTGAAGTCTAAATGTTCTCTTTTGAACACCTTCTAGCATGTAGTCTTCTCACCAAAGTCATCCTAAGATTAACTTAAATCACACAAAGAGAGACTGCCCATACACCCTCTCTAGATGTGGCTAAACAATCCTCAAGATTGCTCATAATGAGACACATACACACCTACAATGCATCAATATACAAGACATACAAGATATGACAATCTCCCCTACCAAGGCTATCAATAGACTTACTCAAGTACTCCTAGAAGAGAACGCACATACATTCACTCACCAAAGTCATCCTAAGATTAACTTAAATCACACAAAGAGAGACTGCCCATACACCCTCTCTAGATGTGGCTAAAAAATCCTCAAGATTGCTCATAATGAGACACATACACACCTACAATGCATCAATATACAATACATACAAGATATGACAATCTCCCCTACCAAGGCTATCAATAGACTTACTCAAGTACTCCTAGAAGAGAACGCCCATACATTCACTTCAAGGCTACCTAAATAATCCTTAAGACTTCCTAGGTTTAGATCATGTCAACATATCAAGCAACATCCCTAACTATAGTTATTCTCAAGACTTCCAAAGATAAGACATAAAGAGATCATCCTTTATGTCCTCTTCACACTTTAACTAAGGAATCCTTGAGTCACTTAGGTTAGGTACTTATTCATTTACATGCTCATTATCATTAAGTCATTAGTTCATTAGTTCATTTAAGAGACATACATCACATAAAGGACATTCAAATAATGGTCATAGACAAGACCTAGGGACTCTTACTAACATCTTCAAAGTCTATTGTGAAATGTCTAGATAGCGTCCTATACCACCACCTACACCTCATAGAACTTCTCAAACACTAGAAGGTATCCCATATGATGAGAATAGTCAATAAATGACATACACCATGGTAGCAAAACATGGAATCCGAAGTTTTATCCTACTTCGATGAGGTGTTCTACTTGCCAATGGTAGGACATAGAAATCCCATGTAGGCACATGGTTAAGGAATATGAAAGGCGTGCTTTGTATTCTAGTCTCATACTTAACTAAAACTACTTCCCTTTACCATACTCACTCGGTTCTAGCCTTAGTTCTCATAGATCAATTCACATTAAGGTTCATACAAATGGGTCCGATATCAAATTCATGACCCAATTACATTTACCCTACCAAAGCAAGGTCCATTAGGGCTATCTCACTATGGCGACAAGAAGTTCATCATGACTTTCCTAAGGTATGATATGATGCCGTTCCACTCAATCAACCTTAAGTCCATCATTCATTACATGAAGGATACCATCACGGCTAACTACTTCATGATTCATAACCTTACCCTTGGTTCAAGGTTCCACATAAATGACCCTTTAAAAATCATTGAAGGTCTCACCTATATAAATTTATTCAAGACTAAGACGCTTTAGGTTCATAAGTCAAGACATCACATATTAACATAAGCATCAAGTAAGGGACACAAGTCTACCTAAACAAGACACAACATACATACATTTAACACATATAGCCTATCTTTCTTTAGACTCTTAGGAATGACCCTTAACCTTATTTAGTCAACCTATTCATTACCTTGCAATTATCAAATTAACCATTTTAGACTCGTATAGCCAAATTAGTAACAACCATGATCCAACTCTAAGACTACATAATTAACACATAGTCGAAGCATAACATGATTAACTAAATAGTATCAATGTTCTAACACATACTTTCACATATAGATACATATGATCACAAATCATCAAATAAATACACAAATAGCCATATAAGTTCAAGTAGTGCCGACAAGGACATGATCATCAATGTACTAAATAGTAACGCCGACAAGGCCACATCAATTTACATAGCACCGCCACCAAAGGTGGACCAAACCAATCATAACATAATTGAAATATAAATAACATTCAATAAGAAGAAATAGGGCAGCGTACCACCACTTCATCATCAACAATTCAAGCCAATACCAAATCACCCAATTCAACATCATAAGGCCCTTACCCATGGCCATGAACACCAATTCAATACACAATTATAGAAATCAATGAAATCTAAACCAATTCAATATATATTCAACAATATAACATGAATTCTACAACAATTAAATGCAATTATCACATCAATAGAAAGCCCATAAGAAACTACACATGAATTCATCAACATTAAGCCAATATCAAGTAACTCATAAGTCAAAATCTTAGGTTCATCAATTTCATGGGTTCATAGGTAATTTAGGTAAAAAAAAACAATACAACAACAATCTAATCCATAATAGACGTTTGAAAACCTTTAATGCAAGAACCCATGGTAGAATCATGAAATTGGACAATTCACTTTTGAAAACTTTAGAAAACATCTTTGAAAGTTGGATCCTTGATGAAACGAGTTTCGAGGATCAAAAGCCATACCTAAATGATGATAATTCTTCACTTTGATTTGCACTCAAAACGTCACCTCCAAGCTGTTCCTTGATTTGGACTTCAATGGAGTCTTTGGGATTTCTTAAGGGATTTTGGGGTTTTGATTTAGAAGAATGAAATATTTTAAATGTTAAACACTTATATGGTTGTTTAAAATACCCAAAAGAACCTAAATAAACCGCCAATACTCTTATTTGGAAGTGGGGTGAAATTCCCATTTTACCCCTCACTTAATAGTGAGCTGCACACATGCACAGATGACTGACTCATCGACGGGGCGTAAGCCCACTTACGGACCGTGTTGTCCACCTTCGATTGGGTCAGAGCCTTGAAAATTGAAGCTTGGCTTCCTAGTATAAGTCTCCAACGACTCCCACCACCCACGGGGCGTCGAACAGGTCACTGGCCATCGATTGCCTTCCGTAGGTGGACTGCCTTTGGGCAGTTTTGGCCACAAACTTGTGTCCTTCCTCAAAAACCCTTCGATGGTCCTTGGGGATAATTTCCCAGACGAGTCCAACCCAAATATGATCGTCTATGAGTTTAACACCTCTCACATAAATTTCATCCAAAACGAACACGTAAAACTCAACAAAACATGCTTAGACACCCAAGGTCATTTCAAGGCATATCTTCGAACTTCATGAACTTTCTTGGACGTTTGACCTCCAAACACCACGAAACTTGACACACTGCCTATACATGCTATAATAAATCATTTAAGTACCTTAAAACCTCATGAATCACATATAAACACATAAAACCAGATATGATGCATTTAGGTGACTTAGTCTTCAAACGTCTTAGTCATCCCTTGACGTTTGACTTCCAATGCACCTAATACTTTAGATACTGCCTCTAAACCCTATTATAGACCACATTAGAACCTTAGACCACCATTACCAAAATCTTAGGCTCTAGTTCACCTAAGTCATTTGTGGGGTCTTACACCCACAACCTGAGGCCCTACCAATACTTGGGAATAGGATATATGTATTCGTCAATCGGACTTCTAAGATCTCAATAACGGAACCTACATAATTGTAGAAAGATTGAGATATTGGTTTGTACACCACTTTTACTAAGTACGGAAGCATACATAATACCCTAAAATGAACTAAGGTGAACTAGAGCTTCGTAAATGTTTCATGAGCTAAATTTGTGTTAAAATGATTTACAATGATGTTATTATGCAGTTTTTAATGTTTGGTGACGTTTGTAGGTCAAACATCAAAAATCATTCATGATGTTCGGAAGGTGTGCCTTAGAAAGTTATTATGTGTCTTCATGTGTTTTAGCGACATTTTCCTTGTTAGTTTTAATCGAAATTTATGTGGGATGTTCCTATGACCTATATGACTATGCTAAGGGTTCAACATCCGTGTATGACTCCACCTGGGACCTACAAGGGGTCCTAGAAAAGGACTCAAGACTTAGCACCGAAGCTGCCAAATCACTGCTCAATGGACGCCCTAGGATAACCGGACCGTAGTCCTGTTGACGTCACGTCATTTGGTTGCGTAGGTCCATACTTAGTGGTGGGAGCTTAACCCCAAAAAAAGAACCACAGTGCCAATCGACTCCCTAGCAGAACGGGCCATTGACAAGGAAACACCTAGTAGCTAGTGGTTGTCTCGAATCTGCCTAGCTTGGGGTGTTTTGTCTAAATTAACCCCAAGTCTTTTATGAACATAGGATGATATATTTAGGGTTTTTAAAGTATATTAAATTAGGTTTAAGTCCTAGACCTAGACAAGACCCCTCATTTAAAATATTCAAACTCTCTCTCTACAAAATGACTCTCCCAAAACACAATAGAGCTAGGACTCAAGGAACGGCTTGGAGGGCTTGTGGTGGTAGTGTTTCTCATCAAAATCAATGGGGTTCCTTCTCTTTGAAGTATGGTAGTCATCCTTGAACTCTCTTCCATACAAGTAGTCATTTCTAAAAGATTTCAAAAAGGATTTTCAAACTCTATCTTCTTCTATCTTTGACACTAAGCATGGGTCTTCATATAAAAATATTTTAATGATTCAATGTGTTGTTATTAGTGTTGGTTGGTGATTTTATTATCAAAACCCTCATGAACCCATACTTATGCATATTTCCAACGTATAGCTTGAGAAATGGGTTAAATGAATATGATTGTGTAGTGTTTGAGCTTTTGTTTCTTCATGTTTATATTATGGTTTAGCTAATGCCCTTAGGGCTATTTTATGATGAATTGTTGAGTAAATTGTAAATAGGTGTTGAAATCATTGGAAGAATGGTAAGTTGGTTTCATTGTTAACACTTATTATGAAATGCTATTGAGTGGTATGGTCCACCTTTGGTGGCGGTGTTTACTTGAATATATAAATGTGAATCTACTTTTGTATTGTGAATCAGGCCATGAAGGCATATTATGAAACGTATGATGATAATGATGTTGTTCTTTTTTATGTGCTATGAAGCTTGTTATGTTAATTATGCTAGAGATAATGTCTAAAGGAACTACCTGACTATGTGAAGTAAGTTTATGTGTGAAATATGATGAATGAAGGTTTAAGCATGCTTAGAAATCAATGTTGATGAAATGGTGATTAGGTTAAGTTTAGAAATCAATGTTGATGAAATGGTGATTAGGTTAAAAATGTGCTCAAATGTACACTCACACACTTAGACTTGAATGAGTTAGTAAATGTGATTAAGGGGAGTTTTAGGGTGAACACTCTTCGTGAGTTGAGATGAAGTGTTTAGTAGCAACCTCACTACCTTCCAACAGCTTTCTAAGATTGGTAGGAGGTTGGATGAACTTCGTGAGTTGAGATGTGGTGTCCACTAGTGATCCATAACCTACAGTGTAAAATGTTGAGAATTCGTGGAAGTTCTGCTTAGCACCGAGAGGATATGAAGAAGGGGTGGTTACACTTCGTGAGTTGAGATGTTGTATTCCAATGTGCCTCTTGAGATGAGTACTCCTCGTTAGTACAAAATGAGTTACTTAGTAGCAATCTCCTTTTCCCTTAACTATGCGACTGCATAGGTATAGCTATTGGAAAAGCCATGTAAAAGCTAAGAGAATGACCCTACCCTAGGCATGTGGGGATCCCTCATCCAATAGGGGTAGTATCAGGATTCCATGTCTAGCTCTCATGGTCTATGTCGGTTAAGCGATTCCCCCTCAAAAGAATTAATGAATTAAGTATCCTAAAAGAATGTACTACTTAGGGTAGGTGGTTGATTGGGACTCTATCTATTCATTGCAGTAAGTAGACCTTCTGAAAGGGGTATCTTGGTATGTTTTATAAGAAGAGTATGAACTAAGTCTCCTAAAAGATCGAGCTACTAAGGTAAGTGGTTGTATGGGACGCTATTTATCCATTGCTCTAAGTAGACCTTCCGAAATGGGAGTATTGGTGTATTTTATGTGAAGTATAGGAATGACATATCATGTGTTGTAAATGAAGTTAGATGACTTAAGGTCTAATGTTAAGGAAGCAAGTTAAACTTAAGTTTTATGTAATAAAGTCATGAGTGACTAATGTAGTGTGCTTAATCCAAGGAATCCTCAAGGAGCACTAAGTGGGAGTAGTA
This sequence comes from Solanum lycopersicoides, assembly GCA_022817965.1. Lineage (NCBI taxonomy): Eukaryota > Viridiplantae > Streptophyta > Magnoliopsida > Solanales > Solanaceae > Solanum > Solanum lycopersicoides. Next base: position 30,373,099 of record CM040625.1, read on the forward strand.
GTATTGGATGCGACTCTCACATTGCACTTAGTGTAACATACAAGTCCTATTGGAGAAGGGCACTTACGTTAAGTCCTTAATGTATGAATGTCCTTAGAATGTCTAGTCTAGAGTGTGGACTTTTTTCCTGTGCGAGGTAAGACTATTGTTGGTAGTTTTAAGGATCACTTTGGGGGTATTGAAGGGGGTGTATGGGTGGTTCCTTCATGTATTACCCTAGTGAGTCTTATGATAACTTGGATAGGGAAACCTCAAAGGAAATGAGTTCATTGTGTTCGGAATGAGTTCACTGTAATGTTTCACTGTGTTCACTGTAATGCACTTGAGTTTACTGTAAACTTGCATTTTGGTTATAAAATTATGAGTTATATTTTATTTGATAAATGATGATTATTGTACTATTTTGACTCTATAATCATGAAGGTTTTACTTATTTGGCATGAAATCTTATTTTACTAAAATGTCCCTTTTTGCATGTTTTTGCATATGCAATACTTAGTACATTGTTTTTTTACTAACCCCATACTTTTCTATACTCTTTAAGTATAGGTTGGAGGAAAGAAGAAGTCTAAAAGGCAAAGCTTGGGAATCTACTCTGTCAAGACTAAGTATGTCCTCATATATCCAAGGGCATAGTTCCATTTCTTAGTTTCTATCATTAAGACTTATTATGTATCTTAATTTAATGTAAAGGGCCATATCCCTAATATATTTATGTCATGCATTTATGTTTACTTGTGAAGAAGATATTCTCCTTAGCTTTTATGAAAGATGTTTCCTTTATTATTTTATTCGTTAAAAGTTTTAATTCCGCACTACTTTTCATGTCTTATGTATTTATGTCTTATGTATAGAATTATAGATAAGGCTTGTACAAGACCTCCGTAAGGTCAAGTACGCAATTTTTCCGACCTAAGGGTGCTCCCTTCTTCTAGGGGGTACTTTCGGGTTGTGACAACATAAGCACATAAACACATTTGAAGACATGCATGATTAGGGACCATTTCTTTAGAAAACAGGATAAGTCATTTGGAAAGACTTTAATGCACATAAAATAGAGCATATACAAGATAAGGACCACAATAACATAAAACATCTTCATAACCAAAGACAACATCAACATAAATTTATATCAACATTTGCTATTCAATAGTTCATATCAACCTAGTATACAAAACACTTACCAATTATACTATCCCAAGCAAACAAGTGCACTGTTCATGTGAAGCCCCATAACCCCACATATTCAAGTAAACAAGAAAGAAGATCATAAATAATGTTTTTCTTCATACCACATAATCTCATAGGTACTCATCACACCATATAGCAATTTAGATAAGTAGCATATTCATTAACATAGGCAACATCATATAAGTGTGTCATCATATAAATCCAACATTTCATAATATATGATACCATAATATATAAGACCATCTCCTAGGAATCTTTTTTAGAGTAAACTTGTGCAATGTCTAGGTAGAGTCCCATACCCGTACCTATGCTAAGTTACCCCTCATGTTATCCTAATCAATGTACATATTCATTTAGTCATTCATTTTACTTTCGGGAACAGTTATCTTAATCGACATAGACCACATGAGATAATGTGGAATCCAGTGTCATGAAACCCTACACCGAAAGAAGGTGGTATATTTGCAAATGTAGTACAAAAACATGAACATAGAATCTAAGTGGATCCACTTGCTAATATTCGTATGAGGCAACATATTTCAAGAACTTGGAGACATGCTTGAGACCATCTTTATTCCATTGGCATTATAATGTATATCTCATTAGTATAATGGTGACCCTACCTTCCCTACTTGGGAAGGGAAACTCCTCACTACTCGTTCACTCAGTGCTAAACTAGAGTCCCTTTTTGAAATGTCTTTAAGCCTTTATTAATCACCATAGCTTAGTATAGGTCGTAGGAGACTAACCCCCTGTATATAATCATCATTTCGCTCATTAGTAATTGCATGAGAATATCCTTTCAATACAACTCTCATATGTGAGATTAACACATTATCATCATCATATCATAAAAAAACACATAGGTAATTCATAACCAACTTTATATCATTACATCATTATCATAATATCACCATCTATATAGTCAAGACATTTCAGTTACATTCATCATACAATCGTCTATGTAATCTAATCACAATTAACACTTCAATTGAACATCATAATTACTTACAAGTCTTCACAATTGAAAAAAGGATTCAAGATCATACGTCTTACCAATTTACCTTCACAAACCTTCTTCCATGGTATTACCATAAACCACCTGCATTCATCAATTTTTAGTGTTATTAACATCATACAATATTAATTAACACAAGAACTTAGTCAATTGCATCAACAATAATCAATTCAACATCAATTCATGACCTAGGGTTTGGGAAATAGAGTCAATTCATGATCTTTCTTAGAATTGTGTCTAACATAAAGAACTACCCTAATTTACCAATAATACATCATTATAGAACCATAATAGTCAAAAGAAATCAAGAACAATACAATTTGAAATATCAATTTCGGATTAGAAAGAAACCCATATCGATTCATCTTTTGGAAATCATTTTTTAAAGAAGCCCTTGGGGAAAGGAGTCCCAAAGGTGAAGATTTCACATACCTTGTTAAACCTTGAATATTTATGGAGATAAAAGTGATTTTCTTGCTTCCCTAAACCCCTTTGACCTTGGTCTTTTATGTAGTGTTCTTTGGAGAGAGAGAGTAGAGAAAAGGAAGAGAATTTGAGTTTGGGAATTGTGGGTGTTGGGTTAGGTTAATGAAGATTATGTATTTATATAGTATATGAATTAACTTAATTAGACCTCCCTTAACCCTTAATTAAACCCCTTAACTAGTGAAATAATTAAATGAACCCACTTTATATTGGACAACTTAACACAAACCTGACCCACAAGACCCCAACCTATGGTGCGTGGGTCAGTCGACGCCCCTTGCCCCATAACGTCCTACACATCCATCGATTGTGTCACAGACCTTATTTTTGGACAATTTCAGAAAATTTCTAACTGTTGGGAGACAGAGCCATCAACGGCCCGTCATTTGGCAAGTGTAGGTGCTTCTGTCTTTTGACAATTTTTTGGTCATTTGGAAGGGTCCTTGGGGAGTCGTACCCGGACTTTTCAACTTCAAACATATTCTAATACATTTTTTATACCTTCCTATCAATTTCATTGTATTTTGACTCTTAAAACCCTATGAAACATGCAAAGGCACACTAACATCATATTCACAATTTACCGGACGTCATGGACTTCTGCAAACTAAAACTTCCTAAATGGTTTATAAATATTTTTTAGGCCTTAAAACCGTGTTACTAACCTTTGATTAACGTGTGAGACTCTATATTATTCTTGTACTTTTGGAGTGTTACATATATAGATAAGCTTAGGGAACATGCTAAGGATAATAAGAAGTCTATGACTTACAAATGTAATTATTCTCAGTAGAAATCGAGTGGTGGAAATCGCTCGTAGTTTCAGTAGAAAACTTTAGTTGCAGCATCTTTAAACCGTACTGTTCCATCTTCTAAGTTTCTACAGGATTAGAAAGGTAGGGCATGAGGCTCTATGTCTCAGGAAGTATTTGAGGTACCAAAACCTATTCAAGTTGTCGAAAGTATGGTAAGACCCATCCGGGCGAGTGTCTTGCAAGAAAGGAGGTATGTTTTGGGTGTGGTAAGTCTGGTCACATATTGAGAGATTGTCCTTCCTCTAAATACGGCCAAGGAGGATATAATGGTAGGGCTCAATCTACAACTTCCACAACACTTGAAGGTCGCTTGACTCATTTGGTACATTACGAGTATTTAACTAATATGTTTATAATTTTTTAGATCTAGGGGTGCTCTTTCCTTTATAACACCTTATATAACAATCAACTTCGAATTTAGTCCAAAAACTCTCTCAAAATTTGCATTGACTATTGACCATTGAACAAAGTCACAATAATAAATAAATACCCTCTCCCCATGATTGATGAGTTCTTTGACCAACTTCAGGGTGCTAATCATTTTTCCAAGATAGGACTCAGATCCGATTACCATCAACTTAGAGTCAGAGGTATTGACATCCCAAAAACAACCTTCAAAACTTGGTATGGTCAATATGAATTGGCAGTTATGTCATTTGGAAGAACCAATTCTCCTCAAACTTTCATGTATTGGTTAAAAAAGTGTTCAAGAAGTATTTGAAATTGTTCTTTATTGTCTTTATTGATGATATCCTTATTTACTCGAGGGATGAGAAAGAACACGCGACTTGTTTGAGGGTTGGCCTACTGTAACACTCCAAAAGTCTAAGCCGTAATTTAGAGCCTAACATGAGTGTCTACGGGTTGTGTCACTGTTTTACGGTCAATTTTAATGTGTATAAGTCATTTAGGAAGTTTTAGAATCAAAATGTCAAAAAACGTCCATGACGTCTCGAAACTAGTACAATGAGGTGCTAGTGTGCCTTAGCATATTTGACTAAGTTTTAGGAGTCAGAAAATTATGAAATTCGGTGGAAAGGTTTCTAACACATAGTAGAGTTAGTTTATAGTCTAAACATCAGGGTACAACTCCCCATGGAACAACCAAGGGTCCCTTGAAGAGGACCATTGCAATTTGTGGCAAAAGTTATCAAGATACAGTACCCACAGACGGGGATCACTAACGAGGTGTGGTCCAATCGATGTGGCGTCAATAGCCACTGTCGATGGACACTTAGTCAATTTTTCCAATTGGTCATCTTGACAAGACTCTGTAAAAAATGACGGACCAACAGAACTCTTGGTCCCTTGGCCGTCGTTTGACAGACGGGTCATCTGTCGAGGCCTCGCCTGTGGAGTCACTGTTTTGCTACACAATTTTAAGTTTACTAAATTAATTAATTATGTGGTTAATTAATTAGTTAGGGGTTAAGGGAGGTCTAATGAAGTTTGTTAATGAACTATATAAAGATCTAACCTAATTAAACTAACCTAAGCCATCATAATTCCCAAAACCCAATTGCTCTTCCTTCTCTCTTATTTCTCTCTCTCAAGTAGAAGAACAACATAGAAGACCTAGGTCAAGGGTTCTTGCAACACCCTAAAATGAACTAAGACGAAATAGATCTTCTTGAATATTTTGTGAGTTAGTTTTGTGTTAAAATGAGTTTCATTGATGTTCTTAGGCAGTGTGTGAAGTTTTGTACTGTTTGGAGGTGAAACATCAAAGAAATTCCATGACGTTCGGAAGGTGTGTCTTAGAAAGTGTTCATGTGTCTTTGTGAATTTTAGTGAGTTTTACATGTTCGTTTTGATCGAAATTTATGTGGGATGTTTCTAAGACCTAGATGACTATATATAGGGGTTTAACATACAGGTATGACCCCTCCTAGGACCCACGAGGGGCCCAACAGAATTTCCGAAGACATAGACCAAAAAATTCCTAGGCAGTGTCCATCAACGAACCATTCAACGGACCGTTTGTCAATCGACAGCTCGTTGACTTGGTCCGTTGATAGGACCTGCTAAACTGCAGGATTTGAAGGCCGCAGACTCAACCAATGAACCCCCACCAATGGGGTGTCGTTTGACAAACTGTCCATTTGTTGGGAGTCGTTGTTGTTGCCTATGAAATGCTGATTTTTCTATTTTTAGTGTCTTGTAGGTATATTAAGGTGTTTTGAACCATAAGACCTAATTTTAGACTTCATTTTGCTAAAACCCAAAATCCGTCCATCAAGAAAACTCTCTCAAACCTCCATAGAAGCTAGAAGTCAAGTAAGAGCTAGGAGGGTTGTTGTTGGTCAACATCTTCATCAAAATCAGTGGGGTTTCTTATATTTGAGGTATGGTAGTCATCCTTGAACTCTCTTCCATTAAAGGAGTCCTTTCTAATAGATTTTCAAAAAGGGTTTTCAACCCTAACATCTTCTTTTTTTAACTCTAAATATGGGTCTTGCATGAAAATGTTTTAAATGATTCAGATATGATGTTTCTAATGTTGGTTGGTGATTTTAATGATAAAACTTTAATGAAAACACGTTAAAGCTTTTATCAAATTTTGGCTTAAGGAATGGGTTAAATGAGCATGATTTTGCAGTCTTTGAGCTTTGATTTATTTGGCTTGATGTTGAGGTTTAGCTACTTCCCTAAGGTCTATTTTATAATGATTTGTTGAGTAAATTGTAAATAGGTTTCAAAGCTTTGAAATACTCTTGAGTGGTATGGTCAACCTTCTTAGTGGCGGTGTTAACTTGATGAATTTGGATATACTTGATATGTATTGTAAGTGTGGATTTGAATTCCTAATGTATAAAATGATGTGATAATGAAGTATGCTCTTGTAATGTGTATTATGAAACTTGAATTGTATGTCTTGCTTAGATTATTCCTAAACGAAGTAATGTGTATGTTGAGCATGCTAGTGTGTAAGACATGATGAATGAGGGTCTAAGGATGTATAGAAGTTAATGTAAATGAAATGATGCTTATGTGCAAAGTGTGTTCACATGTACACACACACTTGAATGAATAAATGAAGCTAAGTTAAGTAAAAGGGGGAGTTTTGGGGTGAACACTCTTCGTGAGTTGAGATGAAGTGTTTAGTAGCAACCTCACTATATCCTTAGATCTTTCTAAGATAGGTCGTGGGGAATAATGCTTAGCACCACTAGTTAACCTTAACCTATAGTAAAAAATGTTAAGAATCCGTGGGGAATAATGCTTAGCACCGAGAGGATATGAAGAAGGATGGTTACACTTCATGAGTTTAGATGTTGTATTCCAATGTACGTCTTGAGATGAGTACTCCTCGTTAGTACAGAATGAATTACTTAGTAGCAATATCTTTATCCCTTAACTATGCGGCCACATAGGTGTAGCTATTGGCAAAGCCATGTAAAATCTAAAAGAATGACCGTACCCCAGGCAAGTGGGGAACCCTTCCCTGATAAGGGTAGAATTTCGGATTCCATGTCCAGATCTCATGGTCTGTGTCGGTTAAAGATATTCCCCCACAAAATAATTAAAGAACTAAGTCTCCTAAAAGAGTGTAATAGTTAGGGTCTGTGTCGGTTAAAGATATTCTTAACCAGACTTAAAAAGGGGTAATATTAAGTTTGGAGGATCTAGGGGTAAAATGGTCTTTTCCAGGATAAGGGTAGCATCATAATTACCCTAAATAATTAATTAATTAATTAATTAATATGGTTAAGGGCCAATTTGGGTAGAGGTGGCCGAAATTGACCCTTTAAGCAAAATCTAGCTCAACCCGCGTTCGAGCCTTGGTGGAAGCAAGGATTAAATTGATTTAATTTAATTAAATAAATTAGTTGAATTAATTAATATTTAAAAAGCTGATTTAAGTAAGGGAAAATCATATTTTAAATAAGAAAAATAATAATAAAATTAATAAATAATAAGGACTCCTAGTTTGACTTAGTCTCCACCTAACTCTCCTAATCCTAATACTAATCATAATCCTCTCATTCTCACGTCTCTCACTCTCATTCTCACATTTTTTTATCATTAAAATAACTGAAAATAATAGTTCTTCACTCTTTAAGAACTTACACACAAAAACTAAAACGAAAAACTAAGCTAAAAACGAAAATCAACAACAAGTTCTTGACAGGATTGTGCTTGAAGTTTCGGCGGTGAGGCTTGGTTTCATGGTCCATTAGCAGCATTTAAACAAGTTTTGAACGAAATTAAGGTATTGTTTTTATTCTCTCTTTGTCCCTTTCCCAAGAGACCCTTAAGGTTCAGTTTAAATCACGATTGAAAGACTAAGGTTGTCCCCGTTGCATGCCCCTGTCATTAGATCCTCTAAACGATTCAAAGCATGCGTTGGTATGTCTTCTGGTAGATAATGTTAGGTCTGGTTTTGATTATGTGTTGAATGTGTGGTAGGAAATCATGTAAAGGATGAAAAATATATTGCGGAAAAATATATTAAGTTGATTGTTTTGAGCAAGTGTGTGCTGAAAATTTAACTATGTTTGCTGCCTGAATTTTGTATGTTAAATATTGTGTTTTGCGTGTGTAAAAATTCTAATAACGTGATGTTCATAGAAGGTTAAGGTGGCTAACTGAATGTCACTCAAAATGCTACAAAAAAATCAACAAAAGAATGAGAGAAAAATGAATTGGAAGAGATCAAATTTCCAGCTTGCTGGAAATTTGAAGACTCGGCCAAAATGACTAATTTTTAAAAAAATTTAAAAATTGTGAGGTCATTGGGAATTGAACCCAAGACCTCACCAAATGTAAATTACATTAAAATTTCATTAAAAATGAGAGGAAAAAAATAAATGTGGAGAGTGGGGATTGAACCCCCAACCTCTTGAATGGATGAGAGAGTTAGGAGAAAAATAAAGGAGAAAAATAAATGTGGAGAGTGGGGATTGAACCCACAACCTCTTGAATGGATGAGAGAGTTAGGAGAAAAAAATAAAGGAGAAAATAAATGTGGAGAGTGGGGATTGAACGCACAACCTCTTGGATAGGTGAGAAAGTTAGAGATAAATTAAAAGAGAAAAAAAGAAGAGGAGAAAAAGAAAGGAAATATTATGGGGTTGATGGGGATCGAACTAGGGGCCCCCAAATCTAAAAAATGCAGTTATCAAGTTTAAAATAAGATTAAGTGTTGTCCAAGGGATTCGAAATTGGGTTTCCTTGCCCAATTCGGTATTGACACATAAGTCATACGTAAGTAAATATTTAATGAATGCTGCCTCTAAAGATCGAAATCAATATCTTGACATATCTACAAGATGCATAAGTCTTGTACCACATAATCTTGGGTAAACATCAATCACTTAGACAAACTATGAATGAAGCCTCATGGCTTGTATGTGTGGACTCATAAGTCTAGCATACGTTTAAAAGTATGTGAGCCTAAGATGTATGTGATAAAATGATGTAACCCTAGAATGGTTAAGTAAGAGTGTGAAACACACTAAATGGCCAAGTGCATTGACATATGATGAAATGAACATTCACGTGAAGGGGTGAGAAATTATGAAAAGCAAATGTGTTAAAGTTAATGAATGAGGTGACAATATGATAAGAGACTAATGTGAAAGATGATAGCAATCTCAATTGAGCCTAAGTAAATGTTACCAAAACGTACTCACCTATGAGAGTGTAATGCTAATGAAGAGACCAGTCTCTATGAACACTCTAATGAAAGTATTGAAGTTAATGCATACTTAATACTAATGATGAGATGAGAAATCATCTAATGAGCTATGATGTCCTCATGCTAGATGCCAGCTTCCGTGATGTATGAGTTGAATATAATGGAACTTTATACTGAGCACCGATAGACTAGCTATGAGCGGTGATGCCTTCCTTCGGGAAGGGCGGAGGTTCACGTAACTCTCATGAGATGAGACTGTCCGGCATGCCGGGTATGGGTCTCATTATATCTCCTAGTCTTTGAACCTATACTGCCAATATAGGGATCTAGCAGGGTTCGACTCCCTATATACGCTAGCATGTTTTGGTTCACTTTGGTCGGTGATTCCAACTCTTTTCGGTGTGGGGATTACACACTGGATTTCATGATGCTCGCATGATCTATGTCGGTTAAGGTTAAAGTTCCCAAATAAAGAATGAGGCCAGCCTCAAATGATGCACATAATGAAATGAACGATACCAAAGGTGTTAGGATAGGAATATCAACAGGTGAGCTAGACTTAAGTAATGACACTAGGTTATTCTTGGTCATTGCACAGTAAACCCGATGAGAGTCTTAAAATACATCCTAGGTATGACTAGTGATTGCACTAGGATATGAATTAATGAAAATGAAGTACGTATGAATGAATGAAGCAGACTCTGTCTTTGCTAAAGAAGGCTCCCTAGTTGAGGTCCCATATGTTGAGCCCTCATTTTGGGAAGTCCTAATGTCAAGTCATGATTCGAAGGTCTCATGGCATATGAAAGAATGATGTGAACTACGTGATATGATATGTGCAATACGTTATGTGTTGCTTGCAAAATGATAAGTATAATGATGCATGTTACTCTCATGGCATGACTTTCCTAATCCAAATTTGGCAAGTCCACTGACTTTCCTAATCCAAATTTGGCAAGTCCACTGACTTTCCTAATCCAAATTTGGCAAGTCCACTGACTTGACTTTCCATAAATCATGTTGTTAGGAAAGAGTTATTCTTACTCATGCATGTCATTGGTGTGTGCTTGCATATACCCATACTTAGTACAAGCGTGTACTAATCCCATACAACTCTACATTTTTAGGTGCAGGCACAGGTGGACGTTAGAGCTTACAAGTCGACGCTGAAGCTATCGGGACGTGGAGCATTCATCCGGACTTGGTAGGCCCTCATGCTTTCGAGGACGCTTGCCCATTATATTCTAGCTTAGATATAGGTTTGAGTTAGTGGAGTATGTTCCACTAGTGTTTCTTTCTCATCTTATTTCAGACATTGTATTGGTGCCATTTTGGCAAGTATACACTTAATGCAGTATGAAACTATTTCTTTCATTTGATGATCTTAATATTAGATGGTTGATTGTGAACGTTTATGAGTTTAAGTAGAATGTCTTACATGAATGTTAAGTAACAAAAAGTTTAAATTTTCTGCTAAAATTAACCTAGATGAAGTAACGATGACGTATGTAGGCTTGTCTGCGACCTCTGAGAGGTCAACGACGCCGGTCTCGTCTGGGGTCTATATTCTGGTCGTGACAGTGTGGGTCTCCTTATATCTCCTAGTCTTTGAATCTATGCAGCCAACATAGGGATATAGCAGGGTTCAATCCCCTATATGCGCTAGCATGTTTTTGGTTTCACTTTGGCCGGTGATTCCACCTCTTTTCGGTATGGGGTAGACACAGGATTTCATGGAGCTCACATGATCTATGTCGGTTAAAGTTAAAGGTCCCAAAGAAAGAATGAGGTCAGCCTCATGTAATGCCCACAATGAAATGAACGATACCAAAGATGTTTGTGTAGGATAATCAAGAGTTGAACTAGACTTATGTAATGACACTAGGTCATTCTTAGTCATTGCACAGTGAACCCAATGAGAGTCTTAAACTACATCCTAGGTATAGCTGGTGTTTACACTAGCCTATGAATGAAATGAAATGAAGTACGTATGAATGAATGAAGCAGACTCTGTGTTTGCTAAAGAAGGCTCCCTAGTTGAGGTCCCATATGTTGAGCCCTCATTTTGGGAAGTCCTAATGTTAAGTCAATGATTCCAAGGTCTCATGGCATATGAACGAATGAAATGAAATATGATATGTGTTATATGCAATATGTTATGTGCTATATGCAATATGTTATGTGCTGTGTGCAATATGATACGTATGATGATGCATGTTACTCTCATGGCATGACTTTTCTAATACGATTTTGGAAAGTCCACTGACTTGACTTTCCATAACTCATATCGTTAGGAGAGACCTATTCTAAATCATGCATGTCCGTGGTGTGTGCTTGCATATACCCATACTTAGTACAAGTTTGTACTAATCCCATACATTTATCTACTTTTAGGTGCAGGTGCAGTTGGACGTTAGAGCTTACGAGTCGACGCAGAAGTTATCCGGACGTGGAGCTTTCATACGGATTTAGTAGGCCCTCATGCTTTCGAGGATGCTTACTGGTTTATTATAGCGTAGACTTAGGCATGAGCTAGTGGAGTATGTTCCACTAGCATTTCTTTCGTATTTACTTTTAGACGTTGTATTGGTGCCATTTTGGCAACTCTATATTTATGACTATATCTTTCATTTGATTATCTTGATTTAGATGGTTGTTGTGAATGCTTATGAGTTTATGTTGATAGTATTATACGAGATCAATGTTTTTCATAAAAAATTTAAGTAAACAAAAGTTCAAATTTTCCGCTAAAATTAACCTAGATGAAGTAATGACGACGTATGTAGGCTTGTCTGCGACCTCTAAGAGGTCAACGACGCCGGTCTCATCTGGGTCTAGATTCCGGTTGTGATAGACACCACCTATTCATCGCACTAAGTATGCATTCCAAAAGACAAGTCTTGGTGTGTCTTATTTGATGTTTTTGTGTGTTCTTCTAATGTCTTGTTATTGAGTGGTGACTTGTTCTCCCGAGTGGAGTAAGCCTAAAATAGGTAGTCTCAAGGATCGTTTAGGTGTGTATTGAAATAGGTATATGGATGTTCCATTCATGTCTTACTTTGGAGAATCTTAGGATAATCTTTGTTAGGGAAAATCCTACGGAAATGAGTTCACTTTATCTTGGCTTGATCTTGGGGGTTCACGGTGTCTTGATAGGAATGTCCCATTGGAGTAGAGCACGTACGTAAAGTTCTTAGTGTATGAATGCTCCTCTATTGTTTAACTATTAATGTGTGGACTTGTCTGCCGAGGGAGGTAAGCCTATGGTTGGTGGTGTTAAGGATTAGTTGGTTAGGGAAACCTCTGAGGAGATTGGTTCACTATTTTGGGATTAAAATGAATTCACTATAATGCTAAAATGGATTCACTGTAAAATTTTGGGTAGTTCACTGTAAATGGTCCTTTTTGTTAAAGTTATAGAAATCCTTCCCTAAGTGTTAAATGATGATTACTATGTTGTTTTACTTATATATGAATGAAGATTTTACTTAATTGGCATGAAAGTGTATTTATACTAAAATGTTCCTTTTTGCATGTTTTTGCATATGCCATAGTTAGTACATTGTTTTGTACTAACCCCATATTTTTCTATACTCTATATGTATAGGTTTGGAAGCAAGGTTGGAGTTAAAAGGCAAGCTTTGGAAAGACTTTCTCAAGATTAAGTATGTCCTTATATATTTGAGGACATAGTTCTATTTCCTAGTTTCTTCATTTAAGAATGATTATGTATTTCTTTTAATGTAAAGGGCCGTGTCCCAAAGATATTATGTCGTGTATTTGAGTTTGGCTTGTAACAATGATACTTTCTTAGTATTTATTAAATAATTCCTTTTTATATTTAATGTCGTGAAAAGTCTTAATTCCGCACTACTTTTCATGTCTTATTCAATGAATGATAGTTAAAGGGCTTGTACAAGACCCCAAAGGGTCAAGTACACCTTGTTCCGATCTCTGGGTGCTTCCTAACTTCTAGGGGATCCTCTCAGGTAGTTACAGTTCTAGGGATGCTAAAGGTCATGTTTCTCCATAAAACTTCATCAATCAACAAGGTGTGGGATTCCTTTCACCTTTCGGATCTCTTTCCCCAAAGGGTTCATTCAAAGTGATTTCAAAAAGATCAAATTCAAGTGGGTTTTCTTCCAATATGAAAATGATCTTGTGAACTGCTTTGTTCATGATTTCTTTCGGTTATTATGAGTAGATTAACATGTCTTATAACTCAATTATGTTACTTCTTGATGTATTGGTCTAAATTGTAGAAGATGACATTTTCCCCTTAACCCTAGGTTATGATCTTGAATTGAATTGTCTAGCATTGATACAATTAGCTTGGTTAATGTGTGAATTGCTATCCTATGTTGTTCCTATGTCAATTTATTAGTAGATTGAGATGAATTATAATCCTATCGGGCTAGTTCTTGAGTAATTGACCTAGGTTGTGAAGTAGATCATGAACTTGACCTAAGTCTGTTATCTTAAGCTATGAATTAGTGATAGATTGTTGTGTGGTGATTCAATTGACTTAATTATTATGTTGGTTACTATTATGTGATGGTATTATACCCATTGTTGGGTTTAATTAAATATGGTTGACGGTAAGACCTTGATGATGGTTTTGTGAAGAAGATTGGGGTAAGTCTTATGATCTCAACTCTTTACTTCAATTATGGCACTTGTGATTAAGTGATGATGTTGTATTGAAATATACCTTATATTAAGATTGATAGGGTTCGTATGATATTAAATTGAAATGTCTTCACTATGTTTTTTGAGATGTTGGCTAAGATGTAAATGATATTAGGATGGTGATAACTTACCAATGTGCCTTATCAGGAATGATTTGTAAATGTGCTAACCTCACATGCATAAATTGTAACGAAAAGAAAATACTCATGCAATTATTATTGAGTTATGATGATGATGATTATAAAAGGGATAGACCCTTTGACCTACATTAAGCTATGCTGATTAATAAAGGTATTAAAGACATTTGAAAAAGGGACTCTAGCTTAGCACTGAGTGAACTAGAGTGAGGTGTGTCCCTTCCCATATAGGGAATGTAAGATGACTAACGTACTCATGAGATTGGAAACTATAATGCATGTAGCATAAAGAGTTTCCCAACTATATCGCTTATTTCTTTAACTATGTTGCCCCCAAAGGAATACTAGCTAGTGGATCCACATAGTTGCTATATTCATGTTTTTATACTACCTTTGCAAGTAGTCAACCTTCTTTCGGTGTAGGGTTCCATGACACCAGATTCCAAATTAGATCATGTGATCTATGTAGGTTAAGGCAAAATGTTCCCAAAAGGTAAGATGAAGTAATGAATGAACTCTAACTAGGATGACCTAAGGGGTTTAACTTACTCTAGGTAGAGGTATGGGACTCTACCTATGCATTGCACTAGTTAGCCTTGAAGGGAATCTTAAGAGGATGTTCTTATCTATGTATATGCTTATAAATGTAAATGATATGTATATAATGATCGTATATGATGATGGCACCTTATGATGTTGAATGAACATATGAATATATGTTTGGTCTATATTGCTTAAGTATGATGTTATTTACTCTTAATGATATGATATATGAAGTTTGACATTGTTTATGGTTCTTGTAAGATTTACTTGATTGAGTAAGGTTATGGCGCTTTGCTTAGTCATTGGACTAGTGGATTTAATGAGGGTTCATAAGTAATTGACTTGCTTTGGTTATGTTGTAATGAACTTTTATTCATGCTTGTTGAGGTTATAACTTGATGATAGAGTTGTGTTTATTATATGTTTAAGTATGGTTATATGAATGATTGAGTTGGCTAGACATATTAGGGTTGGTCTTGTGTTGAACATGGTATTTACTTAATGAATATGCATTAATGACATGTATTGGTTCTTGAATGTGCATAATGTTTTTCAAAGTATATTAGCATACTTTAATGAAATGGCCCTTTCTAGCATGATTTTTTATGTGTAGTGCATATGGTCTCATACTTAGTACAAGTGATGTACTAACCCCATTTTTATACCTTTTCCCCAACATTTTAGGTTCCAGTCGCTGAAGGGCTTTTGAGACAACTTTGAAGAAATACTTAGAATTCTCACTCATCCAAGTTGGGTAGGTCCTCACTTTTAGAGGGTAATGCCACTATCAAACTTTTGATGTTGTTCTAGTTATAAGACATCTAGTTTTTTCCTTTTTATATGAGTACTAAAGATTGTATAGCCTATATGTAGCTTTATTACATTGATGTATGGGATATGTCCAATTGATATACTCTTTTTTAGATGGTTATGAGATGAGATGTCTATTTAATACTATGTTAAGTATCTTATATATATATGTGCAATAAAAGTAGAAGACTATGTATTCTTCTTATACGAAGGGTTTATATATACTCGATATGAATATATTATGTGTATTTGAGAGGTATATATAAACCTCAAGATATATATAGAAAAGTTCTAAATTTTCCGCATTTTGAACCTATGAATGTAATGATGTAATCTAAGAGGCTAGTCTTAGTCCTCTCCGAGGACGTCGACGCTTGTTACGTCTAGAGGGTGCTCCCCGAATGTGAAAAACTTTGTATCAGAGCATGAGGTTGAGTATCTTAGAGTCAATGTCTCACTCAACCACGTCTACGTAGATACTTACTCATAATTGTAAAGCGCGCCACACATATGAATAGGAAACTATGATGCTTCAGAAACTCTCACTCTCATGGAAATCTAATATCAACCTCTAGAGTCTTGGCTCTACGTGCCCTTAGAATCTAATTGTTTTATTGTGATTATAGGCAATGAATATTGTAAGAACAACCACTCAAACACTTGATGAAGAGTTTGCCAATGCGGGAGGTCCTCTCCAAGTCAATCAAGTCCCTTCTCTTAAAGAAGTTGCTAATGATGACTAAGATCCGGTCAATTCTCCACCTATGAAATATGGTGACATAAGGGAACCCTTTCTCCAAATGGCCTCAGCCATTACTACGCAAGCACAATCCATAACTACTCAAGCACAAGCTATGACGAACAAGCTAATCGAGAGGTGGTACCCCTAGGAAACCAACATGGTTGCACCATGGCCTCCCGTTTGTGGGATTTCACTAGGATGAATCCCCCTAATTTCTATTGATCCAGAGTTAAGGAAGAGCCCCAAGAGTTCATTGACGAAATCTACAAGATTTTCTATTCTATGGGGTTGAATACTTGTGAGAATACCGAGTTAGACACTTATCAACTCAAAGATGTGGCCCAAACTTGGTATGTCCAATTGTAAGACAATAGGCTTTAATGGGTGGACCAGTGACATGGGAGATCTTCAAGAAGACATTTCTTGATAGGTTCTTTCCTATGGAGAAGAGAGAATCCAAAGTTGAAGAATTAATCAACCTTCGTCAAGGAGGTATGAGTGTACTTGACTACTCTTTGAAATTTACTAAATTGTCAAAATATGCTCTATCTTTGGTTTCAGAACCTAGGGATAAAATGAGCCTCTTTGTGATGGGAGTGTCGGATGACTTGAAAACATAATGTCATTCGTCTATGCTACATGGAAATATGAACATTTGTCGTTCGTGGTTCATGCCCAAAAATAGGAAGAGACACGAATTAATAGAAAGAGTAGGGATGTCAAAAAAGCAAGGTCTTTTGATGTTGGTTCTTCAAAGGGTAGGCTTGATATCCAAGACACGCTTAGTTTCAAGAAGAGGTTCTCTAATCAATTTCCTTCCAATATCCCTAAGGCTCGTGATGATAGGGTGTCTAACTCTAAGTCTCAAAAATGAAAGTGTACTAGTTCAACAACAAAGAAGCCAACTTGTGGAAAGTGTGGCAAGAAGAATTATGGTGATTGCCTCATTGGGACGGAAAATTTCTTTCGTTGTGGCAAGAGTGGCCACAAGGTTAGGGATTTCCCTAAGGTGAAGGGTCAAGACAAGGGTAGTGGTGAAGCTCAATCAAGTGGTTGTAATGATGCTCCGAAGAAGAATCGCTTTTATGCTCTCCACTCTAGAGGTGAGCAAGAGACTTCTCCCGATGTGGTGACCAGTATGTTGAAAGTATTTTCTATTGATGTATATACTTTACTTGATCCCGGTTCTACCTTTTAATCTGTTACACCTTTAGTAGCTAAAAAGTTTGACATTTTGCCCGATATTTTCAATGAACCTTTTATGGTGTCTTCCTCGGTGGGTGAATCGGTTGATGCAAAAAGAGTGTATAGAAATTTTCATATAATGTTGCCCAATAGATTTACTCATGTTGAACTAGTAGAACTTGATATGTTTGATTTTGATGTCATTTTTAGTATGGATTGGTTGCATGATTGCTTTGCTTCCATAGATTGTACAACTAGGGTGGTGAAGTTCATCTTTCAGAATGAGCCCGTTTTAGAGTGGGAGGGGGGAAAATTTATCCCTAGCGATCGTATCACTTCTTGTATGAAAGCTTGTATGATGAGCTATAAGGGGTGTTTATATCATATCGTAACAACCCCAGAGTTAGACTCCGAAATTCCTCCCATTAAGTCGGTCCCCATAGTAAGAGAATTTCCGAAGGTCTTTCCTAATGATCTTCCCGGTATTCCTCTCGAACGGGAATTTGATTTTGGTATCGACTTGCTACCAGATACAAATCTTATTTAAATTCCTCCTTATCGGATGCCTCGGGCTGAATTGACAGAGTTGAAGGATCAACTCAATGATTTACTACACAATGCCTTTATTTGGGCTAGTGTTTCTCCATGGGGTGCTCCGGTATTGTTCGTGAAAAAGAAGGATGGGTCCCTTAGAATGTGTATCGATTACCCTCAACTCAACAAATTCACAATCAAGAACAATTTTCCTCTCTCTCGTATTGATGATTTATTTGATCAACTCCAAGGTGCGAGTTATTTTTCCAAGATTGGCTTGAGATCTGGATAACACTAACTTAGGGTGATAGGTGAAGATATTCCCAAGACGGGATTTCGAATAAGATATGGTCACTATGAGTTCTACGTAATGTCTTTTTGTCTCACTAATGCTCCGACAGGGTTTATGGACCTAATGAATAGGGTATTTCCACGTTACCTAGATTCATTTGTCATTGTCTTCATTAACGGCATATTGGTATATTCGATAAATGAGAGTGAACATATAGACCATTTGAGAGTGGTTTTACAATTGCTTAAGGAACATCAATTGTTTCCAAGTGTAACAAATGTGAGTTTTGGTTGAGGTCGGTAGCATTTCTTCGTCATATCATTTCTATTGAAGGTGTAGAGGTTGATCGAAAGGAGATCGAAGCGGTGAAAAATTGGCCTAGGCCCTTGGCTTCTATGGATATGAGGAGTTTCTTTGGCCTAACTAGTTATTATAGAAGGTTTATCAACGAATTTGTGTCTATTGCTTTTCCCTTGACAACCTTGACCCAAAAGAATGTGAAAAATGAGTGGTCGGAGCAATGTGAAAAGAGATTCCAACAGTTTAAAGATAGGCTTACTTCTGCTCCAGTATTGACCCTACCGGAGGATATAAAGGGTTTTGGGGTTTATTGTGATGCATCCTGAGTCGGGTTGGGGTGTGTTCTTATACAACATGACAAAGTTATAGCATATGCTTCTAGGAAACTCAAAGGTGATGACAAGAATTATCTGACTCATGACCTTGAGTTAGCAGCCGTGGTATTTATCTTGAAAATATGGAGGCAATATCTTTATGGGGTTCACGTTGATGTGTATGCGGACAATAAAAGTCTTCAGTATGTATTCAGTCAAAAGGATTTGAATCTTCGACAATGGAGATGGTTAGTGTTGTTGAAAGATTATGACACGAGTGTTCTCTATAACCCCAGCAAGGCTAACGTGGTAGAGGATGATCTAAGTCGTTTGTCTATGGGATGTGTGTCCCATGTGGAAGAAGCCAAAAGAAACCTAGTGAAAGATGTTCATAGGTTGGCTCATTTAGGGGTTCGAACTGAAAGTTCTCCAAATGGTAGTGTGGTGGTACATCATAACTCCGAGTCATCTTTGATAATTGAGGTGAAGTCTAAGCAACACCTTGATTTTTCATTGATTGAGTTGAAAGAACCAGCTGTTGGAAAAATAAAGTAGTCATCCTCCTAGGGGGGATGGATTTCTTAAATATCAAGGAATATTGTGTGTGCCTAATGTGAAGGATTTGAGGAATAGGATCCTTGAGGAAGCTCATGGAGCCCGTTACTCTATTCATCCGGGTTCTACAAAGAATGTACCATGACCTTAGATAAGTGTTTTGGTACAATGGCCTAAAAAGGGAAATTGCGGAGTTTGTTGCAAAGTGTCCTAATTGCCAACAAGTTAAGGCCGAGCACCAAAAGCCGAATGGTTTACTATAAGAAATACAAATTCGTACTTGGAAGTAGGAAGATGTTAACATGAATTTTGTAGTAGGGTTGTCTCGAACTCAAAAGCAATATGACTCTATATGGGTGGTAGTGGATAGAATGACCAAATCCGCTCACTTTATTCCCGTTAAGTCTACTTATACGACAGAAGATTATGCAAGCATCTATATTGACAAGATAGTGAGTCTTCATGGGGTTCCTTTGTCCATCATATCGGATAGAGGTGCTCAATTTACATCTAGATTTTGGAGATCATTTCAAAGAGGTTTGGTTACTCAAGTGAAGTTAAGCATCGCTTTTCATCCTCAAACGGATGGTCAAGCAGAGCGTACTATTTAAAATCTTGAAGATACTCTTAGAGCATGTATCATTGAGTTTAAGGGAAATTGGGATGATCATTTTCCTTTGGTGGAGCTCTCATATACTAATATCTTTCATCCATCCATATCTATGGCTCTGTATGAAGCTTTGTATGGTAGCAAGTGTAGATCTCCTATTGGGTGGTTTGAGGTTGGTGAGTCTTCACTTCTTGGTCCCAATTTTATTTATAAGACCTTAGAGAAAGTTCATATCATATGGAGCCGGTTTCAAAAACCTACAGTCGGCAAACGTCTTATGCCGATCATAGGTTAAGGGATTTAGAGTTTGAAGAACGTGATAAGGTGTATCTAAAAATTTCGCCTATGAAAGGGGTGGTTAGATTTGGAAAGAAAGGGAAGTTGAGTCCACGTTATGTGGGTCCCTATGAAATCTTGCAGAGGGTTGGTAAGGTTGCTTATGAGTTGAAACCCACTAGTGAACTATCTTTGGTTCATCCGGTTTTCCCTGTTTCCATGTTTAAGAAGTGTATCAGTGATCCCGAGTCTATTCTTCCTATTGAGGGTCTTGTTGTGAAGGAGAACCTCTCTTATGAGGAGGTTCCGGTTGAAATCCTTGATCGTCAGGTGAAGAAGTTGAGGAACAAAGAGGTGTCCTCCGTAAAAGTGTTATGGAGAAACCAACTAGTTGAGGGAGACACATAGGAGGCCGAGGCCGACATGAAGTCCTTCTATCCTCTTCTCTTTCCTAATGAAGGTTATTTGTTCTTACTATTAATGAAAATAATGAATAAATTTGAAGTTGCTTTGATTATTGGGGAATTTTGCAAAAATGTTCTAGTTACATTGAAATTACAGTGAAGTTATGCTAATAGACTTGAAAATTTGCAATTCATATTGTTTTGAGTTATGTTGTGCATATTGATATGGTAAGTCTTTATAAAATCATATTAATAATGTTTATAGTTTTATTTTTTGGCATAATTGACTCCTTAATGATATGTTGAGATCATGTTGTTGTGAGAAGGAAATTCGTCATATTGTGATTTTGAGCTTTATTTGTAGTAATTGAAGTTTTGAATTGCTATGTGTAAAATGACATGATTGATGTTGTAACTCCTGTGGTTATGTATTGTTATTGGTTGGGATGCTAGTCTTGAGTCTATTCCATCCTTCCAAGAGATTTTACTATCATTCGAGGATGATGTTTCTAACGGGGGGATAATGTAACACTCCGAAAGTCTAAGATGTGTTCTAGAGCATAAAATGAGTCTCTAAGGGATGTGTCATTGGTTTAAGTTCAACTTTAATGAATATAAGTCACTTACGATGTTTTAGAAACAAAACGTCAAACAACGTCCAGGACGTCCGAAAACTAGTACAATGAGGTGCTAGTGTGCCTTAGCCTATTTAACTAAGTTTTAGGAGTCGGAAAATGATGAAATTTTATTGAAAGGTGTCTAACACGTATTAGAGTTAGTTTATAGTAGAAACGTTTGGGTACGACTCCCCAAGGACCAACCAAGGGCCCTTGAGGAGGACCCTTGCATTTTGTGGCAAAAGTTGTCAAGAGACAGTGTCCTCAGACGGAGGCCACTGATGAGGTGTAGTCCAATCGACGGGGCGTCGATGGACTCTTAGTTAATTTGGGCAAGGGGTCACCTTTATATGTCTCTGTCAAAAACGACGGACCAACAGGACGGTTGGTCCCTTGGCCGTTGTTTGACAGACGGGTTGTCTGTCGAGGCA
Source organism: Solanum lycopersicoides (assembly GCA_022817965.1). Lineage (NCBI taxonomy): Eukaryota > Viridiplantae > Streptophyta > Magnoliopsida > Solanales > Solanaceae > Solanum > Solanum lycopersicoides. Next base: position 30,394,689 of record CM040625.1, read on the forward strand.
TTTTTTTTGGAGTCATTGTTTTGCTGCATGATTTTAAGTTAACCAAATTAATTAATTAGGTGGTTAGTTAAACAGTTAAGGGTTAATGGAGGTCTAATTAAGTTGGTTAATGACCTATATAAAGACCCTAACCTAATTAAACTAATCTAAGCCCTCATAATTCCCAAAACCCAATTGCTCTTCCTTCTTTCTTCTTTCTCTCTCACAAGTAGAAGAACACCATAGAAGACCAAGGTCAAGAGTTCTAGGCCTGATAAAGGTCAAGTTTCTCCATCAAACATCATCAATCAAAAAGGTATGTGATTTCTTTTACTTTAGGGATCTCTTTCCCCAAAGGGTTCCTTCAAATTTATTTCAAAAGATGAAATTTAAGTGGATTTTCTTCCATTATAAAATTGATCTTGTGAATTGCTTTGTTCATTATTTCTTTTAGTTATTGTTAGTAGATTAACATGTATTATAACTCAATTATGTTACATGGTGATGTATTTGTCTAAATTGTAGAAGATGATTTTCTCCCCTTAACTCTATGTTTTTACAATGTCAATTTATGAGTAGATTGAAATGAATTGTAATCCTATCATGCTAGCTCTTAAGTAATTGACCTAAGTCTCCTATATTAAGCTATGAACTAGAGATGGATTGTTGTGTAGTGATTCAATTGACTTCATTATTATGTTGGTTAATATTATGTGATGGTATTATATCCATTGTTGGGTTTAATTGAGGATGGTTGACGGTAAGACCTTGATGATGGTTTTTTGAAGAAGATTGGGGTAAGTCTTATGATCTCAACTCTTTACTTCAATTATGGTTACTTGTTATTATGTGATGATGTTGTATTGAAGTATACCTTATATTAAGATTGATAGGGTTGATATGATGTTGAATTGAAATGTGTTGAATATGGTTTGTGAGATGTTGGCTAAGATTTAAATGTTATCAGAATGATGATAACTTCGCAATATGCCTTATCATGAATGATAATGTAAATGTGCTAACCTCACATATTGAATTATAATAAAAGGAAAATACTCATACAATTCATATTGAGATGTGATGATGATGATTATTTAAGGAATAAATCCTATGACCTACATTAATCTATGATGATTAATAAAGGTATTAAAGACATTTAAAAAAGGGACTCTAGCTTAGAACCGAGTGAACTAGAGTGAGGAGTGTCCCTTCCCATATAAGGAAGGTAGGATCACTAAATTACTCATGAGATTGGATACTATAATGCATGTGTCATAAAGAGGGTCCTAACTATATCTCCTAGTTCTTGAACTATGTTGACCACATAGGAATACTAGCTAGTGGATCCACGTAGTTGCTATGTTCATGTTTTTGTAGTACCTTGGCAGGTAGTCCGCCTTCTTTCGGTGTAGGGTTCCATGACACCGGATTACACATTAGCTCATGTGGTCTATGTCGGTTAAGGCAATATGTTACCAAAAGGTAAAATAAAGTAATGAATGAACTCTAACTAGGATGACCTAAGGGGTTTAGCTTAGTCTAGGTAGGGGTATGGGACTCTACATATAATTTGCACTAGTTAGACTTGAACGGAATCTTAGGAGGATGTTCTTATGTATTTATATGCTTATAAATAGAAATGATATGTATATGATGATCTTATATGATGATGTCACCTTATGATGTTGAAGGCACTTATGAATATATGCTGGGTCTATATTGCTAAAGTATGATGTTTTGTACTCTTAATGATATGATATGTGAAGTTGAACATTGGTTATGGTTCTTGTTAGGCTTAGTTTATTGAGTAAGGATATGGGGCTTTGCTTAGTCACTGCACTAGTGGATTTAATGAAGGTTCATTAGTAATTGTCTTGCTTTGGTTATGTTGTAATGAACTTTTATTGATGTTTGTTGAGGTAATAACTTGATGTAGAGTTGTATTGATTATTTGTTAAAGTATGTTGGTATTCATGATTCACTTGGTTAGACTTAGTAGGGTTGGTCTTGTGATGAACACACTACTAGAAATTTGACTTACTGCAACACTTATATAGCAACGGTTACACAATTGTAGCAATAGATTGCCTATTACAATGATTATAACTGTTGCAATATATCATTGGATTTAATAGAACAATTCTTAAAATAAACCGTAGAATCATCTCTATAACTGTTTCGATAGAGTTTCTATTGCTACAAATTTTTGAATCATTGCAATAGATGACTCTATGGCAACGATTATTTTAGGAAAAATATTGTGGGATCTGATTTTTATCCGTAAAATATATTTCCCTCCCTAAAATTATATATTTCCCTCCACTAATTTTTCAAAGCGCCATTTTTATTTATCTTATTAAAAAATCTAAAAGAAAAAAGCCCTTTTATATAAAACCCTTTCAACCATAGCACGTTATTTACCAAATATTGTTCTGTTCCAAAAATTCTAAGCAAATTCTTGGTGAAGAAAACAACAACGAAGTTCTTGGTGAAGAAATCTCTCTGGTGAAGCTCGTTGGTCTGTCGAGAACACATTTCTTTGGCATTGATATTTTTTACTAAGTTGAAGATCCAGTGGTCTTTTGACAACAAATTCTTGGATGTAAAGGTGAATAAATTTTATGTTTTCTCTGCTAGTTAATTATTTCTAAGTCCCCATTGAATGATTTGGAAAAATTGTAAAGAATAACATATGGTTTATCTTAAATCTATGTTATTTGATCAAATCTAGGTCTGCCATATCATCTAGGGTTATAGTTTGTATTTGATGTTTGGTGAAGATTTTAGAATACTTGTGCAAAGGTCTTTGAGAGGGTGAATTTCATTTTTATGAGAAAAATTCGATTTATAGTTGTTTGTTTCCTTAAAAATCACGCACATGGCATATTTCAGGTAAAAAAAAAGTCTAAGATACTTGTCATCCTTGTCTATACAATAAATTGTCTGATTTCTTTGATAGTCTAAACTTTAAAGAGTATCATATAAAAAAGTTCAGCTTATACAACAAGCATTACACATTTGTCCAAAAAAAATAATACATAATCTGAAGTATTGGGTCTACTATTACACAATCTCTTGAGAATTTGTTTATTTTTCTATTGCGACTCTTTTTTATGTTGGGGGTGCGGAATTCATCGTAGAGTAAGATACATATATTGTAGAGTAAAATATATTCATCGTAGAGTAAGATACATATATTGTAGAGTAAAATATATTTTATCATAAAGTTCTTTTGATAATTGTTCTAATCTGGATATTTCTTTAATGTTATTTATTATATATACTATGTATAACATATCTTGGGTTCTTTGATACATGTATAAATTTTCTTGTATTAAGTGCTTTGATAATCTTATATTTTCATAGTTTCTATCCAATATTCTAAATATTCATAGTTCATTTTAATCTGAATCTATTTCTAAATCGTATATATCTATTCTTTCTAAATCTAATTCTTGTAAATCTATTTCATACCATTCTTGATTCATTATATCTTCTAATTCAAAATCAAATATTTTTTCCCATATAATTCTTTTTTCATCAATTTTTATATCTTTAAGTATATATAAGATTAAATTTTTATAACTTTCTATCATTTCTTCATGCATGTATGTGGTCATGTTTGTTTATTTATGCAGGTTTGTTTTCAATTATTCCTTCCTATCGTATTCATAATTTAATTAAATTCATATTAGTTTATTATAAACTAGAGTATCGTTATCATGTTTTCCGGTCACTACTAGCATCGTACTTTAGCGGATAATTACTGCTTATCTGCGCCTCAACCTTGTGTACTCCCCTAACGGCATCCCTCGCCTACCGGTTTCCACTGTGGGATGGCATAGTCTAGAAGTTTTCTCCCTGTTTCCCGTTTACTAGCAAACTAGAATTCATGATTCAAATATTTCTAGTATATAATAACTAACATAAATTTAATCAATCATATATATGATATTCAGGAATATATGAAATTAGTTCTGCATATCTATTAAACAATATACCTTTGCCTCTTGATTTTCCATGCTATCTGAAATATCTGACTTGATTTCACGTTGGAGGTTCAGTTGGTAATTTTCTTTGCCTACTCAATGAAGATATGGGCATTGTGCAGATTATTTTTGTGCAGATTATGCTGAATTGTGCAGATTATTATTGTGAGGTTTTTAGAGTCCTAGCTAAAATCTGCAGAAATTTTAGTGTACTAACATTTGTATTTTTATTTTGAAGTGTAATGTACTAATTATGGTGCCTATTTGTAGTGAAATTGTGCTGAAACAACATAACTTAAGCATATCCAAAAATAATATTACACATAGAATAGTCTGCTTGAATAGGTTAAGGATTCAAAATTTCATAGAGACCTCTATGATACCTCCAAGAGCAAGAATCAGGGAGGATGTTTGATTCTTTTAAACTTTTTTCCCTGAAATTGGTCAAACCCAATTTTTCTAAAACTTGGTTTCCTTTGGCCAACCTGGACAACTTCTGGTAGGTGTAAAATTGTTGTAGAATGTCAGAGTTATGACTCCATTTAAATAGGAAGTCAACTGTACAGTTTGCCTCTCTCTATATGTGATTGCACTTGAAGATTTCCAGCTGATTTGTGAGCCTTTGAAGGTCCAGAATACACTATTGGAGTGCCAATGGAGGGTGGCCGTTGTGAGCCTATACCTATGTTGTACGCACTGGTCCATCTTTATCTCTTATTACTTCTTGTGTCTCCATTGAAAGATTGGACTCATCAAGCTCTGAAATGAGTAAAAACAACAACTAAATTTTAATTTGAACTAGTTATTACTGTCCATATGGTTCTTTTGCTTCTTCTCTTCTATTATTAGCTAAATCGCATTGGTTCCAATAAATCATAACATTTTTCAGATAGCCTCCTTCTGTTTGATTCTATGTGTACCTTATCATCTTCAAGCAGCTTCAATGATCATAATGTCACACCCACAACAAACTAATTCAACATGGTCAAACCATCTTCGGTGATATTTTTTCTCATTTTATCATTTATGTCCAATGTGATGCAGTTGTTTCAATATTTGTCCAATCTTGTTCAACTGCATATCCATATTAGTTTGTCCATTTCTAAACATTCATCTTCTGGATATATTTCAATATTGAGACAGTAGATTCACTTCAATATAACATTGTTTCTCATGCAACCATTGTGTAAAATTTTCTCTTACTTTGATAGGCACTGCATTCAATGAAAATCTCTTTGTATATGTACCCACTGTTCTCACACTTGTAACTGCTCCTTTGGACTATCTTTGTCATATTTATATTTCATATGAATTCTTTATTTTCGAACTACTTTACTGACACTATCATATGCTTTCTCTAGTTCACCAAATATCATGTAGATTTCCTTCTCTCAGTAAGAATTTCTAAAAATCTTAACAAAATACTCTGCTCTTGCAAGACTACCAGTCATGAATATTACACATACATGATGGCGATCAGTTTGGTATTTCTTTTGTTCCTTTGTTCTCTGGTTTGGTAACAAGACAGAGAGAACTAGCTTAAGGTAGTTGTTCTGGTCGTAGAGGGATGTATGGTATTCTTTACACCGTCTCCAGTTGGGATGAGATACATGCATTCATTTTGGGATTATAGACTTCCAACTCCCCTTGCTGAAGCATCTATGGCAGCAAGTTGCGGAAAAGTTTGAGATTAGTCCATACTCCATATATATAGTTTAATGTTTTTTGAGTTGATGGATTTTATATGTATGTCTTAGATATAGAGTAATAACTTTGTAATATATGACTATTGTGGAGCCATTATGCTTTTGCGAAAAAATTGCTAAATTATTTATATTTTATTTCTAATTGTATGTTGGTGATGAAATCGAAGAAGCCGATGAAAGTAGTTTGACATTGAAGCTGGGATATTGTCAATGATAATTTTACTGATGTTCTAGAAATCTTTTATTTTTGAAGATTGAAAACTGTGTTGTGCTTGTGTTTCACCTTTTTTTGATTGGTAAAAAAATATTTGTATATTGTTGTCTTATTGATATTAGCCGACCATGGATTTTGAATTATAATTTTGGTAATGAATATTTCTTCTTGCGAACGATTTATGTGTATTTTATATTACAAAATTACTGAAATAGCTGAATAATATAATATTTATGATATAGTTTAATAATAACTGTTGCAGTACTGTGTAATGACCGTTGCATTACCATGTAAAAGCTATCACATTACTCTGACCCGTAGCAATAGCCTATAACAACCGTTGCAATAGAATAAAATGGTTTTTGAATAGAAAGAAAAGTTGTAGACATAGCCACAAAACAACTGACACATAAAACTTTTCCAACGGTTCATAACCGTACCAATATGGCACTAAGCGTTGGCAAATTATTCAATTGAAAACTGTTGCAATAGGTCTATCTACTGCTACGGTTTTCTAAATCGTCGCACATAACCGTAGCAATAGATCTATTGCTACGCGATCTATTGTAGCGGTTGCATTAACTGTTGCGTTAGACCTATGGCTACGGTAGGACAGTCTATTGCAACGGTACATGAACTGTTACAATAGATCAAATTTCTAGTAGGGACATGGTCTTGACTTAATGAATATGCATTAATGACTTGTATTAGTTATTGAATGTGCATAATAATTTTCAAAGTAAATTAACATACTTAATGAAATGTCCCTTTATAGAATGATTTTTGATGTGTGTGCATATGGTCTAATACTTAGTACAATTGATGTATTAACCCTATTTTTCTCCCTTTTCCCCAACATTTAAGGCTCCGGTCGTTGAAGGGCTTTTGAGACGACTTTGAAGGTAGACTTGGAATTCTCACTCATCCAAGTTGGGTAGGTACTCACATTCCGAGGTCAATGCCACTATACAACTTTTGATGTTGTTCTAGTCATATGACTTCCAATTCTTTCCTTTTCATTTGAGTACTAAAGATTGTATAGCCTATATGTGGCTTTATTACATTGATGAATGGGATATATCCAATTGATATACTCTGTTTAGATGGTTATGAGATGAGACGTCCGTTTAAGACGATGTTAAGTATCTTATATATATGTGCAATAAAAGTAGAAGACTATGTAATGTTCTTATACAAAGGGTCTATGTATACTTGATATGAATATATTATGTGAATGTGAGAGGACTACGTAAACCTCAATATATATATAAAAGTTTTAAAATTTCCTCATTTTTAACCTATGAATGTAATGATGTAAGTTAAGAAGCTAGTCTTAGTCCTCTCCTAGGACGACGACGCCGGTTACGTCTAGGAGGTGCTCCCCGTATGTGACACCTACAAACTCTCAATGATCGCCAATTAGTCACTATGTTTAGAAAATATGAGTTTTTGTTGCAATATGTTGCTTTCCTTTGTTATACAATGTCTAGTGAAGGGGTATGAGTGGTTTCTTTGAAAATATAGGTAGTGAAATAAGGGCTCGAACCTACCTCTACTATAGATATCATAAGCTTGTTGGGTTTGGCTGGTTATTATTGAAGGTCCGTAAAAGGATTTTCATCAATATCTTCTCAACGAAGTTGACTCAAAAGTTATGTTTTAGTGGTCATATGATTGTGAGAAGATATTTTCAAAACTGAAAACTAGCTTGACTAAAAATCCTGTTTTGACTCTACCATAGTATTAAAATGGTTATATGATGTATTGTGATGCCCTCATAGTCGGCCTAGGTTGTGTGCTAATGCAGCGAGATAAGGTTATAACTTACACTTCTAGACAACTTAAGGTGCATGAGAAGAACTATCCAACTAATGGCCTCATGCTTACAGTAGTAGTGTTTGCACTTATGATTTGGAGATATTTATTGTATGGTGTTCACGTATATGTGCTCACAGACCATAAGAGCCTTCACTATATGTTCACCTAGAAAGAGTTTAATCTTTATCGGAGGAGATGGCTTGAGTTCCTCCACGATTATGATATGAATGTGATTTACCATCCTAGTAAGGCCAATGTAGTAGTTGATGCTTTTAGAAGACTATCTATGGGTAGTATGACACATGTTTGAGAAAGAAAAAAAGAAACTAGAGAAAGATTTTCACTGGCTTGCTCGCTTTGGAGTTTTCTTTATGAGCATATTACATCGTGTTGTAACAATTCAGAGTGGGTCAGAATCTTCATTAGTAGCGGAGGTTAAGGATAAATAATTGAATGATCCTATATTTATTCAACTAAAGAGTGTAATTCATCAGTAAAAAGATGAAATTTTCTCCCAAGGGTGTGTTGCGATATAAGGGTTGTTTGTGTGTTCTTAAGGTGGGTTATTTGAGACAACAGATTCTTGCAGAATCCCGTAACTCCAGGTTATCCCATTAATCTGGGTTCCACTAAGATTTACCGTCATATGCGGGTAGTCTTTTGAAGGAATGGTATGAAAAAAGATAGAGTGGATTTTGTGCTAAATTCCCTAATTACCACCAAGTGAAGGTAGAACATCAGAAACCAGGAGATATGACTAAAGATATTAACATTACTATATGGAAGTGGGAAGTGATAAATATGGACGACATTACAGGTTTACCTTCTACTCGCCTATACAATGACTTTATTTGGGTCATAGTTTACAGGGTCACTAAGTTTCTGTACTTTTTGGTTGTCAAGACTATATTCCGGTAGAGTACTACGCCAAGATTTACGTTAATGAGATAGGTAGGTTGGATGGATTTTCTTTTTGTATTATATGAGATAGAGGTTCTCAGTTTACCTCTCATATTCGGATGTCATTTGCAAAATGTCTTGGTTCTCAAGTAAATCTTAGAAAAACTTTTCATCCAAAAACAGATGGCAAGGAAGAGGATAGAATTCATAACTTATATAGAAGACCTGTTGAGAGCTTTCGTGATTAACTTCAAGGGTAGGTGGATGATCACATTCCTCTTATAAAGTTCGCCTATAACAATAGCTACCATTCTAGTATTTAGATGGCCCTTTATGAGGAATTATATGGGCATACATGTAGATCTCGAGTTTGTTAGTTTGAGGTAGGTGAAGCATTCTTTGTAGGTCTAGATTTAGTTCATAATGCTATGGAGAAAGTTCAGCTCATTAGAGATAGACTTAAGACATCCAAGAGTGGTTAGCAGTCCTATGTAGACGTAGGGAGAAGGGACTTGTAGTTCCAAATTAATGATTGGGTTTTAGGAAAAGTGACACCTATGAAGAGGTGATTACATTTGCCATGAAAGGGAGGATTAGTCCAAAATATATAGGCCCTTACAAAGATCATGAAATGGTAATGTTTCTTATGAGTTAGAGTTTCCATCAGAACTAGAAGTAGTACATCATCTTTTACACATTTCCTTGTTGAAGAAATGTGTAGGTGACCCAATATCTATTGTATCTTTAGAAAGTGTGGCTAAGAAGTATAATATCACTTATGAAGATGTACTAGCTGAAATTATTGATCGCCAGGTTCGAAGGTTGAGAAAAAAAAAGTCGCTTCAATAAAGGTTTTGTGGAAGAGCCAGTCCGTAGGGGGAACTACTTTAGAAGTAAAAGAAGTCATGAAGGCCAAGTATCCTCACCTCTTTCTTTCTGATTCAATTCAAGCATGAGGTAATAGTTCCTGTCTAGTTTTTCAGTCATTCATGCATATCTCCAGTGTTAGTATCATTTTCCATCATTTATACTTTCATTTTGAGCATATTTGAATGTTTTTGGAACTTTGTTCAATAGATCTCAGTTTCCAATATTTAGTGGTAGGGTTGATGTTGTGACCCTGAAAATGAACTAGGGTAAACTAGATCCTCAAATGTTTTCAATGAGTTAATAAGGTGTTAATGTAACGTTCCGGAAAAATGAATATGTCTAGTGAAGAGCCCAGTAAGTCCGCTAGAATCCGTATTGGGTACATAGGCATCCCAATGCCCAATATTGAGAAATATTGGGCATATCATAGAATATTGGCTAAGGGGTGTTAGCCAATTTGTATGTATACACAAATAAATAAATGGTAATATTGATCCTCAACTCAATTCATTAAGTAATAGGTAGCCCAATGCCCAATATTCAGAATATTGGGCATATCATAGAATATTGGCTAAGGGGTGTTAGTCAATTTCTATGTATACGCAAGTAGTTAAAATAACTATATTATTCATATAAGGCCCAATATACATTCTCATCAAGAAATAGGTGTCCAAATGCCCAATATTGAAAAATATTGGGCATAGTATAGAAAATTGGCTAAGAGGTGTTAGCCAATTTCTATATATGTATCCTAAAGTATTTAAGATATAATCCAAGCTTGTTTAGAAATTATACCTGCAATGAAGACCCTAAGCTAAAATTCATGAAATTCATCAATTGCAATACATTAGGTACTAGGCATCCAAGTGTCAAGCCTAGTACCCTAAGTACATAACCATTTGAAATGATCATGTAAATTAAGCAGTGCACAAGGACATGATGAGGGTCCTTGGGACAATAAGTAAGCATTCCCAAATGAACCATAAATAATAGTTAGTTAGGAAATTACAACCAACCCATGTGCAAGACATGTGAAGTAGCGACCAAAGGAGGGGACCACCTTATACAAATTCGGTTAGGGTTGTTAGGGGAAAAAAATGTGCACAAGGGACCACTCCATGTGGGTCCTAACTTCCCTACAAATTCTAGACTCTAACCTACTGCCCTTAAGAACTAACTAACCTAGGACCAAACGAAATAAACTAATTAGTGTACCTGACAACCTAGGACTAAACCGGGTTGACACTTACCTAGTACCAGTTGAAGAGATAACCTAGTAGATAACAACTTAGGGGTAATTTAGTAATTCCCCTAGGTTACCTAATTAATTAATTAAGCAACTTAATTAATTAATTTAAAAGGGCTAAAACAGAAACTACGAAGGGAATTTCCAGATTTCGGTTATGACAAGAAAGGGACAACCTAGTACCTAGCCTAGGATGGTCCAAAGAGTTAGTTAAGGTCCAAACAACCTAGGGATACTTTAGTAATTACCCTAGGCTACTTAATTAATTAATTTAGCAACTTAATTAATTAATTTAAAGGGGCAAAACCGAAATCACAAAGTACCTTCCAGATTTCGGTTAAAACAAGAAAAAGACAACCTAGTACCTAACCTAGGATGGTTTAAAGGATTGGTTATGGTCCTAACGACTTAAGGGTACTTTCGTAATTACCTTAGGTCACATAATTAATTAAATTATCAATTTAATTAATTGGTTTAAATGATCAAAGCGAGATCCTTTCACTAACCTAGTATAATTCAAGAAACATCCTAGTACTTAACCTAGGATGGTCCTAAAGGGTGAATTATAGTTCCAATGACTTAGGGGTACCTTAGTACTTACCCTAGGTCCCTAAATTAATTAAATTAAGGATTTAATTAATTAATATAAAGTCAAAATTTTGCCGAAACAATAGTCAACACCAATTTCCAGATTTGACTAAGTGTTATGTTCTCCTATGTTTAGTCAACATTGGAGGGGTGCTTTGATAATTGATTAATTAGTTTATTAAATTAACTTATTAAACCCTAAGTTGAATGAGTCAAGATCAGTTCCTAAGACTTATAATCACTTTCAAACTCATAGAAAAAAGGACGCAAAAACAGTAAGCAACGAAGGCAAGAAAAAGGCAAAAAAATTATCGATTTCTCTAGGGCGATTTCAAGGTTTCTTCAAGGTTTCGTTCAAGGTGTTATTCGTAGATTAATTTCTACATAATGTATGGGCTTATATCCTGGAATTCTTTCTCCAAGAGAACTTTCTTTCCAATGATTCAAATAGCTCGAAAACTAGGGTTGTTCCCGTGTTCTCGCCGAACTCCCTTGTCCCTAGTATCCTTTTTTATTCAATGTTCAATAGGTTAGAGATCATGTTGTTGGTATGTGGTTCTGGCTGTTCTTATTTTTAATATCATTGAATTATGAATGTCGATTAACCTATGAAGTTGTAATCGTATAAAGTTAAGTGCTTAAAACGTGAATCACGAATCGACGATGTGTTAGTTACACCCGTAATTGTTTAAGTGTTGATGTGTTTGTCCGAATTTTGTCTTGCTGTTATGGTGACGTTACGAAGATGATAAATTCATTAATATTAATATGATGCTGTTCAATATGTCTTAAAAACTTTACCCTAAAGTCATGAACTAAGATTAGTTAAGAGAATAATATTCTTATGTATGAAGATGATTACGATTTGTTGTACATACCTACTGTTAATGTGACTTGTTGATGATGTTGTGTTCGTTAAATGATCATATTATGCTGTCCAAGATGCTTAAAAATGTTATGCGTAAAGTTATGTTATAAGGTTGGCCAAAATGATCTCCATGAAATCATAATTTGAGTGAAAGTTTGGCCTATGCCAATAAAATGGCTAACAAAAACATTGTCTAAAAGGGATGCATGCAAATGGCTATAAAATTATGTTAAATAATTAAAAGATTGGCTAATGGATAATATACATATCCAACCAAGCATGAAAGAATGTAAAATTGGCCTATGCAAACAAAGATGGTTATGTAATCTATACCCAATTGTTTATGCCAATACTAATCATATGTCAATCTTATATAGCCAAAAGATTGAAATGATAACTTAAGAACTTCTAGTGTAAGTCAATGAATCCATACCCAAGGGCATGCCATTCATTGGGACAACTCCCAACATGCTCTAAAAAAATGAACTATGAACACATATAACTTATTGAAAGAAGTGCTCATCGTCCATAAACGATGAAATGAATCTACTACACTAAGGTAAAGAAGTAACGTGAGTTATAACATAATTAAAGGGGTCTAAATTAAGTAAGTGACCAGAATGGGGTGTTAAAGGAAGTGAGACAAGTCTTACTTACACCAAAGCTAATTCGTTCATAGAATACTTACGAATGAAGGTGTTAGAATGTGTAAGACTAGTCTCATTAACACCTAAGGACGATATGTAAGGACAATTCACATTCATCAATGTAAAGTAAGGATGATATGTAAGGACAATTCACATTTCATCAATGTAAAGTAAGGATGACAAGTCATCAAAAGAGTAATAAATATCAATCACATTTTATATGTAAGTGTAAGGACAATTCACACTTAATACGTAAAGAAGAGATGATAAATCATATAATGAGCTATGACTACCTCATGCAAGAAGCAAACTTCGATGATGTATAAGTTGAATGTAAATAGGAACTTTAAACTGAGCACCGATAGGATAGTTATGAGTGGAAATGCCTTCTTTCGGGAAGGGCGGAGGTTCACGTAATTCTCAGGAGATGAGACTGTCCACCAAGGTGGGTATGGGTCTCCCTCAATCTCCTAGTCTTTGAACTATGTTGCCACCATAGCGAACTAACTTGGTTCGAACCCAATAAGCTAGCATGTTTTGGTTTCACTTTGGCCAGTGACTCCACCTTTTTTTGGTGTGGGGGTTCATGATGCTCATATGATCTATGTCAGTTAAGTTTGAAGTTCCTCAAAGTATGAAATATAATGAAATGGACGATACCGAAGGTGTTTGTGCAAGACAATCAGGAGGTGAAACTAGATTCAAGTAATGACATTAGGTCATTCTTGGTCATTACACTTCATGATCCCGATGAGAGTCTTAAACTTCATCATAGGTATAGATGGTGTTTACATCAGCCTACGAATTAATGAAATGAATAATGTGAAGTACGAATGAACAAATGAAGCATACTCTGTGTTTGTTAAAGAAGGCCCTTGGGTTGAGGTCCCATATGTTGGGCCCTCACTTGAGGTGTATTAATGCTACATCCACGATTCCAAGGTCTCGTGAATATGAAATGTATAATATATAAAACATGAAATGTATGTTATGTTAACTTGTGTGTATGATGTGTGATATATTCATGGTATGACCTTCCTGTTACGAAATAGGTAAGTCCAGAGACTTGACCTCCTAACAAAGCATGTTGATTAGGAAGAACCATGGCTTATAATGACTTCTTATATGATGCCAACATAATGTTAACTAAATACCACATAACTTCCCTAACATTAAAGTAATGAAATCAATGGCATGATCAATATAGAATGGATTATGAAATGTAATGAATATATAGTATAAAGAATGACTCATTATAAGGTAGGGAAATCATTCCTTAGTCCTTTGATTACTTACATCGATTCATTGTGGGTATGGGACTACAATGATTCATTGCACTTGTAAGTAAAACATAGGACCAAAGGAATTATTGAACTACACAACAAGAAGAAGAAAAAGACTGAAAAATAAACTAAGTCCCAAGGAAAGAGCTCTCGGGTTTGGAGGATCAAAATTTCCAATCTTCGCTCGAGTTGTTCTAAAAGTATGTTGATGATACTAATGTCTTGTAATAATATAGAAAATGATTTGTGTGCTTTTAATGCATTAAAATACATCATATTCATACCACAATTGACAACTAACGAATTAGGAAAGTCTAATGACTAGACTTTCAAGAAATGTCATGTTGCTTAGGAAGAGCTTTCATTCATCATGCATATCTTTATGTGTATGTGCGCATACACCCATACTTAGTACAAGTGGTGTATTAACCCCCTACTATTTACAATTTTTATAGGTGCATGTCAGAGGACAGATTGACGACACTTGCAGCGGTTTGAAATTCAGCGTTTCTCCAAACCATTTTGTGGGTCCTTTTGATTTTGAGGATGCTACAGTTTTAGTCTAGCCTTAGTATTAGACATAGCTAGTGGATGTTGTCCCTAGCGCTTTTTTTGTACTTTCATTTCAAAGCTTTGTACAAAGGTCGTGTTTGGCAAACTATTTATGATATATTCATCTTTAGTTTCGAATTGATTCTTTATGATAGATGGTTGTTCTATTATGTTGAGCTTAGTATATGATGTAAATATGTAATGACTATATGAAGTCTACGTAATCTTTATACATGTAAAAAGTTTTAAATTTTCCGCAAATTTAACTAGATGAATGTGATGAATGCAAGATGACGTTTGTCTGCGACCTCTGAGAGGTCAACGACGTCGGTGGAGATTCGGATTCAAGAATCCGGGTCGTTACAGTTGAAATGATGAATAATAGCTTTAGAAGGCAGTTTGAAGAGTTTGCAAGTCAAACGTCAAAGAACGACCAACACGTTCGGAATCAAGTCTCATGTGCGTGCTAGTGTGCCTTTAAATGTTTTGTGTGTTGTTTTGTATCTAAAATGATAGGAGGGGACCCTAGTATATAAATGACTATGTTTAGGGTCGAACCGTTTGGGTACGACTTCCCAAGAACCACCCTAAGGGTCCTGGTGAAGGACCCAAACATTTTCCATGAAGCTTCCAATACAACCCCAATCAACGACCCCATTGATGCCTACTAGATTAAACAACGCCCCATCAAAAGGGGGGGGGGTCTATAAACATTGTTGAGGGAGCTTAGCCCCCATTTTGGGGAGTCTGTGATCAAAACCACGCCAGAAAGATGAACCATAGTCCTAATGACACCCTGACAATGGGAGCTGTCGTTTGGCACCTGCAACTTCTTGCAAAGTTTCACTCAAGCCAAGGGCAGTTTTGTAAATTCCACCCTTGGAGAATAATGTGACGTCCCTCAAAATTAAACAGGACAAACTAGCGCTTTAGATGTGTTTCATGAGTTAATAGATGTAGAAATAAGTGTTAAGGAGTTTGGAAGTCGAACATCAAAGAATGACGAAGATGTTCGGAAACTACTAGTGTGTGTTCTAGAGTGTCTTTGCATGATTTATGAGTTTTAATGCGTTTTTTGATGTCTAAACTGAGTTGGAGGGACCCTAGTATCTAGATGGTTATGATTAGAGTCTAAATTTCCAAGTACGACTCCCATGGACCACCCTAAGGGTCCTTTAGGAGGACCATGACATTTTCCATGAAGCTGCAAAAAACAGCCAATACGACGACCCTAACTACGCCCAGTAGATAAATTGACGCTCCGTCAAAAGGGGGCGTGGTTCCACACTTAGTTTTGGGAGCTTAGCCCAAAAATGGGGAGTATTAATCAAAACGATTCCCATTAGGACGGTCCATCGTACAAATGACGCCCCGTCAATGAGAGTCGCTGTTTGTCATCTGCAAGTTGTTGCAGGGATTCGGTCAACCTAGGGGTGAATTTTTAGATTAACCCCACATCCTAATTAAGTTATGGACGGTTATTTTAGGTATTTAAAGTATTTTAAGTTTGTTTAAGCACTTAGACCTAATTTTAGAATTCACTTTTCAAAATCAAAACCCATTTCCCAAGTAAAGTTCTCTCATGAATCCATGGGAGCTTAAAGCCAAGGTGAAGCTAGGATTTAAGCTAGGAAAGTGGGTATCCCTCATCCTTTAGGGGTTAATACCGATATTCCATGTCAAGCTCTCATGGTCTATGTCGGGTAAAGATAGCACTCACAAATGAATGTAATTAATGAAGTCTGCCTAAGGGTGTAATACTTAGGGTAGGTGGTGGAATGTGACGCAATCTATGCATTGCACAAGTAGACATTTGGAAGGAGTGTCCGTGTGTCCATGTCATGTAAACGAATGAACAGGTTACTATATGATGCTAATGAAGTAAGTTGACTTTAAGTCTAATGTTAATTAATCTTGTTGATCTTATGTCTAATGTTGATGAAGGCTATGTAAATGATGCAATGTGATGTGCCTAGTCTAGGGTGACTCCTAAGAAGCATTAAGTGGGATTAGTAGTATGGGATGCTACTTACACATTGCACTAGTATAACTTGAAGTTGTCTTAGAGGATCGTCGTTATGTGAACTTCTTTAATGCATGTATGTTTTCTCTAGTAATGAATGTTGACTTGTTGAGTTGTGATGAATAAGGATACATAAAGGAAGTATCCTTATCTTTGGCAGTCTTATGGATCACTTAGGTCTGTATTGAAGAGGTTGTACGAGCAGTCTCTTCATCTCTTACCTAGGTGGGTCTTAGGATTACTTTGGATAGAGGGTCTAAATGATTAATGGGTTACTGAATGAATATGTCTATATGTTCATAATAATGTAAGTATTACCTTGTGTTAAATGATGACTTCAATGACGTCTTGTACGTGTGATTCATGAGGTTTTATCAAAATGGCATGAAAAAAATATTTCAACAAAGATTTCCTCTTTAGAGCATGTTTTTGCATATTACCATACTTAGTGCATTATTTGTACTAATTTCATATTCTTCTCAATTTCTAAAAGTATAGGTGGAAGGAAGTGAAGGTTTCTAGAAGTTCAAGCTTAGGAAGTAGATTTCTCTAAAGATTGGTATGTCCTCATATGTTTCAGGACGTGGATTATGTTTCGAGTATTCTTTCTATTAAAGACT
Organism: Solanum lycopersicoides; assembly: GCA_022817965.1. Taxonomy (NCBI): domain Eukaryota; kingdom Viridiplantae; phylum Streptophyta; class Magnoliopsida; order Solanales; family Solanaceae; genus Solanum; species Solanum lycopersicoides. The sequence continues at coordinate 30,411,992 of CM040625.1, forward strand.
TTGTACTAGAATATTAATTTTTTTCTATGTTAGGGTCGTGATCCACTGATAATAAGATGTGTCGAAGATGGATTATGATGATGAGACTTAGTTGCTTACGTTTTATAAAAGTGTTTCCTTAATACTATTACAATGATTTTTTTTCCGCACTACTTTTCATACCTATGTGATGAATGAAAGCTAAGAGGCTTGTACAAGACCTTTGAGAGGTCAAGTACGTCACGTCATGACATGGGGGATGCTCTCATGTCGTGAAAATTAAATAGGGGGACAATTATTTTGGGTTATTTTATTGTATTTTAAATTTATTAAAACACAAAAACCTAGACTTAGACTTCATTCTTCAAAATCAAAACCCCAAGTTCAAAAGAAGTTCTCTCAAAACGTCCATGGGAGCTTAAAGTCAAGTTGAAGCTAAGATTGAAGGTTTCCATTGTTTTCTCCATCAATTTCGTTTGATTTGTACGAGTAAGGTATGGTTATTTCAACCTTGACTCTTCTTTCATTCAAGGAGACACTTGCAAGGGCTTTTCAAAGATCTTCCGAAACCTTGAAAATTCTATTTTGAATTCTATGCATGGGTTCTTGCATAAAAACGTACAAATTAATTTTTTATGAAGTAATCAATGTTAATTGAGGTTTTTATGATCCAAATTTCCATGAACCCATGTATTCCTTGAATTCCTAATTTTTTCTCTAAAGTGGGTGAATTGATCATGATATAATTGTGTTGTATTCGTGTTTAGATTTTTACGGGATATTTAATTACTTGTTGATCATTATTGAAATTGTTGATAGTTTGCCTTATAGTATTGAAGTCTATATTGAATTTTTTTTGACCATTGATATGGATGAATTGTTGGCCTTGTCTTATGGACATTATTATTGGTAACATCTCTTGTTGGGTAAATATGTTGGAAAGGCTAAGGAATGCTGTTGGTGAATTGACCTAGTTCCTTTCTTTAATATAGAATTGACATCGAACTTTTATTTATTGGTATGAACCACTTATGGTGGCGGTGTTTAACTGTTATAAATGTTATGAACATGTCCTTGTCACTATTATTATGTGAATTGTGGTATAATCGTGATATAATATGAATGAATGTATAAAGTGAAGGTGCTCATGTGATATCTATATCATCTTGTATTGAAGCTATAATGACATGATTAAAAGTACTTCCTCTCTAGTTCTTGATATATGATGATGAAGGATTAAACAGAGCCTTTATAGAATCATGCTTTATCGGTTTTAGGTAGACTTAGTTTTCCTTGCATGGTAGTTGAATTGTATTGAATAAGTGCGTGAATGAAATTCTATGATCGGTAGACCTAAAGTAGATAGCCTTCTATGAATGACTAATGTGAAACTTTGAATATTAAAAGAAGGTTAAGAATATCAAACCTTGAATATGAAAAGGAGGTTCATAATGTGAAACCTTTAATATGAAGAGGGTTAATAAGAAACCTTAAAGGAATACACCTAAATGCTGCCTCCTTCTTGAGTGGAATGATGGACTTAGAGGTAGGTTAGCCGGAACGACATCAAACCATATCTAAGGAAGTTATAAGAGCTATCCAAAATAGACCTTCATTGGCTGCTCTATGGGACTCATTCTTTAAAATGGTAATATGAGTTGGTAAGGCTTAGTGATGGTACAATCTTTAATACACCTATGTGAATGAATTACTCTATGAGAACAAAGGCAACGCACCGAGTGGATATGCTTGTGGGAGTAGCTCTAGTTGAGTATGAGTCTAGGGTAAAAAGAAACCTTTTTATATCTCCTAAACCATGTGCCTACATGCGTTGTTTCCTGGTTCTACCCATGTCAAGTAGAACACCTTCTATGATGTGGGATCTATATGACACTGGATTCCATACCTAGCTAGTGTGGTCTATGTCGGTTTAAGCCTATTCTAATCATGTGGTATGTGCACTCTAGTATTGGATAGGTTGTACAACATGGAGGTAGTGGAATGGGACGCTATCAACATATGGCACAAGAAGGCTTTGAAGATGCTAGAATGAGTTCCCTAGGCTTTCCAAGAAAAATTCTTGAAATATCCTAAATGTATACTTGTCACTTAAATGGCCTTAATGAATAATGTTCTATTAGTATAGGTATGTTGAATAGAAAGGTTATTATCTAGGGTAGCTTTGAGGATCACTTAGGTGGCTTTAAGAGGGTGTATGGGGTGTCTGTTCATGTCTTACTCAAGTGAGTCTTAGAGTAACTTTAGGTATATGAACTAAAGTGATTGAAAGGCTATGGATATGTCTTATGTGTGATTATGGACTTGTATTATGTCTCTTAAACTCTTATAATGATGGTTTCTATCAAAATAGCATAAAAGTATATGTTGTAGTAAATGTCCACTTTTACATGGTCTTCTTCCATTTTCACCATACTTAGTGCATCAATTGTGGTAATTCCTATATTTCTCTATGTCTACAAGTGTAGGTGGTAAGTGATGATTTTCCTAAAAGTTAAAGCTTGGGCAATAGATTTCTTTCAAGATTGGTATGTCCTCATATGATCGAGGGCAACGATCTTAGTTTTAGTTTACCTTTTCTAAAGACTTTGTAATAAACTATAAGTTTCTTTTAAAATTGATGAAACGGTTGTGACCCTATAATATTTACTTGTGTCGATTATGGCTTATGATGATACTTAGTTTCTTTCTTATTTTTTATAAAAAGTTCCCTTATTGACTATTAATGTGAAAAGTTTTAATTCCACACTACTTCTAATGTATATGATATGAATGAATGCTAAGAGGCTTGTACAATACCTCCTATAGGTCAAGTACGTAGTGTGACGATTTGGTTGTGCTCTCGGGTTGTGATGAAACTTAGTATTAGAGCATAAGGTTATGAAGTAGTCTTTAGGATTGAACGTCTCATATAGCCACATATAGTAGAGTCTTGTTTATCGATTGTGAGTCGTGACACATCTATGAGCGAGAGTCTATAGGACGATAGAAGTTTCACTTTCATCATTACTCTTGTGTTGTGCCATAGAGTTGAGGTTATAAGTATCTTTTCCTAATATATTCTCTTGTGTTTATAGGATATGAATACAACAAAGACGCCCACAAGAAAACTTGATGAGAAAGTGGTGAATGAGGAAGATTCTCCCCGAGGTGGTCAAGTTCCTCAAAGTGAACAAGTCCCAATAACTAATAAAGGGAATTTGTTTCACGTGGACATCACTAATGAGAAAGTTAGTTGAGATGTTCTTACCTTATCCTGATCCATTACATCTTAAGAGAATCGAGATGTGGGGCCTAGTGTGAATGCTTTTGAGAGTAACACAACCTCTAAATTGAGGGACTTTGTGAAGACGAATACTCCTACTTTTCTAGGATCTACGGCGGGAGAGGATCCCCAAAAGTTTCTAGATGGTGTTTATAAGTTGTTGAGTGCTATAGACGTGACTTCTAAGGAGAAGTGTCACGACCCAGATTCAGGAATCTGAACCGCGACCGGCGTCGTTAACCTCTCAGTGGTCGCAGACAAGCCTCTTCTTAGCTTTCATCACAATCATACAGTTAAATTTACGGAAAATTTAAAATTTTTTAATACTTAGAGAAGTATACATAGACTTCATATAGTATTTTATAAGAGTGATATTCTACTAGCTCAAACTTTACAACCATCTATCAATAGATTACACAATGAAATAAATGATCGTATTAATAATAATAATAATTCGCCAATTGGCCTTATTACAAAACTTTGAAATAAATACTTGGAAAGAAACACTAGGGACAGTAGTCACTAGCTAAATCTAATGAACTAAGCTAGAATAATAAAACGTAGCATCCTCGAACTCAAGAGGACCTTCCAAAGTCTGGAGATCGCTTTTCTAAACTGCTTCAACGAACTTCAACCTTCTTGAAAACCTGGGTCTATAAAAATTGTAAAAATATATGGGGTTAGTACGCCACATGTACTAAGTATGGGTGTATGCACATAACAGATAATGGACGATGCATGAACAAGTAAAGCTCTTTCCTAAACAACATGTCAAGTTACGGTCACAACGTTAATTCTTGCTTAAGACGTTAATTATGATTAATGATGTAAATATGACACTTCCTCATGCAATTAAGGCATACAACTCGTTTTCTATTTGAACATAAGACCTTGGAATCATGAACATAATTTTAGAACAACTTAAACACACGGTTATATTTTTGCTCACTTGGCCGAGAGTCACCTTTCTATACTTAGTTTATTTTTCAGTTTCTTCTATCTTCTTTTTATGTAGTTCAATGATCTCCTCTGATCTTATGTTTCGCTTACAAGTGCAATGATTCATTGTAGTCCCATACCTACAATAAATCGAGTAAGCAATTCACAAGACTAAGGACACGATTGGCTACCTTCCTATGAGTTAGATTTTTCATTCTTCTTAGTGTTGGGTAACTTATATTAATAAGCCAAACTTTATTGGCTATGCCCCCCTTATTTGATTATTTTATAATATAAATTTCTTGGGACATAATCCACGCTCCATTATGGCTACCCCCAACTCGTTATATCTATCAAACACTAATGGTTAATGTTTATTAAGCTCTTAATTTAATTAGTTCACTATGAACCTATGATTCTACTCCCTTGCTCAATCGTTCACTTTGAACTTGCTTATTATTCTTTCTTGCTCTCTTAAAGAATTCTTTTAGCCTTGGCAGAAGTAGATCATGCGAGCTATATGAAATCCAGTGTCTGCCCCACACCAAAAAGGGGTGATTCACCGATTAAAGTAAACCAGGCTCTGTGTCTTCCCCACATCAAAAAGGGGGATTCACCGGCTAAGGTGAATCGATCGATGTTTTACCCACATCGTAAAGAGGGATTCACGGCAATAGTTAACCGAATGATTGTACTGAGCTATAACCGACATAGATCATGTTAGCTAAACATGAAATCCGGTGTCTCCCCCACACCGAAAAGAGGTGGAATCACCGGCCAAGATAATTACCTAACTTGCTAGCGTGTTTAGTGGGTGGACTCCACTAGCTAGGTACCCTTATGTTGGCGACATAGTTCTAAGACTAGGAGACGTAATGAGACCCTGGAGATCTCATCTCATGAGACTTACAGGCGCATACCACCTGCTCATAGCTAGTGTATCGGTACTAAGCTCATATTTTATCTTCTTATCTTTTAGAGTTGACTCATTACATTATGGAAGCTTGCTTCTAGTTATGAGGTTTACTTACTCTATGGATGACAGGTCATCCCTATCTTTACTTGATGATTATGATCTTGAAATCTTACTTTATCATCATGGTGCGAGTGAGACTTGTCTAGTGGACTCTAGCACCCTTATGTGAGTAATATTGACGTAATGATTAAGTGTTCTTGAGACTCGTCTCACTTCTTCTAACACTCTAAATTAGGTCAATATTATAACTTAACTCTTAGTTATCTCTTTACTCACCTTAACTTGTTGACGTCACTTACTAACCTTATATCATTCTTGATGATTATTATCGATTCTTTGTAAGATTTATGTCGTTACGAGTTGTGTAGATAGGTTATGTTGGGACTTGTCCCATTGATTGGCATACCCTATGTTATGATGTTATTGAATTGAGATTAGGATCACTTTTTGGAGTAATACATTTAGATATAGATTCGTTAGCCAATTTCTTGGCATCATTAAGTATTTCGCTAGTTACTTGTCATAACATTATCACTAGCTAATTCAACCAATTCATGAATACGTTATAGTAATTTAATATGTTAAACAATCTGACTTTTCACATATGATAAGCATATCAACTATTCAACAAATACTCATAACAATTCACATTCTCGAAACACAATTGGGCATTATGACAACTCACATTTATGTAAATAACACCCTAGCATGCGAATCTAAACACGCGTATTTCACTTGACATATAACTCACTTAAAGACACATACAAGATCATTTAACACCACATACAACCGGCAATGCAACGAGAATAGTGCTACTATACTACAAGAATTGGAAATCGGGAGAACTAGGGAGATGATCATGCGATTCGATGGTACAACCCTAGTTTCGATATCTTTGAATTAAAAACGTTTGAAAAGCCTCTTGGATAAAGGATTACATGAGTTAAAACCCATACCTTCCTGTAGAATTAAATATACGAAGATCACTACGAACTTTGCACGAAGAAACCTTGAACGTTCTTGCTAGTCGCCTAGGGTTTGGTAACGGTCACTTGTTCTTGCTTTGGACGTTAATGGTGAACAACTTCTAGGTCTAGATCTTTTAAGAACTGATTGTTAAATAAGTTAATTTAGATTATATACTTAACTAAAATAGCTTAGGTAATCAATTACCCAAAACGCCCTTCCTAGATTTACTAGGTTTAGAGAACTCTTAGGCTTTTACCGATTTTCATCTTGTTTTAGTTGTAGCGTCTTGTTGGAGTGAATAACGTGTCTATACCTTTAAAACTGAGTGTTAACGAACTCTACTAGGATTATATAACCTAATTAAGGTAAACCAATTAGTTAATTACAAAAACGCCCCTCCTAGATTGACTAGGATTAGAAGATTCTTGACTTGACCATTTTTGGTATCTTTCCTAGTAGTTTCGGTTTTGTCCTATTATTTTATTTAATTAAGTTGCTAAATTAATTCATTAAGTTGTATATGGTAATTACTAAAGTACCCCTAAGTTATTAGGACCATAACAAACTCTTTGGACCATCCTAGGTTAGGTACTAGGTTGTCTTTTTCTTGTCTTAAACAAATCAGGAAATTCCCTTTGTATTTTCGGTTTAGCCTTTTAAATTTATTAATTAAGACACCTAGTGTAATTACTAAAGTTCCCCTATGTGGTTAGGATAATAACCAACACTTTGGACAATCCTAGGTTAGGTACTAGGTTGTCCCTAAGTTAGTTAGATTAAGTGTGTGTCACCCGAAAAGTTCCTAGGTTGTCGGGTGGCTTAGCTGTCCGTACTAGGTCGGTCTATAGGTGGTTGGGTATTTAAGTTAGTTGGTTAGGGCCTAGGGTTGGTTAGAGGGGCTGGTCCCACGCGGTTGGACCCGAATGTGCGTATGTCCCCTAACCGCCCTAACCGAATTGGTTAGGGTGGTCCCCTCGGCCGTTCTTGCCATGTGCTAGACCATGTGCTTCTTGCATTTTCCTAACTAACTATTGGAAAGATTCTTTTGGAATATTTACTTATTGTCCCAAGGATCCTTACTATGTCCTTGGGCACTACTTACTCTACATGATCATTTTAAATGGTTAATGAATATGGTACTAGGCTTGACAATTGGATGCCTAGTACCTAATGAGTCAGTTGGTATATATGGTTTTTCTTATCTTAGGGTATTCATTGCAGGTAAAATTTATAATATCTTGGAGCATGATTCGATTACTTGGATAATATTATAGAATTTGGCTAACACCCCTTAGCCAATTTTCTATATTATGCCCAATATTTTCAATATTGGGCATCGGGGTGCTTATGTACCCCCAAAGCGCATTCTAAAGGACTTACTGGGCTCTTCACTAGACATATAATTTTCTGGAATTTTACAAGAAGGTAGAGTTGTCTTCATATCAATTGAGGGAGGTTGCACAAATGTGGTACATACAATGGAAAGACAATGGGCCGGTTGAATCACGTCCATAGAATGGGAAGAGTTTATGTAAGCATTCCTAAGAAAGTACTTTCCCCATGAGAAGAGAGAAGTTAGGATTGAGGAGTTCATAAACCTTAGGAAAGGTGACATTAGTGTGGAGGAGTATTCTTTCAACTTTACCCTATTGTCTAAGTATGCTCCATCCTTGGTGTCTAAACCTAGGGAGGGGATGAGTAGGTTTGCGACCAGTGTTGCCGACCTTTTTAATAAAGAGTGACGTACGACGATGCTCCATAATGACATGACTCTATCTAGTCTTATAGTGTATGCTTAATCCATTGAGGAATCTAAGCTTAAAAAGAGGGTAGAGGTTTTAAGAGGGAAAGAGCCGAGGGGAAAAATCAACCTAGGTATAATAAGACAGGTACAAAGTAAGACATCCTTAATGATCCTAAGGTTATCCATGCGAGGTTTGGTGGTTTTCAAAATGTTAAGCCTACTTTCTCTACTTGTGGGAAGAAGCATTTTCGAAAGTGTCTAGACGGTAATAGTGGGTGCTATGGTTTTTGAAAGAACGATTAGAAGGTGAGAGATTGTCCTACTATGGTGGCTAGAGGAATAGATTCCAAGCAAGGTCATTATAATGGTCCGGAGGTGGGTGAACAAAAGAAGACTCACTTCTATGCTCTCCAAGCAAACAAGGAAGCAAATCCGAATGAAGGTACCGATAATTTGTAGTTTTCTCTTTTTAGTTGTGATGAGTTCTTTCTAAGTGGGGGAGTATGTTGAATAGTTCGTTTGATGGATCTTATCTCTTCTCTTCTATTCTATTTAAGCTTGAGAAATAGATACGTCTAGAAGAATATGCATGAATTAGGATTCTTTTGTGAAAAATGAGTTTCATTGTTCCCTTACAATTTTTGCATGTTTCCATTAGTTTATATTTATATTGTAAAATGAGCTTAAATAATTTTGTCTCTCTTGTTGATGTGCATCTATAGTGAATTGCCTAAACGTTGCATGAGTAGACTTATGAGCATGCTTAAAGGTGATTTTTTGAAATGATGCATAATTTTATTTTATGACAAATTGGCATAATGTGCGTAGAAATAATGTAGTGTCACTCGAGGACGAATGTTTCCAAGTGGGGGAGATTGTTGCAACCCTCAAAATGAACTAGGGTAAACTATAGCCTCACGTGTGTTCTATTAGTTAATAAGGTGTTAAAATTATAAATAATAGCTTTAGAAGGCAATTTGAAGAGTTTGGAAGTAAAACGTCAAATAACGACCAAGATGTTCGGAAACTAATCTTGTGCCTTTGCATGTTTTATGTGCTATTTGTTGTCTAAAATGATAGGAGGGTACCATAGCATGTAGATGGAAATGCTTACGGTCGAAACTTTGTGGTACGACTCCACAAGGACAACTGTAAGGTTCCTTGAGAAGGACCCATCATTTGCCATGAAGCTGCAAAAATAGACCCAATTAACGACCGCATTGACACCCATAGATCAAACGACACCCCATAAAAATGTGGTGCGGCGCCGCACTTCTTTGTTAGATCTTAGACCCAATTTTGTGTAGTATCTAATCCAAACCACACCCAACACGACGGATCGTAGTCCAAACGATGCCCCGTCAATAGGATCCGTCGTTTGTCACCTGCAACTGCTATAAAAGTTTCTGCCAAGCCAAGGGTGGTTTGATAAATTCCACCCCTGCACAATTAAATAGGGGGACAATTATTTTGACTTATTTATGGTATTTTAAAATATGTAAAACAGAAAAACCTATACTTAGACGTCATTCTTCAAAATCAAAACCCCAACTTCAAAAGAAGTTCTCTCAAAAACCTCCATGGGAGCTTAAGTCAAGTTGAAGCTAAGATTGAAGGTGTCATTGATTTCTCCATCAATTTCATGCGATTTCTACTAGTAAGGTATGGTGATTTCATCCTTGACTCTTCTTTCTTTCAGGGAGCCAATTCCAACGGCTCTTCAAAGATCTTTAAAAACCTTGAAAACTCTATTTTGAATTTTTGCATAAAAATGTTTGAATTGATGTTTTATGAAGTAATTAATGTTAATTTATGGTTTTATAATAAAAAAATCTATGAACCCATGTATTGATTGAATTCCTAATTTACACTCTAAAGTGTGTGAAATGATCATTACCTAATTGTGTTGAATTTATGTTTAGATTGTTACGAGCTATTCAATTATTTATTGATCATGGTAGAAATTGTTCATCGTTTGCCTTATAGTATTGAATTCTATATTGAATTTTTTCGTTGGCCTAATCTTATGGATATTGTTATTGGACAGATATCTTGTTGTCTGAATTTTTTTGAAATTTTAAGGAATGATGATTGTGGCTATTGGAAGGTAGTGTGTTGACCTTTTTCCTTTGTTTAGTATAGAATTGATATTGAATTTTTATTGATAGGTATGGACCACTTATGGTGGCGGTGTTTAATTGTTATAAATGCTATGAACATGACTGTAACGACCCAAGGGTATATTTTAGAAGTTACACAGCGTATTCGACCTCTCGGAGGTCTTATACAAGCCCTTAGACATCTTTCATCACATATATATGAAAAGTAGCGCGAAATTTTAAAAATTTCACAACTATTTTAAAAATCTTTTTATAATATAAGAAAGAATTAAGTCTAGTCATAGCCATCTTAGACACATTTAATATCATAGGGTCACAACCCTTACATAAATTTGTAAGTAATTCATAGTCTATTACAAAGTCATTTAGAAAAAGGAAACTAAAACATAAGCCATGTCTTAGAACATATGAGGACATACAAAGCTTCTTGAGAGAATTCTATTTCCCAAGATTCAACTTCTAAGAGAATCCTGTCTTGCCACCTACACTTGTACAAATAGAGAAACATATGGAATTATCACATTGATGCACTAAGTATGGTGAACATGCAAAAAACCATGCAAAAATGGACATTTGCTTTAGTATATATTTTGCATGCTATTTTGATGGAAATCTCATAAAACAAGTATAAGAAATATCTTTAAGTCAATATAATAAGACATATTAAACCATCACTTAGAATCCATATAAGTATTTAGACCCCCTACCAAAGGTTATCCTAAGACCCACTTAAGTAAGATAAGAAGTGGCCGCCTATACAACCACTTCACACACACCTAGGTGATCCTCAAGACTACCGAAAGTCAGAATATTCCTTTTCATTACATAACACACATATTTATATTCATCAAGTCACCTTTTCATCATTTAGATTCTCCAGCTAAGGTTACTCTAAGACTCACCTATGTATGACATGAAGAGACCACCCATACACCATCTTCAACCATATCTAAGTGATCCACAAAGCAACCCTAGATAATTATATTTCAATTAAACATCCTTTACTAAGTCAACAATATTCATTAATGTAATTTAATAGACAAATAATCAATTAGAGAACTTCAGATAATGGACTTAGAGGAACTAGGGAACTCACCTAGCATTTTTGAAGCCTACTAGTGCAATGTCGTGATAGCGTCCCATTCCACTATCCACACATCGTAGAACCTATAAAATAACTAGAGTGTACATCTCATATGATGAGAATAATATTAACCGACATTGACCGCAGTAGCTAGGTATGGAATCCGGTGTCATAAGACCAACACTATAGAAGGTGTTCTACTTGAAAAAGGTAGAACTAAGGCATTTATGGCATTTTAGGATCACTTTACAGTAAGCTTTCCCATTTTACAGTAAGCTTGTTGTTTTTACAGTGAGTTCATCTTTATCTTAATTCCTTATCTTTCCAAGTAATCCCTCTATTGATACTTGGTGCCAGCATAACACTATCAATGCTCATGCATCACCTTAGGACCATAAAGGAATCATACATACAACCTTTCAACTCAACACATACATTCATAGGACCATTTAAAATAACAAGCCACATACTTCCCATCACACTTAACATAAGACTTTACTCACAATCCTAATCTAAGTCTACTAGTGCAATGTACATGTGAATCTCCATAAGCTCACACATACTTAGTAAACCTATCATAAGACCACAACATTCATAACATGTACTTCAGATACCAACCATAATGATATAGTCAAATACATGCATATAAAGTAGGACCTTCAATCATATAGTCAATAAGATCAACATAATACACATAAGGACAGACCTCATCATATAGACCTATTAGGACTCACCATGAAGATCTTCATAACAAGTAGACAATACTACAATTCCATGCATAAAGACATAAATATAGTCACATGCATTAGAACATATTCCTAGAACTTCCCTCAAGAGCTACTTGTCCAATTCATAGGTAAGTTCATTACACCTATCCTGAGCAACTTCCATTAGGTCATCCTACTTAGAGTCCTAGTCATTTATTTCAATTTTTCATTTTACTTTAGGGAAACTATAGCCATAACCGACACTAAGACCATAGGTGCTAAACATGGAATTTTTTGTTGTAGAGCCTTACACCAAAGAAAGGTACTCTCTTAGACAAAGTAGAACATTAAAACATGGAAGCATACTAAGTGATGTCACTTGCTAGATCCTATGTGGCAAGCATAATTTATTGAACTTGGAGGTATATGTGGAAACCCTCATTTGGCCTATTGACGCATTGTAGTTAAGCACTTATGGAAATAACACTCTATGACATTTGGCTATGAGGCTAACCTCCTCATGAATACTATGGAGACCTACCTTACTTCAATGGGAAGGGACACTCCTGATCTTCAAGTTCACTCGGTGTTAAGCTAAGTTCCCTTCATTGAAAGCCGTTATTACATTACTTTATAAAAACATAGGATTTAGGAGATTAACTCCTCTTATGCTTAACTCAAAGGTCATAGATGAGAGTTCATCAACCTTTATCATGTGATAAACCCTTTCACATGGACATAGCATATTCAAGCGCCATCTAGTTTAGGGTACACTTGAGCACACCTTTCAAGGCCCCTCTATTGACTAGATCACCATACATGTGTGTGTACATATATGTTAGCAAAACTTTCACATAACACATTAAGGCCAGACATGTTCATACATTAGTGCATCAGTGTATATTATTAGAAGTCCTTTCATATAAACACATAAAGACACTATGTACATTCATAACATAACCTTGCATTCACGTTCATATACATAGAAGACCAAACCTAGGAACTATCCTATCAAGGAACACATGTGCAATGCATAGATAAGGTCCCATACCCTTGCCAATACTAGTACACCTATCAAGTCATCCTTGTTAATGATTCATCATATAACATCATAGAATAGTAACATACCAATAAGACTCATTTATTCAAGACTTACCATATCATTGCAGTAAGCTCTAATCATTATGCAGATATGCTAACTTCACTTTACATAGAACATTATAAGACCTTCATCATAGGCATCAAATATACACAACCTTAACATAACCATCACATGCTCATCACATTAGCAATACAACCTGAATCATAGCTAGAATAGGAAAGTAGGCATAGTCTTTACATAGGGTGATCACCACCACCACACATTCATAATACAAATGCCTTCAAAGCCATGATAAAATGACATATATAGTAACAATAAAGTAACACATCCACCATAATTGGACCATACCACACAATGCCATACAAGGCTTCATCAACTACCAATTCTATCAAAAAGTAGAGGGGAAGAGTCATTCTTACCAATTCATCAACCTTTGATCATCATTGATCAATACACAATTTTCATCAACAATTCAAGTATTGGGAAGTAGATAGATGTACTTTAACATAAATGCAATCATGCATAAGCCACTACAAGATCATGCTACAAACTAGTACACTACATCACCAATTCACTAGAATGTAGAGAGACATAGATCACTCACCAATTTCTCTTGCCTTGATCATCAATCATAATTCATCAACAATATACATGTAGGGCAGTATTTAAAGAGGTAACAATCTTATCTAGACCATGCTTCATCTACGCTAGAAGTGAGATCACATCATGTACATACATTATAAATATATAGGTTAGAAGAATGTAGATCAATCTTACCGAAACTCCCTTACTTTGATCCTCAATGATTCATGCCCACAATTAATCAATAATATAATTACAAGCAGTAGCTACAATTATATTTACATAAACGAAATCCTACATTAATGCACTATAGAGTCGATATTATTGTGAACACCATACATTAACAATCGATAGGAAGTAGAGATCAAGTCTTCAAGCATCAATCCAAATTGGACCAATCAAACATAATTCATAATCACACTACATCATATGCAGTATCTAACAATCAATTTAACATAATTGAATCACATTATAATCCTTCTAACATCAAGATCATACTAACCAATACATAGGCTAAACCGAGACATTGAAGGGAGAATTGGTTCATCATTCAATTTGATTGATAATCACTTCATAATTAACACATTAACAACAATTCATTATGAGAAACAACTTGAAAAGGTTTTGAGGAACTACCCATGACTAGATTGAAGAATACACAATTTGATCACGAAACTTATTTGAAAACATGAAAGGAACTCTCTAGATGAAAGATTATCTAGAGATGAAGGATCACCATACCTCATTATAGAAGAAGGCCACGAAATCTTCATGAAGAATCCATTGGAATCCAAGTTGTTCTTGAGCTTCACCTCTTATGGAGGTTTCTAGAGAGGATATTTTGGAAGAGGGAAGTCTAATTTTGAATTGTGAAATTCGGTTTGGGGTTTCGATCTTTTTAACTAACTTAGAATACAAAAAAAATATGTTAAATAAACTTCTATAGTAAGTTAGGGACATTGGGTAAATTTCCCATTCACCCCTTTAATGAAACATTACGCAGGCTGTAGTTGCAGGCACCATCGACGGATAGTAGTCGACGCCCTGACGACTGGACAATGAGGCATCCTTCTACTCTATCATTGGTGACTGCACCTCCTTCTTTGAGACACAAGGCTCACCAAGACAACTGTTGATCTACGCCTCCATCGCGGGTCGTCAATTGAAGAATGGGGCATCAACTTGGTTCGTCGATCGACACTGCCAAGGCAGTGTATCGATAGCCTTTTGTCCTCCTTGAGGACCTCTTGTGGGGCCCTTAGGGAGTCTTTCCCAAACATATCCAACATAAATACACACCTTAACATGTAAAGGACCTTCCACATGAGTTTCACAAAAAACAAACACTCGCAACACGTCCAAACATGCTTGGCACACTCAAGACACTCATGCACATCTCAAAGGATAACTTTCGAACGTCTTGGACGTTTGACTCACAAATAACTTCAAATCAATCATCAATACTTTAAAACACTTAATTAACATATTAAAAAGCTTATAGGCACGTGTGAGTCTATAGACATCCTAAATCATTTTGGGGGTCATACAATATCCCCCACTTGGGAACATTCGTCCTTGAATGACACTTAAAACACTTTATCACATAGAAGTCAATGCACCAAACTTACAAGGAACAAAAATATCAAACCATTTATTACTCAATGCAATATAAGCAAAAAAAAACTTTATTCACTCACTCTTTAATGCATCTAAAAAATAGGATTTTGTCATGTTCATAGGAGTAAAATACTTCTCCTAATCATAACATGGTCTTTTCATTTCATTTTATAGAAGAGCTAATTATTCAACCATCTTTAAGTCACACATAGGCAGATTCAACAAAACTCAAGAGACTAATAAGCACTCATACTTCAATGCACTTAGATTTGAGTTAAGTAAATCAACAATGATCTTTATTAATTAGACCTGGTGCCTTGAATTTTATACTCAACCATACCATTTTTAGTTGTGTCCATGGAGGAATGACCTTCTTGTCAACACACTTACATGTCTTATGAGTTCATACCCAAGAAATGCACGTAGGTCTATTCATTTCTAATGAGAATTCCTTAACTTTTTGTCACGACCGGAGTCTAGACCCCAGACGAGACCGGCGTCGTTGACCTTTCAGAGGTTGCAGACAAGCCTACTTACATCATTCTTACGTCATCTAGGTTAATTTTAGCGGAAAATTTGAAACTTTTTGTTTCTTAAGTTACTTATTAAAGATTCTCATTAATACATAAGTGTTCACCATCAACCATCCAATATTAAGATCATCAAATGAAAGAAATAGCATAATATAGTTATAAAGATGTACTTGCCAAAATGGCACCAATACAATGTGTGAATAAAAAAAGGAAAGAAATGCTAGTGAAACATGCTCCACTAGCTCAACTCTAAAACTAAGCTAGAATATAAATGGCAGCATCCTCGAAAGCATGAGGGCCTACCAAGTTCGGATGAATGCTCGACGTCCGGATAGCTTCAGCGTCAACCTATAGCTCTAGCGTCCACCTGTGCCTGCACCTAAAATTGTAGAGTTGTATAGGGTTAGTACACACTTGTATTAAGTATGGGTATATGAAAGCACACACTAAGAACATGCATGAGAAAGGATAACTCTTTCCTAACAACATGATTATAGAAAGTCAAGTCAGTGGACTTGCCAAATTTGGATTAGGAAAGTCAGTGAGCTTTCCAAATTTGGATTAGGAAAGTCAATGAGCTTTCCAAATTTGGATTAGGAAAGTCATGCCATGAGTGTAACATGCATAATCATAATTATCATATTGCACACAGCACATAACATCTTACACATAGAACATATCATATAGCATACAACACATAACATCTTTTATAACATTCATTCATATGCCATGAGACCTTGGAATCATGGACTTGACATTAAGACTTTCCAAAATGAAGGCTCAACATATGGGACCTCAACTAGGGAGTCTTCATTAGCAAACACAGATTCTGCTTCATTCATTCATACGTACTTCATTTCATTTCGTTCATAGGCCATTGTAAACACCAGCTATACCTAGGGTGTAGTTTAAGACTTTCATCGTGTTTGCTGTGCAATGATCAAGAATAACCTAGTGTCATTACCTGAGTCTAGCTCACCTCTTGATTATCCTATCCTAACACCTTTGGTATCATTCATTTCATTATGTGCTTCATTTGAGGCTGGCCTCATTCATTCATTGGGAATTTTAACTTTAACCGACATAGATCATGTGAGCATCATGAAATGCAGTGTCTCCCCCACACCAAAAAGAGGTGGAATCACCGGCCAAAGTGACCCAAAACATGCTAGCATACATGGGAATTTAACTCCGCCAGATCCCTATATTGGCAGTATTGGTTCGAAGACCAGGAGATATAAGGATACCCATACCCGGCAAGCCGGACAGTCTCATCTCATGAGAGTTACGTGAACCTCCGCCCTTCCCTAAAGAAGGGATCACCGCTCATAACTAGTCTATCGGTGCTAAGTATAAAGTTCCATTACATTTAACTCATACGTCATGGAAGTTGGCTTCTAGTATGAGGACATCATAGCTCATAGATGATTTCTCATCTCATCATTAGTATTAAGTGTGTTAATCTCAATACATTCATTAGAGTGTTCATATAGACTGGTCTCTTCATTATCTTACACTCTCATAGGTGAGTACGTTTTGGTAACATTTACTTAGGCTCATTTGAGATTGTTCTCATCTTTTACATTAACCTCATATCATGTTGTCACCACATTCATTAACATTAGCACATTTGCTATTCATAATTACTCACCCTTTTTTACGTGAATGTTCATTTCATCATACGCCAATATACTTGGCCATTTGTGTATTTCATACCCTTACTTAACCCTTCTAGGGTTTCATCATTTCATTGTTCATTTCATCATTTCATTATATACATCTTAGGTTCACTTACTTTTAAACGTATGTTAGACTTATGGGGCTATACATACAAGCCATGAGGCTTAATTCATAGTTCGTTAAGTGATTCATACATTCCTAAGATTATGTTGTACAAGACTTATGTATCTTGTATATATGCCAAGATCTTGATTTCTATCTAAGTAGGTGGCGTTATTCTTGAATATTTAATTCACGTATGACTTATGTATCAATACGGAAGTTTGGGCAAGGAAACCCAAGGTCGAATCACTTGGACAACATTTACAATTTTCATTGATTTTATTATTAATCTTCATGACATTGGGACTCTAGATCGAACCCCAACATCAACATTCTATTTTTATTTTTCTCCTTGGGTTTCCTCTTAATTTGGCCGAAGGGTTGTGGGTTCGAACCCCCACAACCCCTTTTTATTTTTCATTATCATCTTGTTGTTCCATTTCGCCTAGACCAAGAGGTTGTGGGATCAAACCCCCCAAAGCCTCTTTTATTTTTATTCTTTATATTCGCTGGGAATTGGGAGGTTGTGGGTTCGAACCCCCACAGCCTTCTTATTTTAATTTAAATTTGCTAGGGGCTGTGAGGTTGTGGGTTCGAACCCCCACAGCCTCCTATTTTTATTTTTAATTAAAACTCCCTAAGCTAGGCGTTTGGCAGTGAGGTTGTGGGATCTAGCCCCCACAACCTCACTTTATTTTCTTATTTATTTCGCTCCTCTCCTTTCCAGCCTTGAGGTCGTGTGTTCGATTCCCACACCTCACATCTTCTTTTTATTTTATTTTCTCTTCTCTCATTCGCAGCCTGGAGGTTGTGGGTTCGATTTCCACGCCTCTCATTTATTTGTTTAATTTATTGTTCTCTTCTTTCTCATCCAGTAACCCGATTTCGATTCCCCCCAGCCCAATTTTTTTTATTTTTTTCGCGAATTACGACTGCCACTCGGGTTAAGTCACGGGTTCGGATCCTGGTGGCCTCACCCCTTTAACATTTACTAAATTTCCAGATCTTTTTCATCAACTTTTAGTCTAAACCAAGTTTGTATATTATTGGAAAATTTAGTCATTTTTCAACTGATATTCATCACACTTTCACTTGATTCATAGGGTGTATTCATATACCATTTTAACACATTCTTTAGGCGCATCTTTCATAGGTTTGTTTGGCTAAAAGAATGTTATTCAATCAGCCACATTTCATTACAATGAACATCACGTTGTGTAAAACTTTTGCACATAAAATACAAAGATTTAACATGCCATTTCACACCTCCAACAGTGACTAAGTTCACTGCCACACGTGTGCACACACACATCACTTTTTCACATGATTTCGAACAACATATTCAATATTCACAAA
This sequence comes from Solanum lycopersicoides, assembly GCA_022817965.1. Taxonomy (NCBI): domain Eukaryota; kingdom Viridiplantae; phylum Streptophyta; class Magnoliopsida; order Solanales; family Solanaceae; genus Solanum; species Solanum lycopersicoides. Next base: position 30,430,765 of record CM040625.1, read on the forward strand.
ATTTTGAACATGCATAATTAAACATAAACATCACGAAACTCAATTTGTCCGTACTTTGTACCAGCAAACATACACAACCTATGATTCAATCGGAGCTAGTGACAGGGACATGCAACGGGGAACAACCCTAGTTTTCAGAATGAATATCTTGAATCTTAAGGGGTCTCTTCGGAAAGGGACCAAGAGAGAAGAAACCCATACCTTAATTGATGTTCAAACGTTGAACTTGCTGCCCAAAACCCTCTCCAAAATCAATCCAAGCCTCCTCAACGTCCACACCACTCGACGGACAACTTCTCTTTGCCTTAAAGTTTTTGGTCAGTTTGTTTTTCTTAGACTTTTCGTGTTTTGATTCAAGTGTGAAGAACTTCTATCTTTGTTCTGTTCTTGAAGTTGTTTTTGGCAGAGAGAAATAGTGAAGTTTGAACGTGAGGATGTGATTGACGTGAGAGAGTGAAACGTGTGAAGTTGTTTAGGCTTAGATGACTTAGTCAATTTAGGACTCTCCTTACTACTTAAATCTGATTTAATTATTTATACATGAAAGGACCATTTTTCCCTTACAAAATTCAGATTTTAGATAATAAATAAATCACCAATTTGTTGCTTCCATTGGGCTCGAATCGGGTGGAGTGACCTTTGCGAAATGGATCATTTCGGGTCGACCATACCCTATCCGGCTCTTTATTAAATTAATTAATTATTAATTAATTCCTTAGGGTAATTACGATATTACCTTTGGCCTTGGAAAAGACCATTTTACCCTGGACCCTCAAAACTTAAGATTTCCTCTTTTTAAGTCCGGTAAAGTCTTCGATTAAATCTTCATTTTCGAGAGCCCTACATTGTTGGTTCCAACCTTTCCAAGCTCAACTAACTCCCCAAGTTAGTTGTTGGCGTTGTATGGGTTCTGAGGTCTGGTTCTACGCGTATCAATCCATGTGAACCTTGGTCTAATCGCAAGCATTCTTGACACATTAAACATTTCTTATCTTATTCATTTTTAGGGTTGTTACATTATCCCCCCCTTAAGAACATTCGTCCCCGAATGACACTACCGCCTATATATCGTAATGGCAGTCATATCATAACGTAATCACTAGGCACCGTCAAGCAATAGCAACAAAATATGGAGAGATAAGGAAACATAACTTAAGAGTAGGAAGTCTAACCTCAAGAACTGAAAAGATGAGGGTAG
>CM040625.1:30432962-30540638 GCA_022817965.1 Solanum lycopersicoides
TATCATGGAGCATCAGACCGACACTCCTCCTCCAGATCTCCATTGATTCCTGTGAGGAACCTTCTCATCTCATCCCTGCTGTTAGATACAAGGGAAGTAAGCATACCTGGATAATTTAAAAAACTTCAGTACTCATCTGCGTCCTTGCTGTTAGATACTAGGAAAGTAGCATACCAGGATAGTTACAAACTTCAGGGAATACTCCTGACTGTCCATGATCCCTGCTTAGGTTGATGAACTCTCAACCTTGGCCTCCCTCATCTCTCTGGGAAAAATCTCTCCAGGAAAAGCTTGTTAAACCATTCCCAAGTGACTGGAACTCCGCCCAAAGCTCGGCTATCCTGCCACATCTTGCACCAAGTCTGTGAAACATCCTTGAGCTGATAGGAAGCCAGCTCAGCCTTCTCAGTATCTGTGGCCCATAGCCACCAAATCTTATGCACCTCGTCCACAAACTCTGGGGGTCTCTATGAAGTTCTTAGACCCTGTGAAAATAGGAGGATTCATCCTCGTGAAGTCTCTCAGCCTGTCAGCCATTTGCTACGAACCGGTGGATTCTCCCTCTGAACACCTGCCGGTTTACCTGGACAGTCATAGCCTAGGGCCTGCATAGTAATGGCATGTGCCATCTGGGCCAGAGATGTCCTCACTAAGCATCAGTCAACCCAGCTGGGTTAACTGGTATAGCCACTCCTTCAGCTGGAGCTTGGGTGGAACCTGATTGTTCCCAGCAGCTGCTCCTCCTCTCCTCTGACCAACGTTCTCCTAGTATTCATTCTCTGAAAACAATAAAATTGATGTTAGACACGCTCATAACAAAAAGAATAGACATTAGGAAAAGCACGATAAGATCAGAAGAAGGGAAATTTTCCACGCATCATGCAGTCTCTAATCCAGGATAGTGGTGCACTTCACTACCATGACTTAGAAACAACTCAATGTGGTTGATGTGAACTCATTATTCTTAGAATTAACCTAGTACTCTGATACCAACTTTGTCACGACTCGGATAGACCCAGACGAGACCGGCGTCGTTGACCTCTCAGAGGTCGCAGACAAGCCTACTTACGTCATTCTTACTTCATCTAGGTTAATTTTAGCGGAAAATTTGAAATTTTTGTTTCTTAACTTACTTATTAAACATTCTCATTAATACATAATGTTCACCATCAACCATCTAATATTAAGATCATCAAATGAAAGAAATAGCATAATATAGTAATAAAGATGTACTTGCCAAAATGGCACCAATACAATGTCTGAATAAAACAGGAAAGAAACGCTAGTGGAACATGCTCCACTAGCTCAACTCTAAAACTAAGCTAGAATATAAATGGCAGCATCCTCGAAAGCATGAGGGCCTACCAAGTCCGGATGAATGCTCGACGTCCGATAGCTTCAGCGTCAACCTGTAGCTCTAGCGTCCACCTGTGCCTGCACCTAAAATTGTAGAGTTGTATAGGGTTAGTACACACTTGTACTAAGTATGGGTATATGCAAGCACACACCAAGGACATGCATGAGAAAGATAGCTCTTTCCTAACAACATGATTATGGAAAGTCAAGTCAGTGGACTTGCCAAATTGAGATTAGGAAAGTTAGTGAACCTTCCAAATTTGGATTAGGAAAGTCAGTGAGCTTTCCAAATTTGGATTAGGAAAGTCAATGAGCTTTCCAAATTTGGATTAGGAAAGTCATGCCATGAGAGTAACATGCATCATCATAATTATCATATTGCACACAACACATAACATCTTACACATAGCACATATCATATAGCATACAACATAACATCTTTTATAACATTCATTCATATGCCATGAGACCTTGGAATCATGGACTTGACATTAAGACTTTCCAAAATGAGGGCTCAACATATGGGACCTCAACTAGGGAGTCTTCATTAGCAAACACAGAGTCTGCTTCATTCATTCATACGTACTTCATTTCATTTCGTTCATAGGCCAGTGTAAACACCAGCTATACCTAGGGTGTAGTTTAAGACTTTCATCGGGTTTGCTGTGCAATGATCAAGAATAACCTAGTGTCATTACCTGAGTCTAGCTCACCTCTTGATTATCCTATCCTAACACCTTTGGTATCATTCATTTCATTATGTGCTTCATTTGAGGCTGGCCTCATTCATTCATTGGGAACTTTAACTTTAACCGACATAGATCATGTGAGCATCATGAAATCCAGTGTCTCCCCCACACCGAAAAGAGGTGGAATCACCGGCCAAAGTGACCCAAAACATGCTAGCGTACATGGGAATTTAACCCCGCCAGATCCCTATATTGGCAGTATAGGTTCGAAGACCAGGAGATATAAGGAGACCCATACCCGGCAAGCCGGACAGTCTCATCTCATGAGAGTTACGTGAACCTCCGCCCTTCCCTAAAGAAGGCATCACCGCTCATAGCTAGTCTATCGGTGCTCAGTATAAAGTTCCATTACATTCAACTCATACGTCATGGAAGCTGGCTTCTAGTATGAGGACATCATAGCTCATTAGATGATTTCTCATCTCATCATTAGTATTAAGTGTGTTAATCTCAATACTTTCATTAGAGTGTTCATAGAGACTGGTCTCTTCATTATCTTACACTCTCATAGGTGAGTACGTTTTGGTAACATTTACTTAGGCTCATTTGAGATTGTTCTCATCTTTTACATTAGCCTCATATCATGTTGTCACCACATTCATTAACATTAGCACATTTGCTCTTCATAATTACTCACCCCTTTTACGTGAATGTTCATTTCATCATATGCCAATATACTTGGCCATTTGTGTATTTCATACCTTACTTAACCCTTCTAGGGTTTCATCATTTCATTGTTCATTTCATCATTTATTGTTCATTTCATCATTTCATACATACATCTTAGGTTCACTTACTTTTAAACGTATGTTAGACTTATGGTCTATACATACAAGCCATGAGGCTTCATTCATAGTTCGTTAAGTGATTCATACATTCCTAAGATTATGTAGTACAAGACTTATGTATCTTGTATATATGCCAAGATCTTGATTTCGATCTAAGTAGGTGGCATTATTCTTGAATATTTAATTCACGTATGACTTATGTATCAATACGGAAGTTTGGGCAAGGAAACCCAAGTTCGAATCACTTGGACAACATTTACATTTTCATTGATTTTATTTTTAATCTTCATGACATTGGGACTCTAGATCGAACCCCAACATCAACATTCTATTTTATTTTCTCCTTGGTTTCCTCTTAATTTGGCCGAAGGGTTGTGGGTTCGAACCCCCACAACCCCTTTTTATTTTTCATTATCATCTTGTTGTTCCATTTCGCCTAACCAAGAGGTTGTGGGATCAAACCCCCAAGCCTCTTTTATTTTATTCTTTATATTCGCTGGGAATTGGGAGGTTGTGGGTTCGAACCCCACAGCCTCCTTATTTTAATTTAAATTCGCTAGGGTGTGAGGTTGTGGGTTCGAACCCCCACAGCCTCCTATTTTTATTTTTAATTAAAACTCCTAAGCTAGGCGTTTGGCAGTGAGGTTGTGGGATCGAGCCCCACAGCCTCACTTTTTTCTTATTATTTCGCTCCTCTCCTTTCCAGCCTTGAGGTCGTGGGTTCGATTCCCACGCCTCACATCTTCTTTTTTTTTTTTCTCTTCTCTCATTCGCAGCCTGGAGGTCGTGGGTTCGATTCCCACGCCTCCCATTTATTTTTTAATTTATTGTTCTCTTCTTTCTCATCCAGTAACCCGATTTCGATTCCCCCAGCCCCTTTCTTTTTTTTTTTCGCGAATTACGACTGCCACTCGGGTGAGGTCACGGGTTCGAATCCTGGTGGCCTCACCCCTTTAACATTTACTAAATTTCCAGATTTTTTTCATCAACTTTTAGTCTAAACCAAGTTTGTATATTACTGGAAAATTTAGTCATTTTTCAACTCATATTCATCACACTTTCACTTGATTCATAGGGTGTATTCATATACCATTTTAACACATTCTTTAGGCGCATCTTTCATAGGTTTGTTTGGCTAAAAGATGTTATTCAATCAGCCACATTTCATTACAATGAACATCACGTTGTGTACAACTTTTGCACATAAAATACAAAATTAAACATGCCATTTCACACCTCCAACAGTGACTAAGTTCACTGCCACACGTTGCACACACACATCACTTTTTCACATGATTTCGAACAACATATTCAATATTCACAAAATTGAACATGCATACTTAAACATAAACATCACGAAAACACATTTCGTCCTACTTTGTACCAGCAAACATACCCAACCTATGATTCAATGGGAGCTAGTGACAGGGACATGCAACGGGGAACAACCCTAGTTTTCGGAATGAATATCTTGAATCTTAAGGGGTCTCTTGGGAAAGGGACCAAGAGAGAAGAAACCCATACCTTAATTGATGTTCAAACGTTGAACTTGCTGCCCAAAACCCTCTCCAAAATCAGTCCAAGCCTCCTCAACGTCCACACCACTCGACGGACAACTTCTCTTTGCCTTAACGTTTTTGGTTACTTTGTTTTTCTTAGACTTTTCGTGTTTTTCTTCAAGTGTGAAGAACTTCTATCTTTGTTCTGTTCTTGAAGTTGTTTTTGGCAGAGAGAAATAGTGAAGTTTGAACGTGAGGATGTGATTGACGTGAGAGAGTGAAACGTGTGAAGTTGTTTAGGCTTAGATGATGACTTAGTCAATTTAGGACTCTCCTTAATACTTAAAATCTGATTTAATTAATTATACATGAAAGGACCATTTTGCCCTTACAAAAATCAGATTTTAAATAATAAATAAATCACCAATTTGTTGCTTCCATTGGGGCTCGAACTCGGGTGGAGTGACCTTTGCGAAATGGATCATTTCGGGTCGACCCTACCCTATCCGGCTCTTTTATTAAATTAATTAATTAATTAATTAATTCCTTAGGGTAATTACGATATTACCCTTGGCCTGGAAAAGACCATTTTACCCCTGGACCCTCAAAACTTAAGATTTCCTCTTTTTAAGTCCGGTAAAGACTCCTTCGATTAAATCTTCATTTTCGAGAGCCCTACATGGTTGGTTCCAACCTTTCCAAGCTCAACTAACTCCCCAAGTTAGTTGGCTTGGCCGTAGTAAGGGTTCTGAGGTCTGGTTCTACGCGTATCAATCCGTGTGAACCTTGGTCTAATCGCAAGCATTCTTGACACATTAAACATTTCTTATCTTATTCATTTTTAGGGTTGTTACATTATCCCCACCTTAGAAACATTCATCCCCGAATGACACTACAACTATATATCATAATGGCAGTCAGATCATAACGTAATCACTATGCACCGTCAAGCAATACCAACAAAATATGGAAAGATAAGGAAACATAGACTTAAGAGTAGGAAGTCTAACCTCAATGACTGAAAAGATGAGGGTAGCGGGATCTCATGTCGGCCTCAGCCTCCCACGTAGCACCCTCAACAAGATGATTTCTCCACAATACCTTCACTGTGGCAATCTCCTTGTTCCTCAGCCGCTTGACCTGTCTGTCTAAGATCTCAACAGGTACCTCCTCATAAGACAAGTCTTCATCAACCCCCAAACCTTCAACAGGTAGAATCGATGCTGGATCACCTAGGCACTTCTTCAACATAGAGACATGAAAGACTGGATGAACAGAAGCTAGCTCCGCAGGCAATGCTAACTCATAGGCCACCTCACCCACACGCTGTAGGATCTCATATGGCCCAACATACCTCGGACTCAGCTTCCCTTTTCTACCAAATCTCATCACCCCTTTCATAGGTGATATCTTCAAGTAAACCTGGTCACCAACATCAAATTCTAAGGGCCGCTTTCTGTTGTCTGCATATGACTTCTGTCGGCTGTAAGCAGTAGCCAACCTGTCCCTAATCACTCTGACCTTCTCTAAGGCCTCATGAATGATCTCTGGACCCAAAATGGATGACTCTCCAACCTCGAACCACCCAACTGGAGATCTACACCTCCTACCATACAGTGCCTCAAACGGTGCCATCCCAATGCTGGAGTGATAGCTATTATTATACGAGAACTCTATCAAAGGCAGATGGTCATCCCAGCTACCTCTGAAGTCAATCACACACGCTCTCAACATGTCCTCCAATGTCTGAATGGTGCGCTCTGCCTGCCCATCAGTCTGAGGATGAAAGGCAGTACTAAGCTTTACCTGCGTGCCCAAGCTTTCTGGAAAGATCTCCAGAAATGTGAAGTAAACTGAGCTCCTCTATCTGAAATGATAGACAAAGGAATCCCATGCCATCTCACAATCTCATCAATGTAGAGTCTCGCATAATCCTCGGCTCTGTAAGTAGACTTCACAGGGATAAAGTGGGCAGACTTAGTCAATCTGTCCACAATAACCCATATGGAGTCATGCTGCCTCCTAGTCCTCGGAAGACCAACCACGAAGTCCATATTAATGGCCTCCCACTTCCAAGTCGGAACCTCAATAATCTGAGTCAGACCGCCAGGCTTAAGATGCTCTGCCTTAACCTGCTGACAATTAGGACACTTGGCCACATATTCTGCAATGTCCTTCTTCATGCCATCCCACCAATAAATCTGCTTAAGATCATGATACATCTTGGTGGAACCTGGATGTATGGAATATCTGGAACCATGGGCCTCTGCAACAATCCTGGTCCGCAAATCATCCACATCTGGTACACACAGCCTGTCCTGATACTAAGTATGCCATCACCTCCCAAAGCGAAAGACTCATTCATCTTCATCAACACTGAGTCCTTCAGCTCCATCAACACAGGATCTAGATGCTGACCCTGCTTGACTTCAACTACCAAGGATGATTCAGAACTAGGATGAACTGAAACACCCCACTAGTAGAGTCAACCAATCGCACACCCAGTCTGGCCAGTCTGTGTACATCTTTCACCAACTCCTTCTTCTCATCCTCAACGTGGGTTGTACTTCCCATGCTCATCCTGCTCAAAGCATCAGCTACAACATTAGCCTTACCTGGATGGTAGTGAACATTCATGTCATAATCCTTCAACAGCTCCAACCATCTCCGCTGACGTAGATTCAACCCCTCTGTGTGAACACGTACTGGAGACTCTTGTGGTCTGTGAATACATCCACATGCACTCCATACAAGTAGTGCCTCCACAGCTTCAGTGCAAACACCACAGCTGCCAACTCCAGGTCATGAGTGGGATAATTCTTCTCATGAACCTTGAGCTGTCTGGACGCATAGGCTATCACCTTACCAACCTGCATAAGAACACAACCCAAACCAACCCTAGATGCATCACAGTAAGTGTAATTCTCACCACACTTAGGCAAAGTAAGCACCGGGGCTGAAGTGAGTCTGTCCTTGAGCTCCTGGAAACTCTTCTCACAAGTCTCCGTCCATTCAAACTTGGCTTTCTTCTTAGTCAAAGCTGTCAATGGGGCAGCAATGGAAGAAAAGCCCTCCACAAACCTGCCATAGTAACAGCCAATCCCAAAAAGCTACGGATGTCAGTGGGAGTAAGAGGCTTTGGCCAGTTCTTCACAGCCTCAGTCTTCTGGGATCCACCTCCACGCCCTGATCGGACACAACATGACCCAGGAAGGTCACTGATCTAAGCCAAAATTCACACTTGCTGAATTTGGCATACAACTGATGTTGTCTAAGTACCTGCAAGGTTAGTCTCAAATGTTGTTCATGCTCTTCCTTGGTCCTAGAGTAGATGAGAATGTCATCAATGAATACTATGACGAAAGAGTCAAGGTATTCACGGAAGACTCGGTTCATGAGGTCCATAAATGCAGCAGGTGCATTCGTAAGACCAAATGACATGACTAAGAACTCATAGTGACCATAACGGGTACGAAAGGCTGTCTTTGGGATATCTCCATCCCTAACCCTAAGTTGATGATACCCTGAACGAAGATCAATCTTAGAGAAGAAACTAGACCCTTGGAGCTGATCGAACAAATCATCTATTCTGGGAAGTGGATACTTATTCTTTATAGTGACTTTGTTGAGCTGCCGATAATCGATACACATTCTAAGGGTTCCATCCTTCTTTTTCACAAACAACACTGGAGCGCCCCAAGGGGATATGCTCGGCTGAATGAAACCCTTGTCAGTGAGATCTTTTAACTGCAGCTTCAACTCTTTGAGTTCAGCTGGAGCCATTCTGTAAGGAGGAATTGAAATTGGTTTAGTATCGGGTTCTAAGTCGATACCAAAATCAATCTCTCGAGGGGGAGGGACTCCAGGCAAATCATCAGGAAATACATCTAGGAACTCATTCACTACAGGCACTGAGTCTATGGAAGGAATGTCATGATCTAAATCATTAACACTCACAAGATGACACAACAACCCCTTGGACACCATTTTATTGGCCTTAAGGTTAGAAATCAAGAGGTTAGGACGACTCGAGTTGTACCCCTCCCAGACTAGCTCCTCTTCATTAGGGAAATGAAATCTCACCACTCTACTACGACAGTCCAAGCAAGCATAACAACTGTGAAGCCAGTCCATGCCAAGAATAACATCAAAATCATGCATGGGTAACTCAACCAAGTCTGCACACATAGTCTTACCACTTATCACTATTGGGCAATCCTTGTATACTCTATCAGTTCTTACATTTTCTCCTAAAGGTGTACTAACCACTATAGGATCATGCAGAACTTCAGGCAATATCTCAAAAGTGAGAGCAAGCAAAGGAGTTACAAAGGAAAGCGTAGACCCTGGATCAAGTAAAGCATAAACAGAAGTTGAGAATACTTGTAGCATACCTGTGACCACATCAGCGGACTTCTCCTGCTCCTCCCTGCCCTTCAGGGCATAGAACCTGTTCCTCTTAGGAGGCTCGGCTGCTGCTGCACCCTGTGGATTAGGCCTAGGCTGAGCATTACCTCCAGCCTGACCTCTGTTCTGTGGGCAGTCTCTAACCATGTGCCCACTCTTACCACAACCGAAGCAGGCATTAGTGCCCTGTCTGCACTCTCCACTGTGAGCTCGGCCACACTTAGCACAGTTCTTTTTAGGACGCTGCATCTCACCTCCATTGCCCTTCTTGGGCTCAGGTCTGCCTCCTCTAGGTGTTGTACTCCTGTGAGAGTTAGACTTCCCAGAACTCTGTTGCCCCTTCTTGAACCTGGGCTACTCACGGATGCCAAAATTATTTCTGTGGACTCCATGGCTGGGACTTGCTTGATCTTGAGGCTTAGGCCTCCTAGCATCACGAATACCCCTCTTTTTGCGGCTGTCCTCTACTTGCTGAATATGCACCATCAACCTAGAGAGGTCCATATTATCATGGAGCATCGCAGACCGACACTCCTCCTCCAGATCTCCATTGATTCCTGTGAGGAACCTTCTCATCTCATCCCTACTGTTAGACACAAGGGAAGTAGCATACCTGGATAATTTAACAAACTTCAGTACTCATCTCATCCTTGTTGTTAGATACTAAGGAAAGTAGCATACGTAGATAGTTTAACAAACTTCAGGGAATACTCCCTGACTGTCATGGATCCTTGCTTAGGGTTGATGAACTCTTCAACCATGGCTTCCCTCATCTCTCTGGGAAAGAATCTCTCCATAAAGGCTGTCTTAAACAGCTCCCAAGTGACTGGAACTCTGCTCAAATCTCGGCTATCCTTCCACATCTTGCACCAAGTCTGTGCAACATCCTTGAGCTGATAGGAAGCCAACTCATCCTTCTCAGTATCTGTGGCCCCCATAGCCACAAGAATCTTATGCACCTTGTCCGCAAACTCCTGGGGGTCCTCTGAAGTTCTATACCCTGTGAAAATAGGATGATTCATCCTCGTGAAGTCTCTCAGCCTGTCAGCCATGCTACAAACTGGTGGATTCTCCCTCTGAACATCCTGCCGATTGACCTGGAGAGTCATAGCCTGGGCTTGCATAGTAATGGCCTGTGCCATCTGGGCTAGATATGTCCTCACCTCAGCATCAGTCAACCCATCTGGGTTAACTGGTATAGCCACTCCTTGAGCTGGAGCTTGGGGTGGAACCTGATTGTTCCCAGCAGCTACTCCTCCTCTCCTCTGACCAACGGTTCTCCTAGTATTCATTCTTTGAAAACAATAAGAATTGATGTTAGACATGATCATAACACCAAGAAATTAGACATTACGAAAAGCACGATAAGATCAGAAGAAGGGAAAATTTTCCTATACATCATGCAGTCTCTAATCCAGGATAGTGGTGCACTTCACTACCATGACTTAGAAACTACTCAATGTGGTTGATGTGAACTCATTATTCTCGAATTTAACCTAGTGCTCTGATACCAACTTTGTCACGACCGGAGTCTAGACCCCAGACGAGACCGGCGGCGTTGACCTCTCAGAGGTCGCATACAAGCCTACTTACGTCATTCTTACGTCATGTAGGTTAATTTTAGTGGAAAATTTGAAACTTTTTATTTCTTAACTTACTTATTAAACATTCTCATTAATACATAAGTGTTCACCATCAACCATCTAATATTAAGATCATCAAATGAAAGAAATAGCATAATATAGTAATAAAGATGTAATTGCCAAAATGGCACCAATACAATGTCTGAATAAAATTGGAAAGAAACGCTAGTGGAACATGCTCCACTAGCTCAACACTAAAACTAAGCTAGAATATAAATGGCAGCATCCTCGAAAGCATGAGGCCTACAAGTCCGGATGAATGCTCGACGTCCGGATAGCTTCAGCGTCAACCTGTAGCTCTAGCGTCAACCTTTGTCTGCACCTAAAATTGTAGAGTTGTATAGGGTTAGTACACACTTGTACTAAGTATGGATATATGCAAACACACACCAAGGACATACATGAGAAATGATATCTTTTTCCTAACAACATGATTCTAGAAAGTCAAGTCAGTGGACTTGCCAAATTGAGATTAGGAAAGTTAGTGAACCTTCTAAATTTGGATTAGGAAAATCAGTGAGCTTTCCAAATTTGGATTAGGAAAGTTAATGAGATTTCCAAATTTGGATTAGGAAAGTCATGCCATGAGAGTAACATGTATCATCATAATTATCATATTGCACACAGCACATAACATCTTACACATAGCACATATCATATAGCATACAACACATAACATCTTTAATAACATTCATTCATATGCCATGAGACCTTGGAATCATGGACTTGACATTAAGACTTTCCAAACTGAAGGCTCAACATATGGGACCTCAACTAGGGAGTCTTCATTAGCAAACACAGAGTCTGCTTCATTCATTCATACGTACTTCATTTCATTTCGTTCATAGGCCAGTGTAAACACCAGCTATAAATAGGGTGTAGTTTAAGACTTTCATCGGGTTTGCTGTGCAATGATCAAGAATAACCTAGTGTCATTGCCTGAGTCTATCTCACCTCTTGATTATCCTATCCTAACACATTTTGTATCATTCATTTCATTATGTGCTTCATTTGAGGCTGGCCTCATTCATTCATTGGGAACTTTAACTTTAACCGACATAGATCATGTGAGCATCATGAAATCCAGTGTCTCCCCACACCGAAAAGAGGTGGAATCACCGGCCAAAGTGACCCAAAACATGCTAGCGTACATGGGAATTTAACCCCGCCAGATCCCTATATTGGCAGTATAGGTTTGAAGACCAGGAGATATAAAGAGACCCATACCCAGCAAGCCGGACAGTCTCATATCATGAGAGTTACGTGAACCTCCGCCCTTCCCTAAAGAAGGCATCACCGCTCATAGCTAGTCTATCGGTGCTCAGTATAAAGTTCCATTATATTCAACTCATACGTCATGGAAGCTGGCTTCTAGTATGAGGACATCATAGCTCATTAGATGATTTCTCATCTCATCATTAGTATTAAGTGTGTTAATCTCAATACTTTCATTAGAGTGTTCATAGAGACTGGTCTCTTTATTATCTTACACTCTCATAGGTGAGTACGTTTTGGTAACATTTACTTAGGCTCATTTAAGATTGTTCTCATCTTTTACATTAGCCTCATATCATGTTGTCACCACATTCATTAACATTAGCACATTTGCTCTTCATAATTACTCACCCCTTTTTACGATTGGACCAAACTTGGTATATCGATTGGAGAGATAATAGGCCCTTAAGGGGTGGACCGGTGGCATAGGAGATTTTCAAGAAGGCTTTTCATGATAGTTTTTTCCTCGAGAGAATAGGGAAGCAAAAGTGGAAGAATTCATAAACCTTCGTCAAGGAGGTATGAGTATACTTGACTACTCATTGAAATTTATTAAATTATCAAAGTATGCTCCTTCATTGGTTTTCGACCCTAGGGATGAAATGAGCCGCTTTGTGACGGGAGTGCCGGATGACAAGAAAGAAGAATAACGTTCAGTTTTACTACATGATAATATGGACATTTATCCTCTCATGGTTCATGATCAACAAGTGGAGGAGACAAGGGTTAAGAGGAAGAGTAGGGATGCCAATAAGGCAATGTCACATAAAGGAAGTACCCCTAGACGTAACCGGCGTCGGCGTCCTCAAAGAGAACTAGGACTAGCCTATTAGCATTCATCATTACATTCATAGGTTAAAATGTGGAAAATTTAAAACTTTTCATCTACACTACTTCAAGAGGTTTACTCAGACCTCTCGCTTACACATAATTTATTCATATCGAGTACACATAAACCCTTGCTATAAGAAGATTACATGGTATTCTACTTTTATGGCACATATATATTTATAATACATAAACATAGTCTTAAAAGGGATGTATCATATTAAACCATATAAACGGAGTCAAATCAACATAGGTATAAGCCCTTACGCAATGTATAAGTGCCACTTATGGCTGAAAAACATATCTTAGAACAAGTAAAATGAAATGATCGTCTTTATACTACAATAAAGAAACATAGAAAGAGTGCTAGCAAGGCATCATACTCGAACTTGAGCACATACCCTACTTAGAGAATGATTCCAAGCCTTCCTTCAAAATTCGTCTCGAACACTTCAACGATCGGAACCTAAAATATTGGGGAAAAAGGGAGAAATGGGTTTAGCACATCAGTTATACTAAGTATGGGCACATATGCACGCACAACATTAAAATCATGCTTAAAAGGGAAATTTGATAAAAGCATGACAAGTTACTTTGAAAAGCCTTATGCATATTCAAGAACAAACACAAGTCAATAAGCACATACTCCTTAATTCAGGACCATGTACATCACAAGACCAACAACCACATAATTGAACATATAATCAAGACAACTCTATAATCAAGTTGTAATATCAACAATCATGTATAAGAGTTCATAACTCATTAACAAAGCAAGACAATTACTCATGAACCCTCATTAATTCTACCAGTGCATTGACTAATCAAAGCCCCATAACCTTACTAAATCAAGTAACCTAACACGAACCATAAACAATGTCCAACTTTAGATATCATATCCTTAACAATAAACATCATTATACTTTAGCAATAAAGACCAAACACATGTACATAATTGAAACCAGCATCATATAGTGTCATCAACATGTAAGATCATCATATACATATTATTTACATTTATAAGCATATACTCACATAATAACATCTTGGTTTTGGAGGTGATTTCAAAAAGGTTTGGGTATTCAAGTGAAGTTGACCACCGTTTTTCATCCTCAAACAGATGCTCAAGCGAAGAGCACTATTCAAACTCTTAAGGATATGCTTAGAGCTTGTATCATTGACTTCAATGGAAATTGGGATGAGCATTTGGCTTTGGTGGAGTTCTCATAAAATAATAGATTCCTTTCATCCATATCTATGGCTCCTTATGAAACTTTGTATAGTAGGAGGTGTAGATCTCCTATTGGGTGGTTTGAGGTTGGCGAGTCTTCGCTTGTTGGTCCCGATTTGATCTATAAGACCTTAGAGAAAGTTCATATCATAAGGAACCGTTTGCAAACAACCTATAGTTGGAAAAAATCACCTTTAATTTGAAGAAGGTGATAAGGTGTATTTGAAATTTTTGCCCATGAGAGGGGTGGTTAGGTTTGGCAAGAAGGGGAAGTTAGGTCCTCGTTATGTGGGTCCCTACGAAATCTTACAAAGAGTGGGCAAGGTTGCATATGAGTTGAAATTACCTAGTGAACTATCTTTGATTCATCCGATTTTCCATGTGTCCATGCTTAAGAAGTACATTGGTAATCCCGAGTCCATTCTTCCTATTGAAGGTCTTAGTGTGAAACATAAGCTCTCTTATGAGGATTTTTGCAGTTGAAATTCTTGATCGTCAAGTGAAGAGGTTGAGGAACAATGAGATGTCCTCCGTAAAAGTGTTATGGAGAAACCACCTAATATACGGAGCAACATGGGAGGCCGAGGCTGACATGAAGTCCCGTTATACTGACATCTTTTCTAATGAAGGTGTAACGATTCGAAAGTACCCCCTAGAATAAGGGAGCACACTTAGGTTGGAACAATTTCGTACTTGACCTTTCGGAGGTCTTGTTGAATCCTTATTTATCATTCATTATATAAGACATGAAAAGTAGTGCGGAATTTAAAACTTTCACGAATAAAATAATAAAATAAACATGTTTCATAAAAGCTAAGGAGAAGTCTTATCGGCACAAGCCATCGTAAAGATAGGACATAATTATCTTAGGGACACGGCCCTTTACTGTCACGATCCGAAAGTACCCCCTAGAAGTTAGGGATTCTCAAATCAAAACACGGCATAATCGACCTCTCGAAGGTCTTGTACAAGCCCTATCATACCATTTATTGCATACATGTATGAAAAGTAGTGCGGAATTAACAATTTTCATACGAAATAATAATACTTCATAATATCTCTTTATAGAAAAACATAATGAAAGGCTAAGTCTCAAAGTTGCCATCTTAGACATATGAATATATTGGGTCACGACCCATACTACATCATAGAGAAAATAGATAAGTTTATTACAATACTTTCAATATGGAAATCTAAACATAAAAATGTCTTTGAATCTAGTGAGGACATACCAAACTCTTTACTTAAATGAACACTAATCCAAGATTCCACTTCAAGACTTCTCTCAAACTCCACCTACATCTTTAGATATAGACAAAATGTATGGAATTAGTACAAACACTTTTACTAAAGTATTGCATAATGTATAAAATCATGAGAAAAGGACATTTGTATAAAACATGATCTTTTTTATTAAAACATCATAGTATAAGCATAAGAACAACATTTAACAGCTTAGAAACATATAAGATATCACATAAGCATTTTATCAAATATTGAAGAATGTTAGAGTGAACTATATCACTTTACCGTGACCTCTTTTAGCTTGTAATCCCTCTCATCCAAGGTTGTCCCAAGACTCAATTAAGTAAGACGAAGAGAGACCGCCTATACACCCTCTCTAAGCACACCTAAATGATCCTTAAGACTACCTAAGATAAGATCAATCTTACGTTATTTGTTAAACTCCCTACCTAGAATAACCGTAAGACTCACCTAAGTAAGACATGAAGAGACCGACCATACACACTCTTCGAGCCTATCTAAGAAATCCTCAAAGCTACTCTAGATAAGTAACTTTTCATTAACATTCCTTTAATAAAGACATTATGTTCATTAAGTCATTAGAAAACATTAATCACTTATGAACATCCACATAATGGTCTTTAAGAAGACATGGGCACTCACACACTAACATCTTCAGAGCCTAATAGTGCAATGTCTAGATAGATTCCTATTCCACTACCTAAACTTCATAGTACTTACCCAACACAAGCATGTATCCCAATGAAAAGAATAGGCAATAACCGACATAGACCATACTAGCTAGGAATGGAATCCGTAGTCATAAACCTACACCGATGAAGGGTGTTCTACTTGCCAATGGTAGAACTAGGACACATTCCATGTAGGCGCATGGTTAAGGAATATCAAGGTCTTTTATGAACTCTAGTCTCATTCTCAAGTAGAGATACATTGTACTCTAGTCTCCTTCTTTAGTAGAGCTACAAACCATAACACATTCACTCGGTGCTAGCCTTTGTTCTCATAGAGTAAGTTTAATAAAAAGGGAGCATATGAAAAGGTACCATGTCTTAGTAATTACCCAATCATAATACACATACCAAAGATGGGTCCACTAAGGCTTCCACTCAATGGTCTCATATGGATAGCTCATTATAAACCTTCTTTCTATATAAAAGGTTCCACATATTAGTCATTCTTAGAAGGGCACCATCTTAGGTCTACCGATCTTATACCTTCATTCAACATTCATCCATACACATACAAGACAAAGGTGCCTAAGCCTACTAAGTCAATATGTTCATATTTATCATATACATGTAGGAAGTAAGGGACACAAGTATACCAAGACAAGACACACACATCTTCACATATAGCATATCTTTATATAAGCACATAGTCGTAACAAACATCATTTATAGGTCATCCTATATACTTCTATATTTTTACGACCAGAGTCTAGACCCCAGACGAGACCGGAGTCGTTGACCTCTCAGAGCTCACAGACAAGCCTACCTACGTCATCGTTACTTCATCTAGGTTAATTTTAGCGGAAAATTTGAATTTTTTGTTACTTAACATTCATATAAGACATTCTACTTAAACTCATAAACGTTCACAATCAACCATCTAATATTAAGATCATCAAATGAAAAAAATAGTTCCATACTGCATTAAGTGTATACTTGCAAAAATGGCACCAATACAATGACTGAAATAAGATGAGAAAGAAACGCTACTGAAACATAATCCACTAACTCAAACCTATATCTAAGCTAGAATATAATGGGCAAGTGTCCTCGAAAGCATGAGGGCCTACAAACCGAATGAATGCTCCACGTCCGGATAGCCGCAACGTCGTACTGTAAGCTCTAACATCCACCTGTGCCTGCACCTAAAAGTAGATATTGTATGGGATTAGTACACACTTGTACTAAGTATGGGTATATGCAAGCACACACCAAAGACATGCATGAGTAAGAATAGCTCTTTCCTAACAACATGATTTATGGAAAGTCAAGTCAGTGGACTTTCCAAATTTGGATTAGGAAAGTCATGCCATGAAGAGTATCATGTATCATCATACTTATCATTTTGCAAGCAGCACATAACGTATTTCACATATCATATCACGTAGTTCACATCATTCTTTCATATGCCATGAGACCTTGGAATCATGGACTTGACATTAGGACTTCCCAAAATGAGGTCTCAACATATGGGACCTCAACTAGGGAGCCTTATTTAGCAAACACAGAGTCTGCTTCATTCATTCATACGTACTTCATTTTCATTCATTCATATACTAGTGCAATCACTAGTCATACCTAGGATGTAGTTTAAGACTCTCATCGGGTTTGCTATGCAATGATGAAGAATAACCTAGTGTCATTACTTGAGTCTAGCTTATCTCCTGATCATCCTATCCTAACACCTTTGGTATCGTTCATTTCATTTTATGCATTCGTTGAGGATGGCCTCATTCATTCTTTGGGTACTTTAACCTTAACCTACATAGATCATGTGAGCATAATGAAATCCATTGTGTAATCCCCACACCAAAAAGAGGTGGAATCACCGTCCAAAATGAACCAAAAAATGCTAGCGTATATGGGGAATCGAACCCTGCTAGATCCCTATATTGGAAGCATAGGTTCAAAGACTAGGAGATATAAAGAGACCCATACCCGGCATGCCGGACAGTCTCATCTCATGAGAGTTACGTGAACCTCCGCCCTTCTCGAAGGAAGGCATCACCGCTCATTGCTAGCCTATCGGTGCTCAGTATAAAGTTCCATTACATTCATCTCATACATCATGGAAGCTGGCTTCTAGCATGAGGACATAATAGCTCATTAGATGATTTCTCATCTCATCATTAGTATTAAGTATGAATTAACTTCAATACTTTCATTAGAGTGTTCATAGAGACTGGTCTCTTCATTAGCTTTACACTCTCATAGGTGAGTACGTTTTGGTAACATTTACTTAGGCTCATTTGAGATTGCTCTCATCTTTCACATTAGCCTCTTATCATATTGTCACCTCATTCATTAACTTTAACACATTTGCTTTTCATAATTACTCACCCCTTCACGTGAGTGTTCTTTTCATCATATGCCAATGCACTTGGCCATTTAGTGTGTTTCACACTCTTACTTAACCCTTTTAGGGTTACATCATTTTATCACATACATCTTAGGCTCACCTACTTTTAAACGTATGCTAGACTAATGAGTCCACACATGCAAGTCATGAGGCTTCATTAATAGTTTGTCTAAGTGATGCATGTTCACCCAAGATTATTTGTACAAGACTTATGCATCTTGTAGATATGCCAAGATATTGATTTTGATCTTTAGAGGAAGCATTCATTAAATATTTACTTACGTATGACTTATGTGTCAATACGGAATTGGGCAAGGGAACCCTATTTTGAAGCCCTTGGATAACACATAATCATATTTTAAACTTGATAATTGCATTTTTCAGATTTGGGGGACCCTAGTTCGATCCCCCCATAATATTTCCTTTCTTTTTCTCCTCTCCTTTTTCGTTTAAGTCAAGGAGGTTGTGTGTTCAATCCCCCACAAGCTCATTATATTTCTTTTAATTTATCTCTTAACTTTCTCACCTATCCAAGAGGTTGTGGGTTCAATCCCCACTCTCCACATTTATTTTCTCCTTCATTTTTCTCCTAACTCTCTCATCCATTCAAGAGGTTGTGGGTTCAATCCCCACTCACCACATCTATTTTTCCTTGCATTTTTCTCACAAAATTTTTATGAAATATTCATTTAGTGAGGTCATGGGTTCAATCCCCAATGAACTCACATTTTAAATTTTTTTTAAGCGAAGTTCATTTTTTTTTAAAAGTTGGCCGAGACTACAATTTCCAGCAGGCTGGAAATTTAGTCTCTTCCAATCCATTTTTGTCTTAATCTTTTCTTATTTTGTTTTGTAGATTTCATGTAATGATGTCTTGGGTTCAATCCTTAGTGATTTCACTTATTTTACATTCAATTTTCATTGCATTTTGTACCACTTTGTTTGGCCATACCCAACATACCAAATGCTGGAAATTTGTTCACTATTTTCAGCTTCTTTTTATCATCATTCATATGTTAATTCTTAAGGCATTTCGTGGATCATTTGATGCATTTTTAAGTGTAATCTTTTTATGATTATATTCAGCCAAGAATTACCATTACATCCAGCAACATTACACCATTTTTACACCTAATGATTTACACAAACATTCGCACATAAAATTCAACCATAAAAACATATCATTGTTCACATACTTTCGGTTGACATAACTTAACATGCTTACAATTCCAAACACATAATCATGAACACGTTATCACGAAAATCACACTTCATACGTAAACTACCAGCAAACATACCAAAAACATGATCTCTAACCTATTTCACGTTGATATCAAAGGGATACTAGGGACAAGGAGTTCGACAAGAACGGGAACAACCCTAGTTTCAAGATTCGTTGAATTCATGGGAAAGAAAATTCTCTTGGAAAAAAGAGTCCAGCAGAGAAACCCATACCTTAATGTCGTTCAAAACTTGTTAAAATGCTTCCAATTTACCATGAAACCAAGGTTCACCACCGAAACTTCAAGCACAATCTCGTCAAGAACTTGTTGTTGATTTTCGTTTTTAGCTTAGTTTTTCGTTTGAGTTTTTGTGTGTAAGTTCTTCAAGAGTGAAGAACTATTATTTTCAGTTATTTTAATGATAAAAAAACGTGAGAATGAGAGTGAGAGACGTGAGAATGAGAGGATTAGGATTATGATTAGGATTAGGAGAGTTAGGTGGAGACTAAGTCAAACTAGGACTCTTCATTATTTATTAATTTTTTTTTTTATTAAACATCTGATTTTTCCCTTACCTAAATCAGCTTTTTAAATATTAATTAATTCAACTAATTCACTTAATAAAATTAAATAAATTTAATCCTAGCTTCCACCAAGGCTCGAACCCTGGTGGAGCTAAATTTTGCTTAAAGGGTCAATTTTGGCCACCTTTACCCAAATTGCCCCTTAACCATATTAATTAATTAATTAATTAATTAACTAGGGTAATTACAATACCACCCTTAGCCTGGAAAAGACCATTTATCCCTAGATGCTCCAAACTTAAGATTACCCCTTTTTAAGTCTAGTTAAGACTCATCCGGGTAACTCTTCATATTCGGGTGCCCTACATGGCTGGACCCAACCTTTCCTAGCTCAACTAACTCACCAAGTTAGTTGCTTGGTTGTTGCAGAGGTTCGAAGGTTTGGTTCTACGCGCATCAATTCGTGTGAACCCGATCTAATCTAGGCATTCTAGATACGTTAGACATTACTTAGCATAGTCATTTTAGGGTTGTTACA
Organism: Solanum lycopersicoides; assembly: GCA_022817965.1. NCBI lineage: Eukaryota > Viridiplantae > Streptophyta > Magnoliopsida > Solanales > Solanaceae > Solanum > Solanum lycopersicoides. The sequence goes on from CM040625.1 coordinate 30,453,377, forward strand.
TTATACCCCCCTTAGGAACATTCGTCCCCGAATGACACTACACATCATTTTAAAATAAAAAGGGTGATTTTCGAAGATATCTTAACATACTTGAGATTCTACGCTTTGTGAATTTCTGTTTCACACTTACTCTGGATAATGCATATTACTCAAGCTTATCTGAAGCTTCATATTTGAGATTGAGGAACTTCCTTCTCATCGCACTTAAGTTGATGCACCTCACAACTCATGCAACACAAAAATCATGTCCACGCTATACAAAAAACAGCAACATGACATGCAAACATGAATTCATTTTAACTCACATAGTGCAATTATTACTCATACGATTATGGACTTACAACACCAAGTTGACTATTGCACTAAAACTTACAGTTTCTTAAACAAAACCAGCCTTAGGAGGAGTATATCTAACCCTTAGATAACAACTTGTTGGCCTTAAGATTTGAAATTATATGGCTTTGTTGGATTGATCCACGCCCTGCCCATTTATACACTATCTCATTTGGCAACTGAAACCTCACTACACTGGTTTGATAGTCTATGGTAGCATAACACTTATGGAGAAAATCCATACCTAAGCTATTCAATTCTTTTTATTGGTGAATATCTAATTCACATATTAGTAGGTTGGTGCACATCCTTGAAACCTACTAGCAGCTTCGCATTAATAGAGTAAGGAAGTCCTTCCTAAACTAGTCTCATCAAAGCATACAACATAAATAAACACATAAGTCACATACGTCAGCAACCAACATGATGACTCCAACATATTAACTTCATACTTGTGCATAAAACCATACACATGAAAAACTAATTTAGGCTACGCATCCGAGACATCACCAGAGGTCTCTTCCCCTACACCCCTAGACTTGAGTGCGAAGAATTGTTGCCTCCTTGGAGCCTCTTCACTTGAAGCATTCGGCTGAACTTTCTCCTTGCCTTTTTCTCGACCTCTCATATACGGACAATCCTTCATCATGTGATCCGATTTGCTAAAACTGTAACAAGCGTTAGAGCCCCTCTTACACTCTCCTCCATGAAGTTTGACACACTTCCTACAAGGTGGTCTCTCCTGAGATGTATCTACTTCACTGTTTCTCTTAACTCTGGGCTCGAAATCCCTATCATTGCGACCCTTGGACGAACTTGACTCCCCTTGGTGGGAGAGTCTCTTTTTAAACCTGGGCTTATCCCTGATTTCACTACTACTCTTCCTTGAAAAATTCTTCTCAGCTTGCCTTGACCTGTTCCCTGCCCTAGTATGCTTCCTCTTCCTGCTTTCCTCCACTTGTTGGACATGGACCATAAGCCTGGAAAGGCCCATGCTGGCATGCAGCATAGCTGCCCTACACCCCTCGTTGAGATTCTCAGCAATCTTAGATCCAGTGTAAACGGGAGGATTCCTCCTCGTGAAGTCCCTTAACCTACTAGCCAAGGTGATGGCAGGTGGGTTCTTCGTGGGAACAACTTGTTGCTCTGCCTGGGCTATCATAGCCTGAGCTTGTAAGGTGATGGCTTGGGCCATTTGTACTAGGGCTGTCCTTACTTCTCCATCTGTCAACCAAGCTGGGTTAACAAGCATCTCCATTTCAGCAGCTGGGGCCTGGGGTGGAACTTGGTTGCCCCAGCAGTTGCTCCTCCTCTTCCTCGACCAACGTTACTCGTTGTGTTCATTTTCTGAAAGATAAGAATTGATGTTAGATACGCTCATAACACCAAGTAATCAGACATTAGAGAAGGCACGATAAGATTAGAAGAGGGGAAATTTTCCTACGCATCATGCAGTCTCTAATTCATGATAGTGGTGCACTTCACTACCATGACTTAGAAACTACTCAATGTGGTTGATGTGAACTTATTACCCTCGGAATTTAACCTAATGCTCTGATACCAACTTTGTCACAACCGGAGTCTAGACACCAGACGAGACCGGCGTCGTTGACCTCTTAGAGGTTACAGACAATCCTACATACGTCATCGTTACTTGTTCTAGGTTAATTTTAATTCCTAGATTCTCGTCACTACGGACTTATTGTCCCTACCTAACTACATGGTAGTGGTATAGGGAGCGCAATTGCTAGAGCACGGGAGAATTAAGAGTAAGTTACTTAACATTCATATAAGACATTCTACTTAAACTCATAAACGTTCACAATCAACCATCCAATATTAAGATCATCAAATGAAAGAAATAGTTCCATACTGCATTAAGTGTATATTTGCCAAAATGACACCAATATAATGACTGAAATAAGATGAGAAATAAACGCTAGTGGAACATACTCCACTAACTCAAACCTATATCTAAGATAGAATATAATGTGCAAGTGTCCTCGAAAGCATGAGGGCCTACCAAATTCGGATGAATGATCCACGTCCGAATAGCCGCAACGTCGTACTATAAGCTATAACGTCCACCTGTGCCTGCACCTAAAAGTAGATATTGTATGGTATTAGTACACACTTGTACTAAGTATGGGTATATGCAAGCACACACCAAGGACATGCATGAGTAAGAATAGCTCTTTTCTAACAACATGATTTATGGAAAGTCAAGTCAGTGGACTTGCCAAATTTGGATTAGAAAAGTCATGCCATGAGAGTAACATGCATCATCATACTTATCATTTAGCAAGCAGCGCATAACGTATTTCACATATCATATCACGTACTTCACATCATTCTTTCATATGCCATGAGACCTTGGAATCATGGACTTGACATTAGGACTTCCCAAAATGACGTCTCAACATATGGGACCTCAACTAGGGAGCCTTATTTAGGAAACACAGAGTCTGCTTCATTCATTCATACGTACTTAATTTTCATTCATTCATATACTAGTGCAATCACTAGTCATACCTAGGATGTAGTTTAAGACTCTCATCGGGTTTGTTGTGCAATGACCAAGAATTACCTAGTGTTATTACTTGAGTCTAGCTCACCTCATGATCATCCTATCCTAACACCTTTGTTATCGTTCATTCCCTTATATGCATTCGTTGAGGCTGGCCTCATTCTTTCTTTGGGAACTTTAACCTTAACCTACATAGATCATGTGAGCATCATGAAATCCAGTGTGTAATCCCCACACCAAAAAGAGGTGGAATCACCGACCAAAGTGAACCAAAACATGCTATCGTATATAGGGAATCGAACCCTGCTAGATCCCTAAATTGGCAGTATAGGTTCAAAGACTTGGAGATATAAGGAGACTCATATCTGGCATGCCGGACAGTCTCATCTCATGTGAGTTACGTGAACCTCCACCCTTCTCGAAGGAAGGCATAACCTCTCATACCTAGCCTATCGGTGCTCAGTAGAAAGTTCCATTACATTCAACTCATACATCATGGAAGCTGGCTTCTAGCATGAGGACATCATAGCTCATTAGATGATTTCTCATCTCATCATTAGTATTAAGTATGCATTAACTTCAATACTTTCATTAGAGGGTTCATAGAGACTGGTCTCTTCATTAGCTTTACACTCTCATAGGTGAGTACGTTTTGGTAACATTTACTTAGGCTCATTTGAGATTGCTCTGATCTTTCACATTAGCCTCTTATCATATTGTCACCTCATTCATTAACTTTAACACATTTGCTTTTCATAATTACTCACCCCTTCACGTGAATGTTCATTTCATCATATGCCAATGCACTTGGCAATTTAGTGTGTTTCACACTCTTACTTAACCCTTCTAGGGTTAAATTATTTTATCACATACATCTTAGGCTCACCTACTTTTAAACATATGCTAGACTTATGAGTCCACACATACAAGCCAAGAGGCTTCATTAATAGTTTGTCTAAGTGATTCATGTTTACCCAAGATTATTTGGTACAAGACTTATGCATCTTGTAGATATGCCAAGATATTGATTTCGATCTTTAGACGCAGCAATTATTAAATATTTACTTACGTATGACTTATGTGTCAACACGGAATTGGGCGAGGGAACCCGATTTCGAATCCCTTGGATAACACTTAATCTTATTTTAAACTTTATAATTGCATTTTTCAGATTTGGGGGACCCTAGTTTGATCCCCATCAATCCCATAATATTTCCTTTCTTTTTCTCCTCTCCTTTTTCGTTTAAGTCAAGGAGGTTATGGGTTCAATCCCCCGCAAGCTCATTATTTTTCTTTTAGTTTATCTCTTAACTTTCTCACCTATCAAAGAGATTGTGGGTTCAATCCCCACTCTCCACATTTATTTTCTCCTTTATTTTTCTCCTAACTCTCTCATCCATTTAAGAGGTTGTGGGTTCAATCCCCACTCACCACATCTATTTTTCCTTGCATTTTTCTCACGATTTTTTTATGAAATTTTCATTTAGTGAGGTCATGGGTTCAATCCCCAATGACCTCACATTTTAAAAAAAAATTAAACGAAGTTCATTTTTTTTTAAAAGTTGGCCGAGACTATAATTTCCAGCAGGCTGGAAATTTAGTTTCTTCCAATCCATTTTTGTCTTAATCTTTTGTTGATTTTTTTTGTAGCTTTCGTGTAATGATGTCTTGGGTTCAATCCTTAGTGATTTCACTTCATTTTTAATTGCATTTTGTACCACTTTGTTTGGACGAACCCAACCTACCAAATGCTGGAAATTTGTTCACTATTTTCAACTTCTTTTTATCATCATTCATACGTTAATTCTTAAGGAATTTCATGGATCATTTGGTGCATCTTTAAGTGTAATCTTTTATGATTATATTCAGCCAAGAATCACCATTACATCCAGCAACATTACACCATTTTTACACCTCATGATTTACACAAACATTCGCACATAAAATTCAACCATAAAAATATATCATTGTTCACATACTTTCGGTTGACATAACTTAACAAGCTTACAATTCCAAACACATAATCATGAACACATTATCACGAAAATAACACTTCATACTTAAACTATCAGCAAACATACCAACAACATGATCTCTAACATATTTCACATTGAGATCAAAGGGATACTAGGGACAAGGAGTTGGACAAGAACGGGAACGACCCTAGTTTAAAGATTCGTTGAATTCATGTGAAAGAAAATTCTCTTCGAGAAAGGAGTCCATGAGAGAAACCCATACCTTAGTGTCGTTCAAAACTTGTTTAAATTCTTCCAATTTACCATGAAACCAAGCCTGACCACCGAAACTTCAAGCACAATCCCGTCAAGAACTTGTTAATTTTCGTTTTTAGCTTAGTTTGTCGTTTGAGTTTTTGTGTGTAAGTTCTTCAAGAGTGAAGAACTATTATTTTCAGTTATTTTAATGATAAAAAACGTGAGAATGAGAGGATTAGGATTATGATTAGGAATAGGAGAGTTAGGTGGAGACTAAGTCAAACTAGGACTCTTCATTATTTATTAATTTTATTATTATTATTTTTTAATTAAAAATCTGATTTTCCCTTGATAAAATCATCTTTTTAAATATTAATTAATTCTACTAATTCACTTAATAAAATTAAATCAATTTAATCCTTGCTTCCACCAAGGCTCAAACCCGGGTGGAGCTAGATTTTGCTTAAAGGGTCAATTTTGGCCACCTCTACCCAAATTGCCCCTTAACCATATTAATTAATTAATTAATTAATTAATTAGGGTAATTATAATACAACCCTTAGGCTGGAAAAGACCATTTTACCCCTAGACCCTCCAAACTTAAGATTACCCCTTTTTAAGTCTGGTTAAGACTCATCCGAGTAAATCTTCATATTCGGGTGCCCTACATGGCTGGACCCAACCTTTTCTAGCTCAACTAACTCACCAAGTTAGTTGGATTGGTAGTTGCAGAGGTTTAGAGGTATGGTTCTACGCGCATCAATTCGTGTGAACCCGATCTAATCTAGGCATTCTAGATACGTTAGACATTACTTAGCATAGTAATTTTTAGGGTTGTTACATATATATTCATCAATATAACCATTATAGACTCATATAGTCAAGCAGGAAAAGTCATGCATCAACTCTAAGACTACACAAATAAACATATATTCATAGTCTAACATGATCACCTAACATTATCAAACTTTCACATTACTAGCATGGAGATAGATATGATCATACTTCACATAATCAACTACAAAAACAATCATAATGCTTCAAGTAGTGCCGACAAGTCCATGATCATCATAATACGTAAAGTAACGCCGACAAGGCCACATCAATTTCAAGTAAAGCACATAGCACCACCACCATAAGTGGACCATACCAATCACAATATAATTGAAGTCTAATTACCATAAAATAAAGAGAATTAGGGCATCGTACCACCAATCCATTCTCACCACTTCAATCCATAGCTAAATCATCCAATTCAATACCATAAGACCCTTACCCATAGCCATGAACATCAATTCAATACAATAACTACAATAATCAATGAATCTAAGTCAATTCAATATAGATTTAATAATCTAAGACAAATAAGACATCAACTGAATACAATTCTTACATCATTCAATAGCCTATAGAAAACTACACTATAATTCATAAGTATAGAGACAAGATCACTTATCCTATAAAGTAGTCAAAATAAGAATTGCATTGTTTGCATGGGTTCATAGGAATTATAGCTTTAAAAAATTGCATTAACATAAATTCAATCCTAAAACATTTTCAAAACCTTTTATGCAAGAACCAATGGCTAGATTATGAAATTGGACAATGCATGTTTTTTATCATCTTTGAAAATCATTGGAATTGGCTCCTTGAAGAAAGAAATTTCAAGGATGAATAACCATACCTTAATTATGATGAAAATCCCACAATATTGGTGGACAAAAACATGATAAATCTATCTTTTTCCTTGGATCTTCAAAGCTTCAACAATGGAGATTTGGATAGAGTTAATTGAGAGTTTTTTTTTAGTTGAGGGTTTTGCTTTAATCGGTGAAGTTAGGGGTTTAAATATGTCCTATAACCGTCCATAATGCACCTCTAAATTACCCAAATGACCCCTAGATTCATTGGACAAATAACTAACTAAGATTTGACTTAAAATCGACACAACGAAATCTGGGACTTTAATGCGCGTCGCGGAGACACTTCCACATTTTATTTTTTGAAAATTCTTGGACAGAATGGTTCGTGACAGCCCCGTGTCTCAAGGAAAAACTTTTGCCTACTGCGTGACAGCTGCGCGTCGCGTAGCAGCATGTCAAATCTTGGCTGCTTTGCAGCTTCGATGGCCCATGTTTGGGTCCTCCTCAGGGTCCCTTTTAATGGTCCTCGGAGCTTTGTTGTCGAAAGTTTTGACCCTTTGTATGTCAGGATACGTGTAGGAACTCTCGGCACTGAATTTGACCTTCAAACCATCCCCCAAAACATCTCTACAAAACACTATGGTACACTAGTTCAACTTCGACTAGTTTCCGAACGTCTTGGGCGTTCTTGGAAGTTTGACCTCCAAACACTTCCAAACTCTATATACTGGCTATGAAATCTACTTTTAACATTTTATGTCTTTGAAAAATCATGAAACAAGTGTTAGGCTCAAGTTCAACCTAGCTCATTTTGAGGGTGTAACAATACTCCCCCACTTGGACAACATTCTTCCTCTAATGACACTTGCCACACTTGAACATTTTTAAGAGTTAAGATTCAAAGAATATAAGAACATAACTATACCAAACAATACATAATACCCACATGTAAGAGAGACATAAGTTTCACATATTTTATGTAAGACCCCCAAAATGTGATAGGGTGTCTATAGCCTAACGTGTTCGTCTTAATTTTATAAGGTCCTAAAGTGACTTATAATATGGTTTAAAGGCATTTTATAAGGTTTAGGTTATTTGGAAGTCAAACGTCAAGGTTCGACCAAAACGTTCGACGACTAGTCACCTATGTGCCTCATGTGTCTATGCATGTTTATATTTGTATGTCATGAGATTATGAAGTCTTAAAATTGTTTATAATGATGTAAAATGATAGTATATGAAGTTTCGTGAAGTTTGTAGGTCAAACATCTAAGAACGTCCAAGGTGTTCGAAAGATAGCCCTTAAGACGCTCAACGTGTGTCTTGATGGGGCCTAGCCTGCTTGGACGAGTTGCAGGTGTTTGATTTGGGTGAAACTTATGTGTAATGTCTAAAACTTGTTAAGGGTTGTATTTACGTTGTAAACGTCCAGGTACAACCTCTAAAGTGTCCCGCAAAAAGACCCACAAGAAGGACCCAAATCTTGCTGAGACACTGCCTTGGCAGTGTCAATCGACGGACCAAACGACGGTTGGTTGGTCAACCAACGGCCCGTAAGTGAGGTCTCATGGAAGATTGAAGAAGACATTGTTTTATCATCTCTCAAGCCAAATATTGGCTAAGTACCAAACGACGGAAGCCAAGCACGGCCCGTCGATTGACCTACGTCCAGTAGGTTGGTCCGTCGATGGTGGCCTGTGAACTGAAGCCTGCGCACTGTTTCATTATAGGAGAGAATGGTAAATTAACCCCATGTCCTAAACCGACTCTAGTCGGATTATTTAACTTATTTTGGATGTATATAAGTCGTTCTAAACGTGATCAACCCATTCCCAAACCCATACACACGTAAGAGATCTTCTCTCAAAAAATACTCTCCCTACAAACAACCATTGTTGGTGAAGCTCAAGAGCTGCTTGGAGCTTGGATTTTCTTTGGTGAATCACCAGGTCTTAGATGTCTTCATGAAGATTAAGGTATGGTAATCTTCATCTCTATTTATCTTTTCATCTACAGAGCAATTCTCAAAGATTTCAAACAAGAAAAATATGATCAAACAATGTCTTCTTCAATCTGCCATGGGTTCCTTCTAAAAAGGTTTTGAACGATTAAATCATGATTAATTGAAGTTAAGACAGTGGTTTTAACATGGATTTTACTCCAATTGCATGATGAACCAATGCTCTTTCACCAAAGCTTTTTAGCCTTTGATGGGCTTTGTGATCTTGAATTTCTATCGATTGAATTATGATTCTATTACGTTGAAGTGATTGCATCTACTGTTATTTACATGAATTTATGTTGAAGGATCCATGAGGATCAATGTATGAATATTTGAGAATGTTTACCCTAGTTTCCATAGTTCACTGTAACAATGGCTTCTAAATGTATTAGTGTGGATTTCGATCATGTTAAGTTGGTTGTATCTACTGTTATAGGTTAATATCATGTTTTAATTATGAATATGAATCTTTTATGATTGAAGTAAATATGGTTATGTGAATTGATCTAGTTTCTTCTAGTTTATCGATTGGTAGTACTATGTATGTAATGTGATATCGAGTTGGGGTTAGATGAAGCATGATTCCCTTTTAGTAAATATTAATGGTTATACTGCCTAGCATGTATTTTATTGGTAATATATGAGTGTTGATCATGGTCTTTGGGAATCGATAGTATTGGTCAACTCCTCTCTATACTCTAGCGAATTGACAAGTCTAATGCCTATGTTGTAGCTTGATCTTGAAGTGCTTTAAGCATGATTATTTTATGATTAAGTGTCTTATTAGCTACTGCCCTAGACTTGTGCCATTAATGAAATAAATTGATGATAAATGCAAGTGAATTGGATTAAAGATCTATGTTCTTCTACTTTCTAGTATATATGTGATGTAACGTATTAGATTGTAATATGAACTTGTAGAGAATTGTTCATGGTTTCTTTTGTGATTATTTTACTTAAGCTACTGACCTATACTTGAATTGTTGATGAAATAGTAGTAAAGGTCAATGATGACCAAAGGCTAAAGGGTTTGTAAGAATTTCTCTATTCTTCTACTTCTTTACTTCTCAATAATAATGTTGATGAAGCCGTGAGTGGCATTGTGTGGTATGGTCCACTTATGATGGCGGTGTTTACGTTATTGTCATTATATATGTGTTGACCATGGCCTTGAAGGCAATTTGATGAATATATATGAAGGAGTGGTTATGAAGATCACTTTATGTGTAACTTGTGCCTAGTCTGTATTTGAGTTCTGAATCTATGTTATGTTACTATTGTTATGAGCATGTAAAGGGCTATGTATATCATGTGTAGGTGCTTCAACGTTTTAGGTGCTAATGGTTGATGACCCCTACCCATGTACCCCTATATGAATGTGTGAATAACTAATGTTAGGAGTCTTAAAGTGTTCTATGGAGTTAACTTGTCTCCTATGCTATTGTGTGTTGTGTGGTCTAATCTTGAAGAGTATTGTGGTCTAAGAGGGTGGCTGCCTCAATATGTTGTTGATGGCCATTATGTGATCATGTTAACCAATGTACACACACACTCACACTTCATGCATGCTTGAAAGTAGTAAAGTTTCATGGATTATAAATGAAAGGTAGTTCTTATATTCACTAGTGTCTACTACTATGCATTTTAAGATGATGTTATGAAAGTATGATATGTGTTTCCTTAGCTAGGATGACTTGATAGGTGTACTAGTATGGGCAAGAGTATGGGACTTTGCCTATGCATTGCACATGTGTAGCTTTATAGTATAGTTCTAGTTTGGTTTATATATGTATGAATATGATGTATGAACATGTTTGATTTAATGTGTTATGTGCAAGGTTTGCTCACATATATGTATTCACTCACACACATGAAAGATGATCTATTTAATAGAGGGGCCTTGAAAGGTGTGCCCAAGAATACTCTACAACTAGATAGGTTCTTGAATATGTTATAAGAATATGGGAGTAAATATCCTAATCTTATGTTTTATGAAAAATAATAATAAAGGCTTTTTAAATGAAGGGAACTTAGCTTAGCATCGAGTGAACTTGTAGATGAGGGGTTGACACTTTTCAAACTTAGGGAAGGTAGGGTTCACTACGGTCCTCATGTGAGAGGTTGACGTTTTTCCACAAAGGAAAGGTAGGGGTTCACTACGGTTCTCACGGGGTGGATAGCCTCATGACCCAACAAAGGGTGTAGAGTTGATATTTCTATGATAGCCCCCAAGTTCCATAAACTATGTTGCCATTATAGGATACTAGCTAGTGGATCCACCTTGAAAGCGATGTTATGTTTGGTTCTACTTTGGCCGGTAGGCCACCTTCTTTCGGTGTGGGGTTTTATGACACCGGATTATATGTTTAGCATCACATGGTCTATGTCAGTTAAGGCTATAGTTTCCCTAAAGTAAAATGGACAATGGAAGTAAATGACTAGGACCCTAACTAGAATGACTTAAGGGATGTTACTTAAGATAGGTGGAAGTAATGAACCCATCTTGACATTGCACAAGTATCTCTCTAGAAAACTTTAAGGAATACTCCTCAACACTCATGCTACCTTTCCTAAGGTTTATAAATTCTTCAATTTTAACCTCTCTTTTCTCACGGGGAAAGTACCTTTCTAAGAATGCTTCCATAGACTCTTCCCACTCTAAGGGACCCGATTCAACCGGTCTACTATCCTTCCATTGAGTAAACCATACTTGAGTAACATCTTTCAATTGATACGAAGATAAGTCCTCTTTCTCCCCAGAAGTCACTCCCATAGCATGCACTATTTATACACCTAAACCAAGAAAGCGTGGGGATCTTCTCCCACCTTAGAACCAAAGAATATAGGAGGATTCATACTCACAAAGTCCCTAAATCTATAGGTTATAGTACTCTCCATAGCATTCACCCTTGGCCCAATGTCTTATTCGCTTGAGTTGTCATAGCTCGGGCTAGGGCAGGGAGAGTCTCTCTAATCTCCCCATTTTCCATTTCCGGGGGAACCACCGGAACCTCATTACCTCCTTCGACAATAGGGGCTTGATAATTTTGAACACCTTGAACACCTTGAGAACCTTGAGGAACTTGCTCAACCTGTGGCATATTTCCACCTCGGGGAGGAAGTCCCTCATTATCCTCAACACTCCTAGCCGGTGTCCTCCTCGTATTTATCTTCGTAGAAACACAAGGAAAACCATAAGAAAAGAACACTCATAACTTTTTACTCTACGACACAACATAGGAGTAGAAAAGAAGAGAAACTCTATCGTCCTATAGCCTCTCACCCATAGGTGTGTTGTAACTCACACCGATGGTCAAGACTCTACTAGACGTGGCTTTTTGAGACGTTTTGACTCCTAAGTACTACTGCATAACCTTATGATCTCATACAAAGTTTGTCACGACCCGAGAGTACCCCCTAGAAGTTAGAGAGTTCTCAAATCAAAACACGGCGTACTCGACCTCTCGAATGTCTTGTACAAGCCCTTTTCGTACCATTCATTGCATACATGTATGAAAAGTAGTGCGGAATTAAAAATTTTAATATAAAATAATAATACTTCACAATATCTCTTTATAGAAAAACATAATGAAAGGCTAAGTCTCAAAGTCGCCATCTTAGACATACGAATGTATTGGTACACGACCCATACTACATCATAGAGAAAATAGATAAGTTTATTACAATACTTTCGATATGAAAATCTAAACATAAAGATGTCCTAGAATCTAGTGAGTACATACCAAACTCTTTACTTGAATGAACACTAATCCAAGCTTCCACTTCAAGACTCCTCTCAAACGCCACATACACCTTTAGAGATAGACAAAATGTATGGAATTAGTAAAACACTTGTACAAAGTATGACATAATTCATAAAATCATGAGAAAAGGACATTTGTATAAAACATGATCTTTTTGATTAAAATATCATAGTATAAGCATAAGAAAAATATTTAACACCTTAGAAACATATAAGATATTACATAAGCATTTTATCAAATATTGAAGAATGTTACAGTGAACTATATCACTTTACCGTGACCTCTTTTAGCTTGTAACCCTCTCACCAAAGGTTATCCCAAGACTCAATTAAGTGAGACGAAGAGATACCGCCCATACACCGTATCTAAGCACACCTAAATGATCCTTAAGACTACCTATGATAATATCAATCTTACGTTATTTGTTAAACACCTACCTAGAATTACTATAAGACTCACCTAAGTAAGACATGAAGAGACCGCCCATATACCCTCTTCGAGCCTACCTAAGAAATCCTCAAAGATACTCTAGATGATTACCTTTTCATTAACATTTCTTTACTAAAGTCATTATGTTCATTAAGTCATTAGAAAACATTCATCACTTATGGACATTCACATAACGGTCATTAAGAAGACCTAGGGCACTCAGACACTAAAATATTCAAAGACTAATCGTGCAATGTCTAGATAGCGTCCCATTAAACTACCTAAACTTGATAGTACTTATACAACACTGTCATGTATCCCACATGATGAGAATAGGCAATAACTGACTTAGACCATACTAGCTAGGCATGGAATCCAGAGTCATAAACCTACTCGATGGAGGGTGTTCTACTTGCCAAGGGTATAACTAGGAAACATCACATGTAGGCACATGGTTAAGGAGTATCAAGGTCTTTTATGCACTCTAGTCTCATTCTCAAGTATAGATACATCATACTCTAGTCTCCTTCTTATGTAGACCTACAAACCATAACATATTCACTCGGTGCTAGCCTTTGATATCATAGAGTAAGTTCAATAAAAAGAGAGAATATGAAAAGGTACAATCTCTTAGTCATTACCTAGTCATAATACACCTACCAAAGATGGGTCCACTAGGGCTGCCACTCAATAGTCTAATAAGGATAGCTCATTCTTAACCTTCTTTCTGTATAGAAGGTTCCACATAATAGTCATACTTAGAAGGCATCATCTTAGGTCTACCATTCAAGACCTTCATTAAATATTAATCCATACACATACAACACAAAGGTGCCTAATCCTACTAAGTCGAGATATTAATATTCATCATATACATGTATCAAGTAAGAGACACAAGTCTACCAAGACAAGATACACACATCTTCACATATAGCATATCATTCTATATGCACATAGGCATAACCAACATCATTTATAGGTCATCCTATATACAACTATAGACTCATCAATATAATCATTATAGACTCATATAGTAAGGTAGGAAAAATCATGCATCAACTCTAAGACTACACACATAAACATATATTCATAGGCTAACATGATCACCTAACATTATCAAACTTTCACATTACTAGCATGGAGATAGATATGATCATACTTCACATAATCAACTACAAAAATAATCGTAATACTTCAAGTGGTGCCGACAAGGCCATGATCATCATAATACATAAAGTAACGCCGACAAGGCCACATCAATTTCAAGTAAAGCACATAGCACCGCCACCATAAGTTGACCATACCAATCACAATATAATTAAAGTCTAATTAACATAAAATAGAGAGAATTAGGGCAACGTACTACCAATACATTCTCACCACTTCAATCCATAGCTAAATCATCTAATGCAATACCATAAAGCCCTTACCCATGGCAATGAAATCAATTCAACACAAAAACTATAATACTCAATGAATCTAAGTCAAATCCATATAAGATTTATCAATCTAAGACCAATTAGACATCAATTGATTACAATTCTTACATCATTCAATAACCCATAGAAAACTACACTATAATTCATAAGTATAGAGACAAGATCACTTAACCCATAAAGTAGTAAAAATAAGATTTGTATGGTTTGCACGGGTTCATAGGAATTATAGCTTTAAAACATTGCATTAACATCAATTCAATCCTAAAAAATTGATTCAAAATATTTTATGCAAGAACCCATGTCTAGATTATGAAATTGGACAATTTATGTTTTTGAACATCTTTGAAAATAGATGGAATTGACTCCATGAAGAAAAATATTTCAAGGATAAATAACCATACCTTAATTGTGATGAAAATCCCACAAGATTGACGGAGAAAAACCTGAGAAATCTATCTTCTTCCTTGGAGCTTCAAAGCTTCAACAATGAAGTTTTGGAGAGAGTGAATGTAGAGGTTTTGTTTTGAGTTAAAGGTTTTACGTTAATTGTTGAGGTTAAGGGTTTAAATAGGTCTTATAATCTTCTATATGCACCCCTAAATTACCCAAAAGACCCCTACATTTATTGGATAAATTAGCTAACTGCAATTTGACTTAAAACACTTCATCTCAACTCATGAAAAGTGTTCACCTCAAAACTCCCCTTTTCATTCACATTATTTAACTTGATTCATCATTCATTCAAAGTGTGGGTGGGTGTGTATATGTGAGCACAACTTTTACATAAATCATCACTTTCATAATAATGGCTTCTAAACATGCGTACATCTTCATTCATCATATTATACACTTTTACATGCTTCAGATAATCATAAGGTTCCTTTAGACTTTGTCTCTATCATACTTCACATAACAAGCTTCATAAAGCACATCAACAAGAACAACATCATTTTCATCTTACTTCACATAACAAGCTTCATAAAGCACATTAACAAGAACAACATCATTAGAATCTTACTTAACATAATGTGCCTTAATGGACTCATTCATAATATATAAGTAGATTCAAATTCATATATTTCAAGTAAACACCGCCACCAAAGGTGGAAAATACCACTCAAGAGCATTTTATTATAAGAGCTTAAGTAAAGTAACCAACTTACCATTCATACAAGATTTAAAAACCTATTAATAATTTACTCAATAATTCATCATAAAATATCCCTTAGGTCAGTGTCTAAACCACAATATCAACATGAAGAAACCAAAGCTCAAATACTACACAATCATATTCATTTAACCCATTTGTCAAGCTATAAGTCGGAAATATGCATAAGCATTGGTTCATTAGGGTTTTGACATTAAAATAATCAACTAATACTAGAAACAACATATTTGAATCATTAAAATACTTTTACATGAAGACCCATGCTTAGAATAAAAAATAGGAGAAGATAGAGTTCGAAAATCCTTTTTGAAATCTTTTAGAAATGATTCCTTAAATGGAAGAGAGCTCAAGGATGACTATAATACCTCAATGATAAGGAAACCCACTAATTTATATGAATAAACACGTCCACCACCAGCCCTCCAAGCCCTTCCTTGAGTCCAACCTTTTATTTGTTTTTGAAAGAGTCTTTCTTAAGAGAGGGTTTTGGGTTTTAGGAAATGAAGTCTAATATTAGATCTTAGTGTTTCAACACTCTTAATATACCTAAAAGACCCTAAAACAATCATCCATGGTTCATAAAAGACTTTGGGTGAATTTACCAAACACCCCAAGCCAAGGTAGATTTTTGACAGCTTTTACAGGTGCCCGCCCACCTACGCCCCTCACAGACTAGTCGTCGCCCAGTCGACGCCCCTTATATGTGGTCCATCAATTTGGGATGAGTCTCTAACATGTGAAAGCTTGGATATATATGCATGGACAGTCTATGACCAAGGTATACGGGACTTTGGTTGACCAATGGTCCGTAAGTTCTTGTCGTCGTTGGTCACTGCTTGGCAGCCTCCTGCCAAATCGATGGGGTTCTCTTCTAAGGCCCCTTGTGGGTCCTAGGTGGGGTCGTACCCAGATGTTAAACCCCTGTACATAGTTTTCTAGGTCTTAGAAACATCTCACATCAATTTCAATACTCACTAAAACACATGAAGACACACAAGCACTTTCTAAGGCACATATTCCGAACGTCATGGACGTTTTTGGATGTTTGACCTCCAAATGTCACCAATCTTCACACACTGCCTAAGAACATCATTATAACTCTTTTTAACACAAAATTAACTCAGTAAACATTCACGAATCTCTAGTTCACCTTATTTCGTTTTAGGGTGTTACAATAGGTTAGTTGTTCTTACTAATAAATAATATTGAGTAAATTTAAATTTGTCTTGGTTTTTAGTGAATTTTTGTAAAATAGTGCATGTTATAGTGAATTGCATGACTAAAAATGAAAAAAATGTTTTTTACTTGTTTTGAGCTTATTTTGTGTATGTTGATGTCATGTTTTTGTGAGAAGGCAATTCCTCATATTTTTATTTTGAGCTCTTATGTGTAGTGATTGAAGTTTTGTATTGCTATTTTTGAATGCCATGATTGAGTTGGAATCCATGTTACAATGTGTTGTTGTTGGTTGGCCTTCTAGTCTTGAGTCTATTCCTTCCAATAGATTTTAGTGTCGTCCGCGGATGAATGTTCGTAAGGAGGCGATAATGTAACACTTCAAAAGTCTAAGAATTATTCTAAAGCCTAACATGGGTGTCTAATGGTTTTGTAACTTTTTTAATGTCAATAATAATGAACCAAAGTCATTTAGGAAGTTTTAGAATAAAAACATCAAGGAACGTCCAGGACGTCCGTAAAATAGTTTAAGACTGCTAGTGTGCCTTAGCCTATTTGACTAGGTTTTAGGAGTCGGAATTCAATGAGATTTTGTAATAAGGTGTCTAATACGTATTATAGTTGGTTTATAGTTGAAACATCCGGGTATGACCCCCTAAGGACAACCAAGGGTCCTTGAGGAGGACCCTTTCAATTTGGCAAAAATCTGCCATGACGCAGTGTCTACCTACGTGTGCAGGCGACGAGGCATGGGTGAATCGATGGGGTGTCAATGCCTCTATCGATGAAGACCTAGACTTTTTTTATAAACGGACGTTTTGTCAATTCAATTCGCAAATGACGACTGCACATGACGGTGGGGGTCTTGGCCGTAATTTAACTTACGGCTTGTTGGTTGGGGGTTCGTAGGTCAGGGCCACTATTTCACTGATATGTTTTAGTTGGGTCAATTAATTAAGTTATTTAGTTAGGGGTTTAATTCGTGATTAGGGGTTGGTTAATTAAGTTAGTTAAATGACTATATAAACTACCCTAAGCATAAAAACTCACTTAACTTTCATAATTCTCAAACCCCAATTGCTCTTCCTTCTCTTTTCTTTCTCTCTCTCAAATAAGCTCAATAGAAGACCAAGGTCAAGAGGGTTATAGGGATGCATAGATCATGTTTTATCCATCAATCTTCATCAATTATAAAGGTATGGGAAATTTCACCTTTGGGATTCCTTTCCCCAAAGGGTTCTTCAAAAAATATTTTCAAAAATTTGAGTTTCATGTAGGTTTCCTTCCAATATGAAATTTATCTTATGAATTGCTTTATTTATGATTTCATTTGGTTATTATGAGTACATTATCATGTATTATGATTCAATTATACTACTTATTGATTAATTGACCTAGTTTGTGGAAGATGACCTTTTCCCCTTAACCCTAGGTTGTGATCTTGAAATGAATTATCACGGATTGATACAGTTTGCTTAGTTAATATGTGGATTACAATTCTATGTTGTTATTATGCCAATTTATGAGTGAATTGGGATTGTTTGATGGTTAGACCATGATGATGGCTTTGGAAGACGAAGAGGTATCGCTTTCTGATCTTCAAACCTTAACTCTATTATGATGACTTATACCTAATGATGGTGACTCAATTGAAGTATGTTTGTTGTGATTGGATTTATTAGGGTGGTATGATGCTGATGTTGAAATGTATTGTCTTATGAATTGTGTGTTCATGTTAAGGTTGTAATGATATAAGGATGATGCTGATTCATTTATGTGTATTACTATGTTATGGTATATGGTTTTGGTCAATTGACGATGGGGCGTCGATAGACCTGCAATCTGACTGCATTTGGAGGACGGTTAATCTAGGTGTATTTGGGTATTTTAAGAGTATTTAAGTGATTAAACTCTCATTTAGACCCTAAGAACATAAGTCAAAACCCATTCCCTCCCAAACTTTCTCCAAAAACCTCCAGCTCAAGATGAAGATGGAGCTTGTTGATTGATTTTCAATGGAGTTTTTCTTCAATTCTCTTTGGATTCTTATAATAAGGTATGTGAGTACTTCATCTAAGGCTTTCTATCACCTTAGAGTCAATTTCAAAGATTTCAAAAAGATGAAAAGTCCAATTTCTACTTTTAAATAATGGGTTCTTGCCTGAAACGTTTTCAAATATTAAGATATGATATTATTGATGTATAATTGATGTTTTTCAATGAAAATCTCCATGAACCCTTGACCTTCTCAAATCTCTATGTTTTGTTTTAGCATGGATGAATTTATTATGACTTGATGATAGTGAATTCATGTGTATATTACTTTGGGCTATTGATTTATGTAAAGATCATATCATGTCTGAATGATATATAGGCTGCCTTGAATTGATTATATTCATATTGTATATTGTTGGATTGTTCGTTTAGAATTGTGTTCATGGCTATTCGTAAGAACCTTTCTATGTAGATTTGATTAAATTGGCTAAAGGATGTTGATGATGATGATGGAAAGGTGGTAAGTTCACTTGATATCTCTATATTGTGTAGGATTAGGTAGAATTTTATAGAATTATGATGATTGGTATGGTCAACTTATGGTGGCGGTGCTTATGTGATATAATTGTGAATAATGTGGCCTTGTCGGCATTACTTTTGAATTGTGAAACAATGTGGCCTTGTCGGCATTACTTCATGATTTATGTAATTGTCATGTTGTATCTTGGATATGTGATCATTAAGAAGGTATACATGACTTATGTATATATGTGAGGTGAAAACATGTGTTCTTCTATGTGATTATATGTGATCATAATAGGCTATAGTGATGCCATATGTGTGTATACTTGAAGTTGAAGTGTGCGTCTTCCTAGTTTACTATATGACATGTGATGACTTATGTTGACGATTTTATTGAAGTGTGTAGGGTTACTTCTAAGTATGCTTAGTTGATGCTATGTGTTTCTTGAATGATATGCTATATGTGAAATGGTGAAGTATGTGTGTGTCTTGTTTTGGTAGACTTGTGTCCCTTACTTGATACATGTTAAATGTGAATATGGATTCTTGACTTAGTATGCTAGAGCTTCTTAGTCTTGTATGTGTGATTAACATATGACCTTGAACATAGTTAAAAAGGTCTTTTATGTGGAACCTTCAACCTAGATGGAAAGTTATGATATCCTTGAAGTTGACAGTCGAAATGGTATCCTTCTCATGTGAATGATGGACTTGGGGGTAGGGTGGCTTGAATGGCATGAAACCATCTCTAAGAAATTCATTGACCTATCCTATTTTACCATTGTTGGTAGCCTTAGGGACCCTCTTTGGGTAGGTGTAATGTGATTGGGTTATGAAAAATTTATGGTACCTCTTCATATGGTCCTTTATTGAATTACTTTATGAGAACAAAGGATAGCACTGAGTGAGTATGCTTGTGGAGTAGCTCTTGTTGAAGATAAGACTAGAGTACAAAGAAACCCTTTATATTACTTAAACATGTGCCTACATGGGTTGTGTCCTAGTTCTACAATTGGCAAGAGAACAACCTCCATCGGAGTAGGTTATAACTCCAGATGTCATGCGTAGGTAGTATGGTCTATATCTGTTATTGCATATTCTCATCATGTGGGATACATGCTAGTGTTGGATAAGTATTATGAATTTTAGTTAGATGATGGGACGCTATCTAGACATTGCACGACTAGGCTTTGAAGATATTAGTGTGTGAGTTCCCTATGTCATTCCGAGACCATTATGTTAAGTCCTCTAAATGGTTTTAATTGAAATATGGTTTCTTAATGAAGTATGTTTTATGAAATTGTACTTATCTAGTGTGGCTTTGATGATTTATTAGGTAGGCTTGAAGAGAGTGTATGGGAGGTCTCTTCATCTTTTACTGAGGTTAGTCTTAGAGTAGCTTTAGGTAGGGAGTTTATATGATATAAATACTTGTGTGTTGATTATGGACTTATGTGATACGTGATTTATTGGAATAACTTACTTTAGATAGTCTTGAAGATCATCTAGGTGTGTGCGAAGGGGTTGTATGGGCCGCTGATTCATAACTTACTTAGGTGAGTCTTAGGATATCCTCTAGTCGGGGGTCTATGTGAATATGCTTATGTAAGAATTGTAAGTTGTAAGTGTTCTAAATGTGATTATTGACTTGTTTGATGTCTCTTAAACTATTTTATGAAGGTTTTATATCAAAATATCATGAAAGCATGTTTCTATACTAAATGTCCCTTTTTCATGGTTTTTGCATAGCTTCCATACTTAGTGCATTCGACGTGCTAATCCCTTATTTTCCCATTTCGAATAAAGTGTAGGGAATTGGAAGTCTTGGTATGCCATGGAGGATTGATATGTTTCAAAGGGTTGAAGATGAAGTAGTGGTGAGTCCTCATCGACTCGACGACAATACTCACATTTTCCTTTTTACCTTTTATCCTTTATTTTATGTCTTGTATGGGCTTAATCCCTATGTTATACATTAAAAGTATTAGATGGTCTATATGAGACATTGTAAAGTTTGAAATTTAAAGGAAAGTCTTCCGCTTGCATATTTAGTAAAAGTATTCTTCGTGTGTGAAGAAAGTTTTAATTCATACTTATTTTAGGGTGTATATTATGCTATGATTGATACGATAGGCTTCTGGGAGACTTCTTAAAGTCTCATTCTCCGTGTACCGACTTGAGGGTTGCCGTATCTTCTAGGGTATACCTTTTGGGTGTGACAGAAAGGTTCTTATCTGGGTTAGCTTTGAGGATTACTTAGGTGTGCTTGATGCGGATGTATGGGTGGTCTCTTCATATCTTACTCAAGTGAGTCTTAGAGTAAATTTTGGTACAAGATCTAAAGTGATGGAAAGGCTTACTTGTTTAATATGAAATATGTCTAAAATGTTATTGTTGACTTGTATTATGTCTCTAAATTCTTATGATTAAGGTTTCTATCAAAATAGCAGGAAAATATACCTTCAAGTAAATGACCCCTTTTTCATGGTTTTCTGGCATGTTCACCATACTTAGTGCATCAATTGTGCTAATTCTATATGTTTGTCAATGTCTACAAGTGTAGGAGGAATGTGAGGATTTTTCTAGAAGTTGAAGCTTGGGAAATAGATTTCTCTCAACATTGGTATGTCCTCATATGATCGACGACATGGATCTTAGTTTTAAATTTCTTTTTCTAAAGGCTTTGTAATAGACTATAAGTTTCTTCTCAAATTGATGATAGGGATGTGACCCTATAATATTGTAACGCCCTAAAACGAACTAAGGTCAACTAGAGCTTCGTGATAGTTTTTTGAGTTTATTTTAAGTTAAATTGAGTTATATTAGTATTATTAGGCAGTGTGTGAAGCTTGGCTAAGTTTGGAGGTCAAACGACCTAGAACGTCCATGATGTTTGGAAGGTGTACCTTAAAAAGTACTTGTGTGTCTTGAGGTGTTTGAGTGTGTTTTAGGTGTTCATTTTAATTAAAATTGATGTGGGATGTTCCTAAGACATAGATGACTTAGTTTGGGTTTTAAAGTTCCGGTACGACACCGCCTAGGACCCACAAGGGGGCCCTGGAGAAGGGACAAAAACGGCCTAGGCAGTGTCCAACAACGAGACCAAACAACGGCCAGTAGCTCAACCTACGGCCCGTTGTCTTGGCCCGTCGATTGGAGCTGCAAGGGCAGTTGTCCAGCCTCCAAATGGACCCAAGTACTGATCCACGAGACCCCACCAGTGGACTGTTGATGGACAGACGGTCCGTTGGTTAGCAACCGTCGATTGAACTGTCCAAAAGCTGTGAAAAATCTGCCAAGTCTTGGGGTGTTTGGTAAATTCACCCCAAGTCTTTTATGAACCGAGGGAGTTATTTTTAAATTTATTTATATATATTAATGTGTTTCAAACCCTAAGACCTAATATTAGACACCATTTCCTATAACCCAAAACCCATCCCTCTTAGAAGACTATCTCAAGTAACCATGAAAGCTAGAACACAAGAAGGAACTAAGAGGGCTGTTGGTGGTCGTTTATTCATCAAAAATCATTGGGGTTTCTTCTTTGTGAGGTATGGTATCCATTCTTGAACTCTATTCCATTCAANAAGTTCCCAATGAATGAATGAGGCCAGCCTCAAATGATGCACATAATGAAATGAATGATACCAAAGGTGTTAGGATAGGATAATCAAAAGGTGAGTTAGATTCAAGTAATGACATTAGGTCATTCTTGGTCATTGCACAACGAACCTAATGAAAGTATTAAACTACATCTTAGATATAACTGGTGTTTACACTGGTCTATGAATGAAATGAAATGGAGTACGTATGAATGAATGAAGCAGACTCTGTGTTTGCTAATGAAGACTCCCTAGTTGAGGTCCCATCTGTTGAGCCCTCATTTCTGGGATGTCTTAATGTCAAGTCCATGATTCCAAGGTCTCATGGCATATGAATGAATGATATGAACTAAGTTATGTGCTACATGAAGATGTATTGTATGCTATATGATATGTGCTATGTGTAAATTTATGTGCTGTGTGCAAATGTGAAAAGTATGATGATGTATGTTATTCTCATGGCATAACTTTCCTATTCCAAATCTGGAAAGCTCACTGACTTTCCTAATCCAAATTTGGAAAGATCATTTACTTTCCTAATCCAAATTAGGAAACTTTCCTAATCTCAATTTGGCAAGTCCACTGACTTGACTTCCAAAAATCATGTTGTTAGGAAAGAGCTATTCTTTCTCATGCATGTCCTTGGTGTGTGCTTGCATATACCCATACTTAGTACAAGTGTGTACTAACCCTATACAAACTCTACTATTTTAGGTGCAGGCACAGGTGGCGATAGAGCTACAGATCATCGTTGCAGTTATCCGGACGTCCAACATTCATCCGGTTTGGTAGGTCCTCATGCTTTCGAGGATGCTACTGTTTTATATTCTAGCTTAGTTTTAGAGTTGAGCTAGTGGATAATGTTCCACTAGCGTTGCTTTCCTATTTTATTCAGACTATGTATTGGTGCCATTTTGGCAATTATACACTTAATAAGAATGAAACTATTTCTTTCAGTTGCTTACCTCTTAATGTTAGATGTTTGATGGTGAACAATTACGTATTAATGAGAATCTTTTTATAAGTATGTTAAGAAACAAAAAGTTTTAAATTTTTCGCTAAAATTAACCTAGATGAAGTAAAAATGACGTAAGTAGGCTTGTCTGCGACCTCTGATAGGTCAACGACGTCGGTCTCGTCTGGGGTCTAGATTCCGGTCGTGACAAAGTTGGTATCAGAGCACTAGGTTAAATTCCGAGAATAATGAGTTCACATCAACCACATTGAGTAGTTTCTAAGTCATGGTAGTGAAGTGCACCACTATCCTGAATTAGAGAATGCATGATGCGTAGGAAAATTTCCCTTCTTCTGATCTTATCGTGCTTTTATGAATGTCTGATTTCTTGGTGTTATGAGCGTATCTAACATCAATCTTTGTTGTTTTCAGAGAATGGACCCTAGGAGGGCTATTGGTCAGGAGAGGAGGGCAGCTGCTGGGGCAATGAGTTCCACCCCAGGCCCCAGCTGAAGGAGTGGCCATGCCGGTTAACCAGCTGGGTTGACCGATGCTGAGGTGAGGGCATCTTTGGCCCAGATGGACAGGCCATCACGATGCAGGCTCAGGCTATGACTGCCCAAGTCAACCGGCAGGATGTTCAGAGGGAGAACCCACCGGTTCGCAGCATGGCTGACAGACTGCGAGATTTCACGAGTATGAACCCTCCCATATTCACAGGGGCTAAGACATCGGAGGATCCTCAAGAGTTTGTAGATGAGGTGCATAAGATCCTAGTGGCTATGGGGCCACTGATATTGAGAAGGCTGAGCTGGCTTCCTATCAGCTCAAGGATGTTGCACAGACTTGGTGCAAGATGTGGCAAGATAGCCGTGTCTTAGGTGGAGTGCCAGTCACTTGGGAGCTGTTCAAGACAACATTTCTGGAGAGGTTCTTTCCCAGGGAGATGAGGGAAGCCAAGGTTGAAGAGTTCATCAACCTTAAACAAGGATCCATGACAGTCAGGGAGTATTCCCTGAAGTTTGTTAAGCTATCCAGGTATATTACTTTCCTTAGTATTTAATAGCAAGATTGATAGAGTACTGAGGCTTGTTGAATTATCCAGGTATGCTACTTCCCTGGTTTCGAACAGCAGGGATGAAATGAGTAGGTTCCTCACAGGAATCAATGGAGACTGGAGGAGAAATGTCGGTCTGCGATGCTCCATGATAATATGGACTTTCCAGGTTGATGGTGCATGTACATCAGGTGGAGGACAGCCGTAGAAAGAGGGGTATTCGTGATGTTAGGAGGCCTAGGCCTCAAGATCAGGCAGGTCCCAGCCACGGAGGCCACAGAAACAACTTTGGCGTCCGTGAGCAGCCAAGGTTTAAGAAGGGACTCTCCCACCAAAGGGAGTCAAGTTCATCCAGTGGTCTCTATGATAGGGATTCCGAGTCCAGAGATAAGAGAAACAATGAAGTATATACACCTAAGGAAACAACCTTGCAGGAAGTGTGGCAGACAGCATGGAGGAGAGTGTATGATGGGCTCTAACGCTTGTTACAGCTGTGGAAACCGGGACACATGGTGAAGGATTGTCCGAATAGAAGAAGTCAAGAACAAGGGAAGGAGAGAGTTCAGACTAATGGCCCAAATGAAGAGGCTCCAAAGAGTCAACGATTCTTCGCACTCAAGTCTAGGGGTGCAGGGGAAGGCACTTCTGATGAAGCCTCGGGTGCGTACCTTAATTAGCCTTTCATATATTGACGTTGTGTTGTTTATGCCCTAGTATGAGGTTAATATGTTTGAAGTCATCATGTTGGTTGCTGATTTATATGACTTTTATGTTGACTTATGTTGTATGCTTTGATGAGACTAGTTTAGGGAAGAATTTCTTAGACTATTAATGTGAAGCTACTAGTACGTTTCAAGGATGTGTACCATCATGTTAAGATGTGAATCAGATATTCACCCATGGAAGTATTGAAGTACCTACGTATGTGTACATTCTATAGATGACATACTTATTGTTAGTAAAGAGTAGTGTCATTCGGGGACGAATGTTCCTAAGGGGGGGATAATGTAACAACCTTAAAAAAATGAATAAGCTAAATGTTTAAGGTGTCAAGAATTCTTGCGATTAGACCAAGGTTCACACGGATTGATACGCGTAGAACCAGACCTCAGAAACCTTACTACGACCAAGCCAACTAACTTGGGGAGTTAGTTGAACTTGTAAAGGTTGGAACCAACCAATTAAGGCTCTCGAAAATGAAGATTTAATCGAATGAGTCTTTACCGGACTTAAAAAAAGAAATTTTAAGTTTTGAGGGTCTAAGGGTAAAATGGTCTTTTACCAGGCTAGGGGTAATATCGTAATTACCCTAAATATATAATTAATTAATTATTTAATAAAGTGGAGGGGCAATTTGGGGAGAGAGAGCCGAAATTGGTCTCTTGATATGAAGTCTTGCTCCACCGGGTTCGAACCTAGGTGGGAGCAAGGATTTAATATGATTTTTTTATTATTGGTGAATTAATTTAATAAATTTATAATTAATGGCTAATGTAAAAAGGAAAATCAGATTTTATTATTATTTATTATTTATTTACTTATTAATTAATGTTTTTTTTTAAATTGACTAAGTCTTGCCAACTATCCTAGTTTTATGATGCACTATCTCACACTATCTCTCCATCAAGCCTAAATCTCTCTCTCTCATCAAATCATTTTTCTTGGCTGCAAAAACAGAAGATAAAAACATTAGAAAGCAATTAAAAGTTCTCTAAACTCAAAGAACTTACAAAAAAAATATATACAAGCAAGCAAGCTAACTTAAGAAACGAAAACTTTGCATCATCTTTTCGACGGGTTTGTGTTGAAGGTTTAGGGGAGGAGTTTGGCAGCACTTGGAAGGTGTGGAAAGCTACAACAAGGTATGGGTTTTCTCTCTTGGAATCCTTTCTCCAAGAGGAATTTCTTTCTACAAAAGTCGACATATGAAACTAGGGCTGTCCCCTTGAATGTTGAACTCCTTGTCCCTAGTCTCCTTCCGATTTCAATCTAAATTAGTTTAGAAATCATGTTGTTGGTATGGTTTCTGGTAGCTAAGTGTGAAATATGATGTTCCTTGTGATTTTATGTTTGTAAATAGCAAGCATGTTCAATGATGTCAACCGAAAATGATGTGGTGCAATGTGTAAAATGTTTGTTGTTGTTCTCCGTTTTGAAGTCTTAAAATGGCTTGTTTGATGATTGGAATTATTGTGCATAAGGTGTGTAAATTGTGATGTTAAATGAAGTGTAAGGTGGCTGATTTGTGGAAAAATCTAAGCTAAAACAACAATGAATCTACACCTAAGAATGTGTTAAACGAATCGTGAAAGTACCTCAAAACGAACGTATGAATGCTGTTAAATAAAGGCCAGAAAATTTAATAAAATTTCCAGCACTTGGTGATGGAATTTTCGGCCATAATACTTAAGGTGGAGAGGTTTAAAAATATATTTAAAATATGTGAGGTCAGTGGGGATTGAACCCAAGACCTCACTACATGAAAGCTGGAAAAAAATGAGAGGTGTGGGATTCGAACCCACAACCTCTCGGCCAAACAAGAGAGTAAGAGGGGAATTTTAAATTAATAAAATAAATGTGGAGAGTGGGGATTGAACCCCAACCTCTTGAATGGATGAGAGAGTTAGGAGAAAAATAAAGGAGAAAAATAAATGTGGAGAGTGGGGATTGAACCCACAACCTCTTGAATGGATGAGAGAGTTAGGAGAAAAATAAAGGAGAAAAATAAATGTGGAGAGTGGGGATTGAACCCACAACCTCTTGAATGGATGAGAGAGTTAGGAGAAAAATAAAGGAGAAAAATAAATGTGGAGAGTGGGGATTGAACCCACAACCTCTTGAATAGATGAGAGAGTTAGGAGGAAAGTAAAGGAGAAATATAAAATGAGGTGAATGGGGATTGAACCCACAACCTCTTGGATAGGTGAGAAAGTCAATAGATAAATTAAGAGAAAAAGAATGAGCTTGTGGGGGATTGATCCCACAACCTCCATGCCTTGGACGAAAAATAGAGAAGAAAAAAAAGGAAATATTATGGGGCTGATGGGGATCGAACTAGGGTCCCCCAAATCTGAAAAATACAAAGGATTAAGTGTTGCCTAAGGGATTCGAAATTGGGTTCCCTTGACCAGTTCCGTATTGACACATAAGTCATACGTAAGTAAATATTTAATGAATGCTGCCTCTAAAGATCGAAATCAATATCTTGGCATATCTACAAGATGCATAAGTCTTGTACCACATAATCTTGGGTAAACATGAATCACTTAGACAAACTATGAATGAAGCCTCATGGCTTGTATGTATAGACACATAAGTCTAACATACGTTCAAAAGTAAGTGAACCTAAGATGTATGAAATGAGATGATGAACCCTAGAAGGGTTAAGTATGAGTTTAAGATACACTAAATGGCCAAGTGCATTGGCATATGATGAGATGAACAATGAAATGATGAAATGAACAATGAAATAATGAAACCCTAGAAGGGTTAAGTGAGGGTGTGAAACACACCAAATGGCCAAGTGCATTGGCATATGATGAAATGAACATTTACGTAATAAGAGGTGAATAACTATGAAAAGCAAAGGTGCTAATGATGATGAATGTGGTGACAACATGATATGAGGCTAATGTAAATGATGAGAGCAATCTCAAATGAGCCTAAGTAAATGTTACCAATACGTACTCACCTATGAGAGTGTAAGATAATGAAAGACCAGTCTCTATGAACACTCTAATGAGAGTATTGAGCTTAACACACTCAATACGAATGATGAGATGAGAAATCATCTAATGAGCTATGATGTCCTCATACTAGAAGCCAGCTTCCATGACGTATGAGATGAATGTAATGGAACTTTATACTGAGCACCGATAGACTAGCTATGAGCGGTGATGCCTTCTTTCGGGAAGGGCGGAGGTTCACGTAACTCTCATGAGATGAGACTGTCCGGCTTGCCGGGTATGGGTCTCCTTATATCTCCTAGTCTTCGAACCTATACTGCCAATATAGGGATCTGGCGGGGTTAAATTCCCATGTACGCTAGCATGTTTTTGGGTCACTTTGGCCGGTGATTCCACCTCTTTTCGGTGTGGGGGAGACACTGGATTTCATGATGCTCACATGATCTATGTCGGTTAAAGTTAAAGTTCCCAATGAATGAATGAGGCCAGCCTCAAATGATGCACATAATGAAATGAATGATACCAAAGGTGTTAGGATAGGATAATCAAAAGGTGAGTTAGATTCAAGTAATGACATTAGGTCATTCTTGGTCATTGCACAACGAACCTAATGAAAGTCTTAAACTACATCCTAGGTATAACTGGTGTTTACACTGGTCTATGAATGAAATGAAATGGAGTACGTATGAATGAACGAAGCAGACTCTGTGTTTGCTAATGAAGACTCCCTAGTTGAGGTCCCATCTGTTGAGCCCTCATTTCTGGATGTCTAATGTCTTAATGTCAAGTCCATGATTCCAAGGTCTCATGGCATATGAATGAATGATATGAACTAAGTTATGTGCTACATGAAAAATGTATTGTATGCTATATGATATGTGCTATGTGTAAATGTTATGTGCTGTGTGCAAATGTGAAAAGTATGATGATGTATGTTATTCTCATGGCATAACTTTCCTATTCCAAATCTGGAAAGCTCACTGACTTTCCTAATCCAAATTTGGAAAGATCATTTACTTTCCTAATCCAAATTAGGAAACTTTCCTAATCTCAATTTGGCAAGTCCACTGACTTGACTTCCAAAAATCATGTTGTTAGGAAAGAGCTATTTGTTCTCATGCATGTCCTTGGTGTGTGCTTGCATATACCCATACTTAGTACAAGTGTGTACTAACCCTATACAAACTCTACTATTTTAGGTGCAGGCACAGGTGGGCGATAGAGCTACAGGATCATCGTTGCAGTTATCCGGACGTCCAACATTCATCCGGTTTGGTAGGTCCTCATGCTTTCGAGGATGCTACTGTTTTATATTCTAGCTTAGTTTTAGAGTTGAGCTAGTGGATAATGTTCCACTAGCGTTGCTTTCCTATTTTATTCAGACTATGTATTGGTGCCATTTTGGCAATTATACACTTAATAAGAATTGAACTATTTCTTTCAGTTGCTTACCTCTTAATGTTAGATGGTTGATGGTGAACAATTACGTATTAATGAGAATCTTTTTATAAGTATGTTAAGAAACAAAAAGTTTTAAATTTTCCGCTAAAATTAACCTAGATGAAGTAAAAATGACGTAAGTAGGCTTGTCTGCGACCTCTGAGAGGTCAACGACGTCGGTCTCGTCTGGGGTCTAGATTCCGGTCGTGACATGTATTGAATTGGTGTTCATGGCCATGTGTAAGGGCTTTATGATGTTGATCTAGGTGATTTAGTATTGCCTTAAAGTGGTGATGATGAAGTGGTGGTACGCTGCCCTGTTTTTCCTTATTAAATGTTAATTATACTTCAATTATGTTATTATTGGTTTGGTCCACCTTTGGTGGCGGTGCTATGTGAAATGATGTGGCCTTATCGGCGTTACTTTCTAGTACATTGATGATCATGGCCTTGTCGGCACTACTTGAACTTATATGGCTATTTGTGTAGTTGAATTGATGATGTGTGATCATATCTAAATATATGCGAAAGTATGTGTTAGAATATTGATACTATCTACGTAATCATGTTATGCTTTGACTATGTGTTAAATGTAATCTTACAGTTGATACATGATTGTTTCTAGTTTGTTTAGATGAGACCAAAATGGTTAAGTTAATAATGTTAAGGTAATGAATAGGTTCACTAAATGAGGTTAAGGGTCATTCCTAAGAGTCTAAAGAATGATAGGCTATAGGTGTTAAATGGAAGTATGTTGTGTCTTTTTTGGGTAGACTTGTGTCCCTTACTTGATGCTTATGTGAATATGTGGTGTCTTGACTTAGGAACCTAAAGGGTCTTAGTATTGACTAAAGAATATAGGTGAGACCTTGTATGATGATACGAAGGTAATTTATGTGGAACCTTGAACCAAGTGGTAAGGTTATAAATCGTGAAGTCTTGTCTTGGTAGACTAGTGTCCCTTACATGATAAATGCACATTATGAATATGAACATGTTGAACTAGTAGGATTAGGAAGCTTTGTCTTGTATGTGATATGAAAATGAATGTTGAATGAAAGTCTAGGATCGGTAGACCTAAGATGGTGCCCTTCTAATCATGACTAATATGTGGAACTAACTATATATAAGGAAGGTTAAGAATGAGCTATCGTTATAGACCATTGAGTGACAACATTAGTGCAACATCTTTGGTATGTGCATTATGACTAGGTAATAATTAAGAGATGGTACTTTTTCATATGCCTCTTTTTATTAACTTACTCTATGAGAACAAATGCTATAACCGAGTGAATATGTTATGGGTTGTAGCTATACTTAAGAAGGAGAGTATAGTAAAATGTATCTATACTTGAGAATGAGACTAGAGTGCATAAAAGACATTCATATTTCTTCACCATGTCCCTACATGAGATGTGTCCTAGTTCCACCCTTGGCATGTAGAACACCCTCATGGGAGTAGGGTAGTCTCCGGATTCCATGCCAAGCTAGTATGGTCTATGTCGATAATTTCCTATTCTCATCATGTGGGATACGTGATAGTATTTGATAAGTTCTACAATGTTTAGGTAGTGGAATAGGACTCTATCTATACATGACACGAGTAGACTTCGACGGTGCTAGAGTGTAGGTTCCCTAGGTCTTTCCAAGACCATCATGTGAAGTACTTAATGAATAATATGTCTTCTAATTTACTGAATGAATAATTATGACTTTAGCTAATGTATGTTGACTAGAATGTGCTCTATCTAGGGTAGATTTTGGGGTTGCTTAGGTAAGCTCTAAGAGGATGTATGGGCGGTCTCTTCTTGTCCTACTTAGGTGAATCTTGGAGTAACCCTAGGTGGAGATTAAATGAAAGAAAAAGGGAACAATATTGTCTTAGGTAGTGTTAAGGATTGTTTAGGTAGGCTTGAAGAGGGTGTATGGGCAGTCTCTTCTTATCTTACTTAAGCAAGTCTTAGGATAACCTTTGGTGGGAGGTGTATACGTTTATATGGGTTGAAGTGATGTTGATGCTATATTGTGTAATGTGACTTATGTGCATATATGTTGACTTTTAAGTGACTATTATACTTGTCTTAAAAGGTTTTCTCAAGAAGAGAATGTTTCATACAAAAGTCTGTTTATCATAATTTTCTGCATTATGCCATACTTAGTACAAGTTTTTGTACTAATTCCGTACTTTTTGTCTACCTCTATAGGTGTAGGTTGCATTTGAGAGGAGTGTCGATGTGGATGCTTGGATTAGTTGTCATTCAAGCAAAGAGTTCGTATGTCCTCACTAGATTCGAGGACATCTTGATGTTTAGGTTTCCTTATTGAAAGTATTGTAATAAACATAGTTTTTTTCTATATAATGAAGTATGGGTCGTATCCCAATATATTCATATTTCTAAGATGGCGACTTTGAGACTTAGCCTTTCATTATGTTTTTCTATAAAAGAGATATTTTCAAATTTTGTGTGAAAAGTTTTAATTCAGCACTACTTTTCATACATATATGCAATGAACGATGTCAAAGGGCTTGTACAAGACCTCCGAGAGGTCAAGTATGCCGAGTTTCGATTCGAGAATGCCCTAACTTCTAGGGGGTACTATCAGATTTTTACAAACTTGGTATCAGATCATAAGGTTATGTATTAGTACTTAGGAATCAAAAAGTCTCAAAAAGTCATGTCTAGTAGAGTCTTGTTCAATTGTGTGAGTTGTGACACATCCATGAGCGAGAGGCTATAGGACGTTAGAGTTTCCCATCTTTTCTACTTCTATGTTGTGCCGTAAAGGAAAATGTTATGAGTGTAATTTTCTTATGGTTTTCTTTATGTTCCTACAAAGATGAATACGAGGAGGACATCCTCTAAGAGAGTTGAGGAGAATAATGTGAATTAGGGACTTCCTTCGAGGTGGACAAGTGCCACAAGGTGTGCAAGTTCCTCAGGATGTAGAAGGTGCTCAAGATGATCAGGTCCCTATTGTGGAAGGAGGTAATGATGTTCCAATGGTTCCCCTAGTTATGGTAATGGGTAGATTAGAGAGGCTCTCCTTACCCTAGCTCGAGCTATGACAACTCAAGTGAATTGAGACATTTGGCCTAGGTGAATGCTATTGAGAGTACTATGACCTATGGATTGAGGGACTTTGTGAGGATGAATCCTCCTATCTTCTTTGGTTCTAAGGTGGGAGAATATCCCCAAGATTTCTTGGATGAGGTGTATAAGACAGTGCATGCTATGGGAGGGACTTCTAGGGAGAAAGCAAGTCAGCTTCGTATCAATTGAAAGATGTTGCTCAAGTATGGTTTACTCAATGGAAGGATAGTAGACCAGTTGGATCGGAACCCTTAGAGTGGGAAGAGTTTAAGGAAGCATTCCTAGAAAGGTACTTTACCCGTGAGAAGAGGGAGGTTAATATTGAGGAATTTATAAACCTTAGGCATGGTAGCATGAGTGTTGAGAAGTATTCCTTAAAGTTTATCCTATTGTATAACTATGATCCATCAATGGTGTCTAACACTAAGGATGAGATGAGTAGGTTCTTGACTGGTGTTTCGGATATTGTGAAGGAGGAATATCTTACAACCATGCTCTATGGTGACATGACTCTATCTAGGCTTATGGTGTATGGTCAATCCATTGAAGAGTCTAATCTTGGGAGGAGAAGTATAGATGCTAAGAGGGGAAAACCGATGAGAAACTTCAACCTAAGTTTAAGAAGAGGGCTCTAAATCAAGATGGTTCTAGTTTTCCTAAGGCTAATTATGACAGAGGTTATGGTTCCCAAGTGGTTAACCCTACTTGTGCTACTTATGGGAAGTGCCTAGCCGGTATGAGTGGGTGTTTTGGTTGTGGGAAGGATGATCACAAGGTGAGATATTGTCCTACTATTGCGGCTAGAGGAGGAGAGGCCAAGAAAGTTACTCCTAATGTTCCTGATGGTTGTTCTCCAAAGAGGAATCGCTTCTATACTCTCCGAGCCAAAGGAACAAAACTGGATGATGATAATGATGCCAGTAAGTTATAGTTTTCTCTCTTTAGTTATATGAGTTCCTTGTAAGTGGGAGAGTATGGTGAGTTGCATAATGGTGATTTTTTGTCTCATCTCTTCTATTCAATTCAAGCTTGAAATATAGAATGTCATCGTAGCATATTGCATGTTTCATTGTGTTTAGGAGTCTAGTTGGAATTGAATTTCATTGATTCTTTGCATTGTGCATTTAATGAAGTTATGATTATGTTATAAATTGAGTTTATATGGTTTTATCTCTCATATTGTCATGCTTCCAGCATAAATTGTTTAAAAGATGCATATTTTTTTAAAATTTCAGAATGATTCACTGTAAAGAAATTGATGATTACTGTAAATGAGCATGATTATATGTGGATAAGGAAGTTTCTGTTATATGAAATGAAAAAGTGAGTCTTATTGCATGATGAGTTATAGATGTAGTTCCTACCTTCTTGTTTTGTTTTGATTCTGGTTTTTATGCGGAATTGATGTTCCTCCTATTTATGTGTATTGTATACTGTGTGGTATGGTTATGAGATGCTAGTCTTTGAGTCTTAACTCTTAAAAATATTCAAAGTGTGGCAAGTGTCATTCGAGGACGAATGTTGTCCAAGTAGGGGAGATTGTAACGTCCCTAAAAATGAGCTAGGTTGATCTAAGATCTTAAAGCTTGTGTCATGATGTTTTAATGTCCTATAATGGTTAATAATTGTGGTTTTAGGCAGCATATAAAGTTTGGAAGTGTTTGGAGGTCAAACGTCCAAGAACGTCCAAAACGTTTGGAAACTAGTCGAAGTGGAACTAGTGTGTCGTAGTGTTTTGTAGTGATGTTTTGGGGGATGGTTTGAAGGTGAATGTCATAACCCTAAGCGTAGCCTGATATAAAGAGGATTGAAACGTCCAATAATGACGCCTTAGGGACCAACAAAAGGGTCCCCAAAGATGACCCAAACATGGGACTATCAAGTTGCCACGCCAGCCAAATTTTAGTAGTGCCTCCGCAACGCGCAGTAAACTTCCAGATTTCGTTGTGTCGTTATTAAGTCAAATTTGAGTTGGTTAAATCGTCCAATGAGTTGAGGGGTCTTTTGGGTAATTTAGGGGTGACTTATTTGACGGTTATTAGACCTTTTTAAACCCCTAAACTCACCAATCAAAGCAAAACCCTCAATTCATTAGCAAAACCTCTCCATTCTTCTCGCTAAAACTCCATTCTTGAAGCTTTGAAGCTCCAAGAAAAAAGATAGATTTCTCGAGTTTTTCTCCATCAATATTATGGGATTTTCATCACAATTAAGGTATGGTTTCATCATCATTGAAATCTCTTTCTTCAAGGAGTCAATTCCAATGATTTTTCAAAGATGATCAAAACATGAATTCTCCAATTTTGTGATCTAGCCATGGGTTCTTTCATAAAACATTTTGAATCATTATAGTATGATTGAATTAATGTTAACTTGATGATTTTAACCTAAAAACTCTATGAATCCATGCAAACCATGCAATCCTAGTTTTGACTATTTTATGGGTTAAGTGATCATGTCTCAATGTTTATGAATTCTAGTGTAGTTTTATTTGGGTTATTGAATGATGTAATAATGGTATTGGATTGATGTATAGGCTGTCTTTGATTGATAAATATGTAATGAAATGATTTAGATTCATTGAGTATTATGATTTTTGTATTGAATTGACGATCATGGCCACGGGTAAGGGCATATTGGTATTGTATTGGATGATTTAGCTATGGATTGAGGTGGTGATAATGGATTGGTGGTGCAGTGCCCTAACTCTCTTTATTTTATGTAATGTACGTCTTGAAATATGTTGTGATTGGTATGGTCCACTTATGGTTGCAGTGCTATGGGCTTTACTTGTGAATTAAGTGGCCTCCTCGGCGTTACTTTATGTATTACAATGTACTTGTTTGAAACTACTCGATATATAATGATGATTTGTACAGTTTAGTTATGTCAAGTATGATTATATCTATCTATTTGTGATTAACGTGATAGTATGTGTTCTTTTATTTATGATGTTAGGTGATTATGTTAGACTATGACTATGTCCTTAGGTGTGTAGTCTTAGAGTTGATGCATGATTTTTCCTACTTGTTTATGTGAGTCTTATGATGGTTATATCAATGATATTATAGTAGCGAATAGGGTGACCTATAGATGATGTTTGTTATTCCTATGTGCTTATATAATGATATGCTATATGTGAAGATTTGTGTGTCTTTTCTTGGAATACTTGAGTCCTTTACTTGATAAATACATATTATGAATATGAACATCTTGACCTAGTATGATGAGGCACCTTTGTCTTTTATGTAATATGAAGATGAATGTTGAGTCAAAGTCTAGGATCGGTAGACCTAAGATGGTGCCCTTTTAATCATGGGAATATGTGGAACCTTCTATATAGAAAGAAGGTTAAAAATCTACTATCCTTATAGACCATTGAGTGGCAGCCCTAGTGGACCCACTTTTGGTAGGTGCATTATGACTAGGTAATGACTAAGAGATGGTACCTTTTTCATATGGCCCTTTTTATTGAACTTACTCTATGAGAACAAAAGATAGCACCTAGTGAATATGTTATGGGTTGTAGCTCTACATAAGAAGGAGACTGGAGTACAATGTATCTCTACTTGAGACTGAGACTAGAGTGCATAAAAGACCTTGATATTCCTTAACCATGTGCCTACATGGGATGTGTCCTAGTTCTACCCTTGGCACGTTAAACACCCTACATCGGAGTAGGATAGACTCCAGATTCCATGCCAAGCTAGTATGGACTATGTCGGTTATTGCCTATTCTCATCATGTGGGATAAATGCTAGTATTTGATAAGTTCTACAATGTTTAGGTAGTTGAAAGGGACACAATCTTGACATGACATGAGTAGGATTTGACGGTGCTAGAGTGTTGGTTCCCTAGGTCTTTCAAAGACCATCATGTGATGTCCTTAATGAATGAAATGTCTTCTAATTTACTTAACGAATGATTATGACTTTAGCTAATGTATGTTGACTAGAACGTGCTCTATCTAGGGTAGATGTAACATTTCAAAAATGCAAGACGTGTCGTTTATCCTAACATAGGTGTCGGGAAGTCTAGACACTGTTTTTAAGGTTAGTTTCATGAATATAGGTCACTTAGGAAGTTTTGGAACCAAAATGTTTAAGAAAGTCCAAGACGTCCGAAAGTTGGTCCAAGGAGGTGCTACTGTTCCATGGCCTATTTGACTAGTTTTTAAGAGTTGTAATTTAACAAAATCTGGTGGAAATGTGTGTGATAAGTGTTAGAAAATTTTTATGGTCTAAACTTCCAGGTAGGACTCCCCAAGGACCAACCAAAGGCCCTTGAGGAGGACCCTTGTGGGTTTGGCAGCACTGCCGGGGCAGTGTGCATCGACAGGCTGGCCTACGGTCCGTGGGTGGACCAACGGACCGTTGGTGCCACCGTTGTGCCACACTTGTCCAGGTGGTAGTTGTGAGCATCGACGGGAGAAACCGACGGCCCGTGCATGGACCAACGGACCGTCGATGCCACCGTCCCTCAACACTTAGCCAAACCATTTGTAGAGGAGTACCTACGGAAGAGACGACAGGCCGTAGGTGGACTGACGGGTCATCGATACCTCCATCGTCCCACACTTAGCCTGGTGGTAGAAGTCCCCGGCTGCACAAATCTCTGATCGAGATGACGGACGTGCAGGACGGAGGAGGGGCAGTCCGTAGACTCACCAACGGACCATCGACGGTGTCTCGTTGGTGAGGTCAGTTAATTTTAAGTCACATTTTAATTGGGTCATTTAAGTTAGTTAGGGGTTTAGGAGGTTAATTTAGGGATTAAGGGAGGTCTAATTAAGTTGATTAGTCACCCTATAAAGTCCCTAACCTATCTTAACCTAAACACAATTCTAAATCAAATTGCTCTACCTTTTCTCTACGTTCTCTCTCTATTGGAAGACTCCATTGAAGCTAAGTCTAGGAGGTGATTGGGGGCTAGAAAAATGGTTGGATTCATCTGCAATTTCTCATCAAGACAATAAGGTATGGGATCTCTGCACTATTGAGACCTTTTTCCTCAAAGGGTTCATCCAAATTGATTTCAAAAGTTTGTGATTTCTAATGGGTTTCTTCCAATTCCGAAATTGATGTTGTATATTGAGTAATTGATGTTTCTTTTATGTTAATATGAGTTGATTAACATGTATTTTAACTTAATTAATTAAATTTATGATGTTCTTGCCTAAATTGAAGAATATGTTCCCAAGTCCTTAACCCTAGGTTGTGTTCTTGGCTTAGATTGTAAATTGTCCATTCAATTGACTTGCTTATGAGTTGAACCACTTGTATATGATGTTGGTATGCAGCCTATGAACAAATTAGGATGATGATTAGTCTTTTATGCTAGTTCTTGATAGAAGATCTAGGGTATGATGAATTGGCTAAATCCTAAGTTTGATTTACTATTGAATTGTGAAGCAATGACTCTTTTATACTTGTGATTTCATTGGTTATGGAATTATGGTGATTTTATGACCTAATTGGGTTGAAGTAAGGGTTGATTGTAATACCTTGATGATGGTGAAATTGTGAAGAAGACTTGGTAAGTCTTGTGACCTTATCCTTCGTTTCAATTATGGTTAATTGTGGTTAAGTCATGATGATTGTATTGTAGCATGTTGCATAGGATTTATAGAATGGAATGATGTTGAATTGAAATGTATTGATATGGTTGTGAGGTTGATTAAGATGTAAATTAATAAGGGTGATGATGATTGCCAAATGTGCTTTATTATTAAAAGGCTATGAAGTGTTAACCTTACTTATAAGAATTATGATGAATGGCTTTTTACTCAAGCAATTCCTATTTAGCTATTATGATGATGACTATACAAGGGCTAGACCCTGTGACCTTAACTAAGTTACAATTTATAAATAAAGACTAAAATCATTTCAATAAGGGACTAGCTTAGCACCGAGTGATCTTAGATGCAAGAGGGTGACATTTTTCCACAAAGGAAAGGTAGGGGTTCACTATGGTTCTCACGGGTTGCATAGACTCATGACCCACATAGAGTGTAGAGTGACATTGTCTATGATGCCCCAAGTTCCATAACAATGTTTCCACCATAGGAATACTAGCTAGTGGATCCACCTAGAATACTATGTTTACATTAGGTATTACCTTGTCCGGTACACCACCTTCCATCGGTGTAAGGTTATGACACCGGATTCCACATTAGCTCATGTGGTCTATGTCGGTTAAGGCAAGGGTTCCCTAAACTAAAATGAAGTAATGATTTATAGGATAATTAAGGTGACTTGAAGGGTTAGACTTAGCTTAGGTAGGGGTATGGGACTCTACATAGGTCTTGCACTAGTTTGCTTTGATAGAAGCTTTAGGAGGTCAATATTATGTATTTAAATAATTATGAAAGGTAAATGACTTTATATGATGATTTTGAAGCTTATAAACATGTAATTGGTTCTTGTTGATTAAAGTATGAACTTATGTATGTTGAAGGTTATGTTATGAGAAGTAAGTTACTATTTGTGATTCTTATTGTGTTACTTGATTAAGTAGGGTTATGGCGCTTTACTTGGTTATTGCACTTGTAGTTTTATAAGGGTTATAAATGGGTGTCTTGCTTTACTATTAACATGATTAACTCTTGGTTGTACTTGTAATATGATTATTTGGTGTTAGGGTTATGTGAGGTTATGGGTTCAAATACGTGATATGCATATTGTTGCTTCGACTTGATTAAGTTTGTTTAATTAGTTTGTCTAGTTGTTGATTGTGCATA
The DNA here is from genome assembly GCA_022817965.1 of Solanum lycopersicoides. NCBI lineage: Eukaryota > Viridiplantae > Streptophyta > Magnoliopsida > Solanales > Solanaceae > Solanum > Solanum lycopersicoides. The sequence continues at coordinate 30,493,159 of CM040625.1, forward strand.
AAGACATGAAATGGCAGGATTTAACTAAATATCCCTTTTTAGCATGTTTGATTGTTATATGTGCATATGGTCTCATACTTAGTACATGTGGCGTACTAACCCCATTTTCTCCCTTTTCCCCAAAGACTTTAGGTTCTAGTCGTTGAGGTTTGTTCGAGGCAATTGAGAAGAAGGATTGGATACTCATATCATCCAAGTGGGAGGTCCTCATTTCCCCGAGGATGATGTCAATATGATCGGTTCTTAATTCACGTTGTAAAAATTAGCTTCATGCGATTTTAAGTTCATATAGAAAAAGTTGTAGTTTTAAAACCCTTTTTGTAATTATTTAGAAGTGGCTCCTTGAATAAAAGGAAGTTCAAGGATGAATATCAAACCTCAATCAGATGAAAATCAACAAAAGTTTGATGAAGAAAACGTCCAAATCCTTCAACAATAGCTCAACCTTGAGTCTTAACTTCAATGTTGTCTTGTGAGTGTTTTTCTTGAGGGAGGGTTTTTAAATATTTGAAAATGGGGTCTTGTATAGGTCAAGGACTTAAAACATACTTAAAATATCCTAAAGACCCTAAAATAATAAGCCATGGTTCACAAAAAACTTTGGGTGAAGTTAATAAACACCCCAAGCCATGGAAGATCGTCCAGCAGCTTATGTAGGACCACTATCGACGGACCCTAGCAACGGGGAGTCGATTGGAAGGCGGCTTGTGCTACTGGGCGTTGATTGGGAATGGGGTTGTGCAACATGAGGGTTAATATTCCACCACTTAGGGTTGAGCTACTCCCCCTAACGATGGGGTGTCGTCCTACCTATTTGCCGTAGGTGAGGGGCATCGATTGGGTCTCTCTTGGCAGCTTTGTTGCCAAGTCATGGGTCCCCTTCTAGGACCACTTATGTGTCCTAGGTTGAGTATTACCCAAACTTTGAAACCCTATACATGGTAATCGAGGTCCTAGGGTCCCCTCACATCATTTTGAAACAAAACGAACACTTAAAATTTGCTAAAGCATATAAGAACACACAAGTGCTTTTCAAGGCACATCTTTCGAACGTCATGGACGTTCTTTGACGTTTGACTTTCAAACATCACCAAACTTTAGAAACTGCCTCAAAAAATCATTATTGACCATTTTAAAACAAAATTAACTCATCAGACACGTGCGAAGCTCTAGTTTGACATAGTTCAATATAGGGACATTTTCAGGTTAAGATTGTTATTTGGTCTTACTTGCTGATAGATTAATTGGAGGTTGATTGAAATTTGTTTTAGTAGTTGTGGATGTTTTGTAGATAAAAATTCAAATTTATTATGTGGTTTTTGCTTGCTGGAGATACAAGTCGTGAAACTAAGACTACTAAATTGATGATCGGTGGTAGTGGGTCAACGCGGCTCAAGTCGAGAGAGTAAGCCCTAGTCTAAGTCCCATACAATAAAATCGAGAGAGTTTGTGGGTTAAGGTGTAGGCTAGTCTTCATGCAGCAAGTGTCTCTCTTGGAAGCTTTGTTGCCAAGTTATGGATACTCTTCTAGGACCACTTGTGGGTCCTAGGTGGAGTCTTACCCGAACATTGAACCCCTATACATAGTCATCGGGGTCCTAGGTCCCCTAACATCATTTTCAACCAAAACGAACGCGTAAAACTTGCTAAAACATATAAGGACACACAAGTTCTTTTCAAGGAACCTCTTTCGAACGTCATGGACGTTCTTGGACGTTTGACTTTCAAACATCACAAAACTTTACAAACTGCCTGAAAACATCATTATTGACCACTTTAACACAAAATTAACTTATCAGACACGTGCGAAGCTGTAGTTTGGCATAGTTCATTTTAGGGACATTTTTAGGTTAAGATTGTTATTTGGTCTTTCTAGCTGATAGATTAATTGTAGGTTGATTGTGATTTGGTTTAGTAGTTGTGGATGAATATATTAAATTTGTTGTTAAAAATTCAAATTTATTTATGTGGTTTTTTCTTCCTCGATATACAAGTCGTGAAACTAAGACTACTAAATTGATGGTCGGTGGGAGTGGGTCGACGTGCGGCTAAAGTCGAGAGAGTGAGCCCTAGTCTAAGTCCCACACAATAAACTCGAGAGATTTTGTGGGTTATGGTGTTGGCTAGTATTCATGCAGCAAGTGGGTGTTCTAGAGGATCCCATTTGAAACAGGGTGAGTTGCTCAAGATAGAACTTATCCCCCTATAAGCTTAGCCTAATGAAAATCATTCTATAAATTTTTTAACGAAATCGTATACCCAAAAATTTATATTAACCCATATTCCTACGACATACCGAGAATTCCCCACTCTCTTGATTTAGTTCTCTTTATATTTTCGTTATTTTTACTACTTGTGACAACCCCCCCCAATCCATATTTAACTCTTCCGTCACCCCATCTTTGATTTATAATGTATTTATTCGTAAATGTTTTTAGCTACGACATTTTAGAATGTAATGTTACTTTTCTATTAATTCTCACAACCACTCTCTGTGGAATTGACCCCAACCCTTTGTTGAGTTACTATACTATTGCATGATTGTAAACACTCGTACTAGAAGTTGTATCGTTGATTACACAAAACATCACTCGTAGTTATGGGTTTTTAATTAGACAATCTCAAATTAGAATTAAGACATGTTTCAAAAATATTATTTATTATGTTGAAGTTCATAGATGAGAAAGTATTTTGTAAAGCTTAATGATTTTATTCCTATAATTCTTTATATTCAATTAAGTTTATGCTAAATCTATTGCTTTCCTTTGATTTAGTTATGGCGCCAGGACTATAGTACATAGTGGTGTATTCAGTTTACTAATTACATTCGTCAAATATTTTTTATGTTCTTATACATGTGTTCGGGATCGTCAACGTGTGTTTTGTTGCTATCACTTTGTGCTTCAGAAAACATTGGTGAGCCTCCTCGTTTTTATGAGTATTTGAAAATAATTTATATTTTCTTATTTAGTCGATTTGTCATGGGTATTGTCTCGACATGTATCCTACTATTAGAGGCTTGATAGATCTTTGGAGTTTAGGAGTCTCTCAGTATTTCTGTTTTAATTGGAGATGTTTTGCAAACTCTATATTTAGGTAAAATGGTCTAATAGATCTTTCTACTTGTATTTGTTTGTATTTTGAACCCTTTTACTCAATTAATTGTCAACTGAACCATTCAACTCAATGACACTAAGAATTTGAAACCCCTTTGGCTTTGTCTGAACTTCAAACTCACAGTAAAAATGATATGTCATCATCCAATATTTTTTTTTTATAAAATATCATTTAATATTTATTATTTAAAATAAATTATTTTTTTGTTCTTTTAACTCCTTCCTTATATTCATTTCACTTGACAAACACTCGTCAAACCATTTTATCCATAGATGCTAATGAATAACTATTAAAGAATTTCAATATATTCGAATATTTATACTGAATTTTACACAACATATTTATTATAATTTCATAAAGACATTCAACAATTATACTTCATCGTCGTCCCATTACTCTAGAAAATAGAAAAGAAAGACAAATAGAGAAAAACATCAAATTTAATTAAGGAGCATTAAAAATGATATGCACAAAAGAGACTCATTTGACTTACCATTGTTATATAGCTTTAAACAGTGAATGGGTACATATTCTTTTTGAAATAATTGTTGGTGTGTAAAGTTTATTTGTTTGGATACTAAGATGTGATTATGAACACTGTGTTTCGTGTCTTGATTTCGATGTGTGCAACATACTTGTCTTAATGTTCAAAACGTTGCGAGTTATGATTTCTTGAATTTCATGAACTTGATCTTGGAAAGAGAGTTATAATTGGTGAGGCACAAAGGTCTGGAGATAAACTACGTTGTGATTTGTAAAAGAACTCTTGAAGTGTGTTTCAACCGATTACAAACTCTTTGAGTTTTAAGCCTATTATTAGGAGGTGCATGCCTGTTCTGTTCAATTAGTGGGAGATGGTTCTGGTGTGTCTACCGCGGGATTGACTTTGGTGTGGGCGACACCTATCTTATCTAAGAGTGTTATCATAATTTCTTTATTATGGCCTAGAAAGTTAATGAAAAACTGCAGAACTAGGTTGACCCCTCAAGTATTGATTATTCTGGGAGCTCGTTCTGTCAAAGCCGCTAGAGTGGGATCATTCCAGCAAAGCCAGAATGTCTCCAACCAGAGAGGGACAGTGCGAGACAAAATCTCTGCCATGTCTCTCCTATTTTCCCCAATATTGTCTACGGACTTTTAATCGTTCTTTTGGAAAATTCTACAATCCAATCACTAATCATCAATAAGAACAAAGTTATCGGTTTTGAATTAAAATAAAAGAACAACATCCATGTTATTACAAAATTGTAAGGAAAACATGAAAAGGAAAAATGTTGTTTAGTACATGCCGAAGAGAGGCAAATCCAAATTAGGAACAGTGTGAATGTGAGGTATCACTGTCGAACTCTAAGTTCTTTGGGTATGTCTCGCCAGTACATGACTTTATTAGCCAAGCTAACTCCTGATTGTCCCACGACGTAAACTAGTGAATCTCCATATAGGGAGCGACACTTGAGAAAATTATCGTAATTGGCTTCCAAATCTATCCCACTAGACGGACCCTCTAAAGACCTCTTTCTTCTCATGTCACAGCAGGTGGCAGAGCATGTCAACCACGAGGGCCCTATATGGTGGAACAAGAGTCTAGGTTTTAGCATAAGAACTTCCCAAACTCCTTCATACATCCTCCAGTTCCTCCTCCACACGAGTGCCTAATAATAGGGGCTGAGATTAGTTAGCAAGGGTCTCATCCACTTCATCATCCTCTCCGCCATCATCATCCGTATCAGCATCTGCTTCACTGCCACATGCCCCAACCGTATTCTTTTTCTTCCATCTAAATGTGGAGGTATTTCTTATGAAAAGAGGGTGGAAAAGGGGATCCATTTGAAGTACCTAATCGACATCAAAGAGTGGCAGCCCCATCAGCTTGTGTGTCAATCTCACAAGTCTATGCCGTAAAAATGATTTATTGTTGCTACAAAAGAACATCTTCCACTAAGAATTATATGTGCTCCCACGTTTAGTCCAATCTCCTATATTTAATAAGCCACCACTAGAGCTCGGGGAAAGATCACGTCAGTCTGGTTCTCCAGTGAGCCTATCCTCCATTAAGTATTGCTGATGCCCTCAATAGTAGCCCAGTAAACTCGGTCATGATGTGTCGCTTCAACCAGTGTATCCTTCATCCAGACCAGATCCATAACCCACAAATTGTCCTTCCACTCTTTATTATGAACATGTGCCACCTCGAGCACGTCACTGATGAATTGAGTGCTTAGTTGATGTAAAATCCTTAGATGTAGACTGTAGGTTGAGGATCGTCCTAGCGACCAGAAAGGAGAATAACATAGAACTACCTCACCCACCTGGAGTGCGCAAATGGGAAGCCTCTCTCAGTGAATCCCAACCAAACACTATTAGTCGGGCATCGAATGCATGTTCTTTCTCCACTAGGCCTAGTAGGTGGAAACCCCACTAACAAAAGATCTTGGTGTTTCTGTGATTGTGGTGCCTCTCTAGACTTGTAGCATCTGGAACTCTAGACTTGTAGCATCTGGAAATCGGATGAAAGGAAAGTTTTTCTCATTTATTCCACCCATAGTTGACAAGCGTGTAAAATCATGAAACATACATGTTAGTACTCCATGGGATTAGGAAATATATGTCTAAGGTAACTAAAAAACTTTTTAATGTGTTGCAAGGGGATACACGGGACAAATTCCACAACAACATGATAAAGAGGCCTCCATAGAAGGATGAAGGCCGCCAGAGTGTCCTTTATCGAGGATGAAGACACGGGCGCAATAATGGAGTCTTTCGCTCAAAAACCTTGTTTTTATCAATTTTTTCATCAGACAAGAGCGTATAAAGAATTGTGGTCCTTAAATATGCGATAATTGTAGAAATAAAACACCTAATTGGTTCATGAAGCTTAGTTATACACAAATAAACTATTCAACTCCTCCACCTATTTAAGAATCTTTGGACTATATTATCACGAAATACATATGCTCATAATGTTGCTGAGACGTTTTGAACGTAAGGGAAGTTTCCATTCTTTACTTTTCTACCAAATCAAGAAACATATTTAGACATTTTCAAAAAACTACCCAAGGTTATTCTACCCTATCGTTTAGTGTCATGTAATAGTTGTTAAGTATTTATTAGAATAACAAGAGTAATATCTAGAAAATTACTTCAATATTGATTTTCGGGGTGAAGATATTAAGAGAGTTTTTGGGAGTTTTTAATCAGTGAAGGAGGAAATGGGGAAACCACTTTCCTTTCCTCCTTCTAAGCGGTTTCCGATCTCCCTCTATAGAAGGAACTGTATCGCTCTAGCAAGGTCGGGCTAAACAATGTAATGTCTCTTTTTCTTCACGTGTTACCTCATATTCCTACCTAGGTCCCTCTTTTAAGAAGTTTTCACGCCTAAGCCTCGGGAAACAAAATCTTTCATTATCCCATGACAGACTGATCTATTAGATTCAGAGAACTCAAGATAAATTCAGTCTTACTCCACCGCTTGTCATTCACGGATGAACTATGGGTAAATTGTTATCTACTGTAATGAACTAAACCGTCATTATTCATGGAGAGAAAAAAGTTTTGAGTAACTAAAACCCACTTTCCCGCCAGAGCGGGATGATGCCGCTATGGTGGCAATGATCAAGCAGCACATGAAGAGCCATGCTGGGAAAGTCAGGCGCAGAACAAAAATAACGCAAAGTATTATCTTCTCTATTTTTTCCCAAGTGCCAAAAAGAGGTGAGGAGCAACCTAGAAACCCTTAAGAGTAATCTCTAGGTTTGGGAAATAAGGAGAATGATATTTCTAGTGCAAGGATGATGATATCTTCCTGATTGACAACGAAATACATTGTTTCATCGTCCAAAAGCCAGGATTACGACATCAATACCTATGAAGTTGTTTTACCTATAGGGAGGCAAGGTTTATTTATTTAGTAGTCGTAAATTCATGCTCATAGCGTAATATATTGGGAATTAAGTGTAGAACTCATGCATAGGTGTTGAGGCACGAAAATTATAGGTGTACATATACTTCTAGTTTTTAATTATTATAGGTACCAAGAAGGGAGACTTGTTGAATGAACTAGGTGTAGTTGAATGATTGATTTCCTATTTTGCGTGATATATGTCGATTGATTTCTTTATTATATGCGTGCGTCTTTGTGGATAGTGAAATATGAATTGAATTTAATGAAAATAAGTGTGTACGAAAAATAAGATTCCATGAACCCTTTAGTTGATTATATTTCTATTAGCATTGTTAATCATCATTGTGATTCTGTTTGTGGTTGTGTTAATTCCATCTGGGTATATGTTCCGGCACATATTTTGGATCGGGTATCATGTTTAGTTACATTAACTTTTTGGGTATGGGTTCCATGAGTGAACCATTTATGATTATTATTTTCATGTTTACTTGTCATTGAAATGGGGAAATTTTATGTTACTCAAGAAATGCTAATTGAACTATGCATTTTGTATAAAGCCTTTCACATTCTAATAATTACTTGGTTATAGCTAATATTCAATGTACTATGAATGGTCAGGCCAAAATAAGGAAGTTGTAGGGTAAGTGGAGTTCGAGGGACCAATTATTACTATCACGTTTATTACAGGGTTGACTGTGTTCTCTAAATTTGTGAAATGGGTGGTGTTCATGTCATAATGCTAAGTAGCACGGTCTTCCTTTGAAGGGGATTCATATTGAAACGGTTGGCATGTCTTGATAGAAAGTACTATTGGTTTCAAGGATTGAGTGGTAATGTGGAATATGTAAGGGCACATCGTGAATGGTTAGCCAAAGAGGCCAAATTGGTAGTCGTTACATTCAGGGTCTTCTATATGAGATTGAATGGTAAATTTATGATCAATAATGGAGCGAGTAGGGGCTTATATTCAAGTGTACTAATATGTTTAAGGTATTCCTGAACAGTAAAGGCTCGAGGATAGAGGTGGAGGGGTGTAAGATCTTATTGCATATTTCCTGCTAGTCGATTTATTTATATTATGTGGTGGGTATCGAGTTGAGTAATGATGCCTACTAGTATGCATGATTTGTATCAATATTACTCATGCTATGCATTTTTGGAATAGTCTTGTTGGAACGTAAGTGATGTTTCATACTTGAAGACGAAGACAATCTCCAATAGCTCATATACTTCTTTCCATGTGGTGGGTTATGTGTCGTTTATTATCTTTTTATACCTTGTAATATAGGAATTTATTGAACATGTTTATAATAAATACCCTCGGTGTTAATTACTTTACGAGTATAGCTTCGAATATTTCTAAAACTCGTTATTTTATATAAACTACATGAATTCTTTTTTATCTCGAGTTTCCTTGATCTTCCGCATGTTATAATCATTTGGTAAAGAAGGATTCTTACACTTAGGTGTTAGAGTGGGTGCCCGCATGGCCCGGTGGGTTGGTTTGTGGCACTATGAGACTAGGTTGGAGATGAGTAGCGTTCTAATTACAGATAGGGGTAGATCAACATAAGAGGATGCCTAAAATAAAATCTAAACAAACTTCATATGTATTTATTACAACAAAAAATTTTCTTACACTTTTTAAAAGAAAAGACATACATTGTTTTTTTAATATAAATAACCTCATTGATGTTCCTTTTCAATTATTAATGTTAGGTAAGATTATATTAAATGATGTCGGAAAAGATCATATAACTAAGACAACCATTATATTAATTGTTAACATAATTCTCTAAGTAATAAGTTGAAATTTTTATGAAGATAACAGTTAGAACAATAATGTCTTATTCTACGATATTAATTACTTGCTCCGTAGTGTATTATGCTTGTTTTAATGTTTGAAATTTTAAACAAAGTAGTAGAAAAGATTTCACAATTCACTATGTGAAACATGTTCTTAATTATTAATTTATATTTTGACGATAATTTTGTTCCTGGTAAAAATTTGAGGCCACAAAAATTGGGAGGGGGAGGGATAAGAAATACTTATTATTAATTACATCTTTGACCCGACCTTGATTAATAGTTCAATAGAACACCGTTGCTAGCCAAAACACTATATAGCAAGATAGTAACTTCTATTTCATTTTTCATGGGCAAGAGAAAGATCTCCAAAAAAAATATTTTGGTTGCATAAATAATTCATCCAAAATCAAATAACATATTATTTCTATCTTTGAATCAATAAAATAGTAATTTTGAGTTCATCTATGAAAAGCTTAAGCATTATATAAAAAAGAATATTTTATTATTTCAAATTACTCATTTTATTTCTGCTCCTACTCACATCATTAAAGGAGGTGATACCTGGCAGCATAAAAAATCATCAATATTCACTATTCCTCTTATTTTCATTCTCAAAGGTTCCATATGAGTCACGGTTCAATACATCCATCAATTCTCCGCCCTACTTTGTTATCATGTCCAGCAATTAATCTTTAGAAAAAACCTGATCTGGTAATGTTATAAAAAGAACATTGTTGGTTTGTGTGTGAACAAAATCTATTGAAGTTGAAAGAAGATATCTATTTAGAGTGCAAGTGATCGCTTTCAGATAAAAAAATTTAAACATATATCTTACTTTAAAAAAAAAGAGAAAGTTCAATTTGTGCAAATGAAAAAGAACAAAAAAACTCAATGAAGAGTGTATACATTTCTTACCTCTAAATTGTACAAATAGAGAGGTTATTTATGATAGATTTTGATATGTAAATAGTGAACTTAACAACAATAATAATATACCAAACTACACAATTTTCAAATAGTGGGATATTGTATATGGCAAAAATGGAAGTGAAAAGCTTTCTATATTTAGTAAGGAATAGCATGGATTCAGGAATAAGTAAGTGTAGAAGATGAGTTTACCGTGGCAATCATTACCCTCAACATTGTTCAATTTAGGCTACAATGTTAGCTCAAATAAAGCATCATTGGCAGTTGTGGGGATAACAAGAAATGTGAAGGGCCTATGGATTTGGATATAATCTGAAAACCACATAATGCCCCTCTTTGCGTAAGGCATAATGTATGCTTGCTCTGTTAAAACAATATCATCTTGAACATGGTCAACCTATAAGGAAATTCTACTACTTTCCGTAACTTCTCGTCAGCAAATTTGTACCATTCATTTGGAGCACAACAAAAAAAATTATAATAGTGTCCTGAAGAGATTGAAGGTCCAAAATGCACTATAACTGTGCAGATATCGTATTTAATATCTTCCTGCTGAGAGAAGGAAAAGTTGGAAGCAACATCATGCAACTACTAACGAAATATAAATTTTTTGTAAAAATTCAAATGAAGATACACATTTCTGGTATCGTTGTTATAAAGAAGCATGAATCAATTCTGGAGGAAATGGAACATGCTTTTGCATATTTCTTAACAACTAACCTATTATTCTTGAATCACTTCAAATCTAGGGCAGCAACAAAAGGGGGAATGATCGGCAAGGAGGTGCTTCTCAAATGATCCGTGTGTCTTGCACCTGTCACAATAAAAACTTAATTTTCTTGATTTAAGTGAAAACGTTAAGTGTGGTTAGTACATTTCCAATATCCTCAATCTCTTAGCTTAAGACAATTAGAGGCTTGTGAATTAAATATGAATAACAACTAATACTAGAACAGAGTTTAAAATTGAGAAAAATAGACTAGCAATGTAAATAAATATTTAGAAGTGGGGTCGAGAGAGGATATAGTATACACAAACCTGACACCCTACCTTGGAGGTAGAGATGATCTTATTTATAGACCCTCAAATCAAGTAAAAGTATTACAAAATAGTTCAAAAAACTAAAACAATAGGAGAAAAGAAACAAAGTTAAAATGGAGAGAAGAAACATGCAAATGCTTACCTTGCTCACAATGCAACCACCAAAGGCCTCCTTCAAAATCTTTTGTTTTGTCTCCACATAATTACAACAATTTTCATGTTTATTGAGAAAGTACTATAGGAATTTGTGTGCATATTCGTATTGGTTCACATTAAAGTATGATAAAAAAATATGATATTTCCACAATGTGATGGAATACACTGATTTATAAGGTACTACTACACCATTTTAGGTGTACGATCACACTAATTCTGGGAAATGCTTGTAAAGTGTTGCCTAAAATATTTTTGGGCACCTTCAAAATGTAGCCCATGTTTTTAACTTTTAGCTACACTTTATATTGGTAACATTTTAAAAGTGTGCTCTTTTATTGTATTAGTTACACTTTATAAGTGTTGTTACAATATTATACAATTGACAATAACTATTAACATATATTGCAACACTTTTCAAGTGCTCTACTTTTTTAATTGTCAAAGCAACACATTAGAAGTGTGACATTAAACTTTCACTTAAATATTACATTTACTTAAACGTTCTTAACTATCCCTCCCACTTTTATTGGACAAAAAAAATTCATAAAACATTTATTTTAATAATACATAAAACCATTGTGAGAAAAACACGTGTGAGTTCTCTCATTCTCGAAAGAACTGTGCTTCAGAGCTGAAGAACTAATGTCAAAGAACTAATATCGATTTCATCAAGCATGAGTTTGATTCTCCTCTCCGATAACCATTTTGTCAAGAGTGAATCAATTCACTGTTCCATAAGTATTAAAAAATGTCTTCTCATTATTCATTGATTTTTTGTTTTCTGTTTAGAAGAGGAGAATAAGAAGGAATTTATTACTTTGGGGTTGTTGGCAACATGAACTTAATCTAATAACACAATTTCAGACAGATTTCTAGTCGAAGAGCTCAACAGCTGAAGAGCTTCTCGCTAAAGGACACAATTTACATCATAGTTCTAGCTAAAATCATAATTTTGTTAGAATAGGGTTTATCAGGTAACAAATTCTATCATTGTAAGTCTAAATTTTGAATTTAGTGTTTTGATATTCTTGTATTTTGATATAATTTTTTGGAGGAACACAAAAATATATAAGATGTACATAGTTATAATTAAATGTTCTCCATACAACAATTAATCTAAACATCAAAAGGGAATAAATAAATAGCTAAGTCTGGATATACATCTCAATTGACTGACAAGTTTAGTTGGCAAGACGAAAAACCTCCCATAAAATATCAAAATTCAATAAGCTCTCGAATTATGGACACAACACAATTTTTTTTATCATAAGATGCAACAAGATATAATTACAAGGTAAGGTAAGAGACACTACACATGGATAAAAATATAATGAAAATTCTAATTTAATCCTTACTTTTACATGGGATACATGATAGACCACTATCATGAGCTTAAGCAACACAACAATGTGCATAAAATTGTACAACCACATTTAAAAAGACAATGTTGCCAAAGTTACGCATGCCAATGCCCAAAAAATAACGAGTAAATAGCTAGAATACATACAAGAAAGATATAGTAGAACTAGAAGGTTTATATATATACATGAAATTTCTATAGCAACAACAACAAAAATAAAAAATCTCTATCTAATCCCACAAGTTAATCTGTACGGCTGACCTTATTAAAGTATATATGTTATATAGTAATGTATGACACTGAAAAGTATATGTAATATAAGTTAGCCCCACGGTGAAAAGTAGATATTTTAACATGAAACTTTTATCGTATGAGTGACAATTTTTTCAATTATCGAGCTAATAAATTTATTAGACCCTATTTATTTGAGGACTTAGTTGATTGATTAGGATGTCATAAAATAAGTAAAAGTTGTAAAATGTATTACTTGGATGAGGTTAAATTTATTTATCCCAAACTATATTACTACATGATAAAGACGTTATAAAAATAGCTTAAAATCGTAAATTGTATCACTTATAAGAGTTTAAAAGTGTTTAGCCCATGGTATTGCACACTAAATTGTATCACTTGGAAGAGCTTAAAAGTGGCTAGCCCCACTACATTTCACTACAAAAAATTGATCGTAAAAGAAGTTGAAGTCATAAAAATAGGCTAACATTATAAAATTGTAAAACATTAAAGTGGTTAAACGTTGGAATCATACCATTATTTTAAGGGTTTATACTCAATATACTTACTTTCTTCCTCAACTATATTTCTGAAATTCTCGGGCTGAGTTGAAAAACGAACACAATTAAAGAGTTAGGCTCACCTTTTAAATTAGACCATTGTCCCGATTGGAATACGAATATCCACTACTATCTGATGAAATAATATAGCAAGTTGAATTTGAATAAGCACCAATGGTCATTATTTAAGAATATTCTATCCGATCCACTGATCCCTCAAAGAAACCCAAATCCTTTTCTTTTTGTTCTATTTGTTCAACTTCAGTTTTTGCATATGAATAATTGATATGTTTTTTTCTCATTATCATCGAATTTAAAAGTTGGATGAATAGGTGAAGTTAGATTCAGTGTGATATTTTTTTCTATTCAGATTTTACCAAAACAACAAAAAAAAGAGAAATGAAAAGATTGATTTTTGAAAGATTTTTAAAAAAAGGAAGTTCTTTGGAATGATGGGAAAAACAACAGGTACAAAATGGGTGTTTTCATTAGAAACGAAATCAAGAAAAACAATGAATCTTCTGTCTTTTTTAATCTATATCAGTTTAAATTTGGAAGGAATTTTGAGATTTTGAGAGGGTGAATTTTTTTTTGCTTTGCAGATGATTCTTAAAATGGGAGGGAGATATCTAAATGGGCTTAGGTGGGTCTTTTGTTGGGTTGGGGACTTGAAAAGTTAATTTGCCAACTAGAAGAGTGTTTAAATTTAGTGTGATTGGCTTACATAGTAGATTATCTGATTTTCATGATATAAAAATTACTTAAATGCTGATAATTATTGCATAAAGTCATTTTTTTCTTTTTTTTTTTAAAAAAAATTGAAGTTCAATTGACTTTATTTGTACATTTTCAAAAGTGACCATATTAAATATTTGACCGAGTAAAAGTTATTTTTTCCAACACACTTTTTATTTTTAATCTACACTTCAATAATAAATTATTCGACCTAATGTTAAATCATAACTTATATTAAATTTATTTGCTCAAAAATCATGATGGAAATTTTAATTTTTGCTCTCGACAAATGCTCAGGCATATTTATATTTGTGTAATGTATGCATTAGTGAAAATACTTTCACTAATTAATTATATATTTGGAAAAATTTTAGCACATGTATAACATATTAATTACTTTTTTTAACGTAGAATGCTAATTTATATAACACGCCACATTCGAATAATCTATTTTGTTGATGAATTTATGTGAATGAATATTTTCTCTTTTTAATTTGAGGTATTTTTATTCTTTTCATAAAAATAAATACTACTCTTATAAAATTTACAAGTTATTGCATGTTTTTTTTTTCTTCTGATTATTTTAGGGCTGCATTGTAGTTTGTTGATACATGGATTAAAAAAGAATGAAAGTTCATGTAAAATAAATAAAATTTCATGTAATTTTTTATTGATAAAATAATAATATGGTGACTTCAAAAGATATATAAACAAACTTGGGTGACTTTTTAAATTTTTTACAGAAAACATTACTTTGTTTGATAATTATCATTAATTGATTGACCTTTAAAGTCCTTATCTCCGAAATTCCACTTCCTCCTCTCTTCCAGACATACAATATACATGTTTTTCCTATATCGGGTGATCTATGATTTCATTGAATTTACGACAAAAAATTTTCTTGATGTTTGATTATTGAAGATTAAAAAGTAATGACGAAGTAGGTTCAATTAAATTTTTTTAAATGTACACATAAATTAACAAAAATTATAAGATCACATCCTAAAATAGAGTACATAAATGATAGTAAGATGATATTTCTGAAGGGGAAAAAAAGCACATAAATAATAATATGTGATAAATTCTTCTTTATATGTTCTCCTAATAACAATATCATTGTTCCATTTTAATAAGTATATTTAAAAGGTTGATTGATATTTAAAGAGTATTTGTGTATTCTGATCTTATTTTCACAGACATACACATATATGCATTGTCACGACCCGAGATCACCCTCTAGACGTAACCGGCGTACTCGACCTCGAAGAGGTCTTGTGCAAGCCTCATGGATTATTCATTGCATGCGATACTAAAAAGTAGAGAATAATTTAAAATTTTCTTCACACACGAAGAGTACTTTCATTAAATAAACAAGCAGAAACTTTTAGACTTTATACAATATGTCTCATGACCTTCTAAAATCTTTAGAGTACAACATAGGGACTAAGCCCATACAAAACTTTTAAATAAATACTAAGAAGACCAGATAAGAAACATGTGGGGTCTGGTCCTTGACTTTATGAGGACTCAACAAAACATCATCTTCAATCACCTTAGGAACCTAGTCTCCAACAACATGACCAAATCTCCAATTCACTACAATTTCATTGAAAAGGGGAAAAAAGGGGTTAGCACAATTACACACTAAGTATGGAGGCCATGCAAAATCAGGCAAAAACAAAAATTTATTGGATAAACATACTTTTCATACTATTTTGGTAAAATATCATAAACACAAGTACAAGAAACATATTTCAAGTCAACATTCACATATAATGCAATACCACAATAGAAGACATGACCATATTCATCAAGTAACCCATTTCATAACTTTGACACTCCACCTAAGGTTATCCTAAGACCCACTTAAGTAAGACATGAAGTCGCCACCCATATAACTTTTCCTATACACTTCAAAGTGTTCCTCAAGACTTCCAAAGATAGAGACGTTTCCTTTTAAACATATTATCACCAAGTGAACGTTATTCATTTAAGCCATTTAAGATACAACTAAACATATAGGTGACTTCACATAATGGTCTTGGAACACCAAGGAACTTACTTGAGCATCTTCAAAGCCTACTCGTGCCATGCGTAGATAGTGTCCCATTCCACTGTCTACACGTTGTAGAACCTATCCAATAGCTAAAGTGTACATCCCACATGATGAGAATACGAATTAACAAACATAGACCACACTAGCTAGTATGGAATCCGATTTCATAAAACCTCATGCCGTGAAAGTTGTTCTACTTGTCATAGGTTGAACTAGGACACATACCATGTAGGCACATGGTTTAGGGGATATCGAAAGGCTTATTTATTCTCTAGTCTATTACTCAAGTAGAGCTACTACCTTAAGCATATCAACTCGGTGCTTTGCCTTAGTTCCCATAGAGTAGTTTAATTCACATAGGTGTATTAGAGACGGTACCATAACTAAGACTACCACTTCTTAATACCATTTACATGAAGGAAACCACAAGGTTCTACCGATCAAGGTTAAGTAGGATAACACATTTATGAAACTGGTACCACACTAGGTCTATCCGATTCAATTCATTCTTTCATTAGTCATTCATGGAGGGGAATCAACTTAAGGTCTACTAATACTATACTTTCATTCATTCAATTCTCAACAAAGGGTGACTAAGATTACCGAGTAAAGAGATAATAGTCAACATAACTTTCATGCATCAAGGAGAAGGTACCTAAGTCTACCATGTCCAAGACTTCATGAAACACCCCAAAAATTGAATGACTTAATTTATAGCCTCACATTATGAATAATGATTTTAAATAGTTGAATTAATGTTTTTAGACCTAATTTACTGTAATTAATTGGGTTTGGTAGCATTAGAGTCAAAACGTCAAGTACGACCAAGATATTCGGAAAAGTAGTATTTTGTGTGGTAGTGTGTCCTTGATTGTTGTATGTGTTTTAGTCTATTTATAGGAGTTTAAAATCAGTGAGGATGACCCTAAAACCTATAGGGAAATGTTTAGTGTCAAAACGTCTTGGCAAGAATCCCCAAGGAACGACCAAAGGGTCCTTTAGGAGGACCCAAGCCTTTGCCATGGTGCTGCCAAGAAGCGTGTGGGAAGAAACTTGACGGAGACACTCCACGTCATGGACCTGATCCACCAAGAAACAAAATGTTTTTTCCACCTCGCGGACTTGTTTCCCGATGATAATTACGAAAAAAAGTTATGTTTGACTTATTTAAAAATGTCCAATTAATGTAGGATTGTTTTGGGTATATTTGGGGTGTATTAAATATTCAATTTGATTCAATTTACACCCATTCCAACACAAAAACAAATTTTAAAAAAAAAAACAATTGCTCTAACTTCTCTCTAAAATTCTCTCTATATACAAATCATCCAGTGGAGAAATTTCAAGCTCAAAGGAAGAAGGTCAATCCTTAAAATTTTCAATCAAAATTTAGTGGGCTTCTCAAGAAAAAAGTATGGTGATTGCATCCTTAATTCTTCTATTACTCAAGGATTCAATTGAACGACTTTTCAAAAGATCTCAAAAATCCTTAAAACCCTACTTCGAATTCTTAAGCACAGTTTTTGCATTAAATGGTTGAAATTGATCATTTATGAAGTATTCAATGATAGATCAAAAACTCCATGGACCTATGATCTTTCTAATTCTCTAATTGGGCTTGTAAAGTGTGTTTAATAATTGTCATTGGTTATGGATGGAATTGTATTTACATTGCATTATAGTATTGACTCTTATTATTATCTATCTCTATATACGTGGAATAGTTATTTTAAGGATGAGTTGGTGATCATGAACTTAAGGACATATGATGGGTAAATTCTATTGTTGTATTAGAAGTTGAATAATGGTGAAATATATATTGGAGAATGGTGAGTTGATTGAATTGCTTATTATAGTGGGATTTCTTTTGTACGTGTTGATCCACTTCTAGTGGAGGTGCTTACTTCTTGTTCTTATTATGATTGTAATCTTTATGTACTATGATATGAATTGAAGGTTGGATATTTTGTTTTGTAGAGGATAGGCATAATGTGAAGTTGCTAAATTATGTTATGATTAACTCGTATATTTAGCTATGTGATATTGTTAATGAAAGCATGTTTCATTTAAACGTTGGTATGTGATAATGATAGACTATGAAGAGTCTCTATTTGTTGATACGGTGTCTTGTTTTGGTAGACCTACTGGTCCCTACTTGATACAAGAATGATTAATGAGGTGTTCTAAAGTATGTCTTGAACCGGTAGTCCTAAGAATGGTGCCCCTTCTTGATGAGTCTATAATACTATGTGAATGTGTAACCTTGAATATGAAAAGAAGGTTCATAATAAAGTAAATGGGATTAACCTAGCTTGATGCCTGTTTCATGAATGAGCTATCCTAATGAATCTTGATCGGTTGACGCTTGTGGATCCCTTCTTGGTAGTGGTATAATGAGTTTGTAGGGCTTAGAGATTGTACATTCTCAAATACTCTTATTTGAATAAACGTAATCTATGGTAACCAAGGCAAAGCACTGATTTGATATGCTTGTGTTAGTAGCTCTACTTGAGGATGAGACTAGAGTACGAAGAATCCCTTGATATCCCTAAACCATGTGCCTACGCGGAATATGTCCTAGTTCTACCTTTGGAAAATAGAACACCTTCCATTGTGTGGTGTTTTATGGCACCGTATTCCATACCTCTCTAGTGTGGTCTATGTCGGATAATCCCTATTCTCATTATGTGGGACGTACACTTTAGATGTTGGATAGTTTCTACAATGTGTAGGTAGTGTCATGGGACGCTAACTACATATCTCACGAGTAGGATTTGAAGTTGCTCAAGTGAGTCTCATAGGTCTTCCAAGACCATTATGTGAAGTCCCTTAAAGGTATAAATGTCTACTTTAGGATCTTTTGTAATGAATTTTGACTTGTTGTGGTTGTGTTGGAAAGGAAATATCCTTATATTTGGTAGTCTTCAGGAAAAATTAGGTGTATATTTAAGAGGGTGTATGGGAGGTCGCTTCATGTGTTACCAAGGTGGATTTTAGGATAACCTTAGGTAGAGGGTCTAAATGGCTAAATGGGTTACTTAATGATTGTGGTCTTACCTTATGTGTTAATATTTCATTGAAGATGTTTCTTATACTTGTCTTAAGTGGATTTTTATTGAAATATCATGAAAAACATATTTAAACTAAAGTGTCCCTTTTCGCATGGTTTTCTTGCATGTTGACCATACTTATATCTCAATTGTACTAATTCCACATTTCTCTCTATGTCTACAAGTTTAGGTTATGGCAAGTGAGCGAGGATTCCTAGAGTTGAATCTTAGGAATTAGATTTCTCTCAAGATTCGTATGTCATCATATGTTCAAGGAAATGGATTTTATTTATAGTTTTCTTTCATAAAAGGTTTTGTATTAGACATAAGTTTCTTTTCAATGTAAGGACCGTGAACTTATGATAATGATATGTGTCTAAGATGGATTTAAGATAAGACTTAGTTCTTTTTATGTTTTATAAAAGAGACTTTTATTATCAACTTTATTGTGAATAGTATTAATTCCTCACAACTTTTCATACTTTTGTAATGAATAAATGCTAAGAGGCTCGTATAATATGTCTGAGAGATCGAGTATGCCACATCGCGACTTGGGGGTTCTCTCAGGTTTTGACAAAGTTGGTATAAGAGCATAAGGTTATGAAGTAGAATTTAGGGTTCAAAGTCTCATGAGGCCATGTATAGTCGAATCTTGTTCATCGGTGTGAGTCGCAACACATCTATAAGCTAGAGGCGATAGGACGATAGAAGTTTCACGTTCTTCGTTACTGTTGTGTCTTTCCATGGAGTTAGAGTTCTATAAGTGTCATTTCCTAATCTCTTTTTAAGTCCGGTTAAGACTCATCCGGGTAAATCTTCATATTCGGGTGCCCTACATGGCTGGACCTACCCTTTCCTAGATCAACTAACTCACCAAGTTGGTTGGCTTGGCTGTTGCAAGGGTTCAGAGGTCTGGTTCTACGCGCATCAATCCGTGTGAACCCGGTCTAACGTAGGCATTCTAGACACATAAAGCATTACTTAGCATAGCCATTTTTTAGGGTTGTTACATTATTACCCTCCTTAGGAACATTCTTCTCCGAATGACACTACACATCATTTCAAAATAAAGAGGGTGATTTTCGAAGATATCTTAACATACTTGAGACTTTACTCTTTGTGAATTTCTGTTTCACACTTACTCTGGATAATGCATATTACTCAAGCTTATGTGAAGCTTCATATTTGAGATTGAGCAACTTACTTCTCAATCGCACTTAACTTGATGCACCTCACAACTCATGCAACACAAAAATCATGTCCACGCTATACAAAAACAGCAACATGAAATGAGAACATGAATTCATTTTAAGTCACATAGTGCAATTATTACTCATACGATTATGGATTTACAACACCAAGTCAACTATTGCACTTAAACTTAGAGTTTCTTAAACAAAACCAGCCTTAGGAGGAGTATATCTAACCCCTTAGACAACATCTTGTTGGCCTTAAGATTTGAATTATATGGCTTTGTTGGATTGATCCACGCCCTGCCCATTTATACCCTATCTCATTTGGCAACTGAAACCTCACTACCCTGGTTTGATAGTCTATGGTAGCATAACACTTATGGAGAAAATCCATACCTAAGTTATTCAAGGCTTTTTATTGGTTAATATATGATTCACATATTAGTAGGTTGGTGCACATCCTTGAAACCTACTAGCAGCTTCGCATTAATAGATTAAGGATCTCCTTCCTAAACTAGTCTCATGAGAGCATACAACATAATTAAACACATAAGTCAGCAACCAACATGATGACTACAACATATTAACTTCATACTAGTGCATAAAACCATACACATGAAAAACTAATTTAGGATACGCACCCAAGACATCAGCAGAGGTGTCTTCTCCTACACCCCTACACTTCAGTGCGAAGAATCGTTGACTCCTTGGAGCCTCTTCACGTGGACCATTCGGCTGAACTTTATCCTTCCCTTTTTCTCGACCTCTCATATACGGGCAGTCCTTCATCATGTGACCCGGTTTTCCACAACTGTAACAAGAGTTAGAGCCTCTCCTACACTCTCCTCCATGAATTTTGGCACACTTCCTACAAGGTGGCCTGTCTTGAGGTGTATCTACTTCACAATTTCTCTTAACTCTGGGCTCGGAATCCCTATTATAGCGACAATTGGATGAACTTGACTCCCCTTGGTGGGAGAGTCCCTTCTTAAACCTGGGCTTATCCCTGATTTCAGTACTACTCTTCCTTGAAATATTCTTCTCAGCTTGCCTTGACCTGTTCCCTGCCCTAGTATGCTTCCTCCTCCTGTTTTCCTCCACTTGTTGGACACGGACCATAAGCCTAGAAAATTCCATGCTCGCATAAAGCATAGATGCCCGACACTCATCCTCGAGATTCTCAGCAATCTTCGATGCAGTGTAAACGGGAGGATTCATCCTCGTGAAGTCCTTTAACCTGCTACCTATGGTGCTGGAAGGTGGGTTCTTCTTGGGAACACCTTGTTGCTCTGCCTGGGCTGTCATAGTCTGAGTTTGTAAGGTGATGGCTTGGGCCATCTTTACCAGGGTTGTCCTCACTTCTCCATCTGTCAACTCAGCTGGGTTAACATGCATCTCCATTCCAGTAGCTGGGGCCTGGGGAGGAACTTTGTTGCCCCCAGCAGCTGCTTCTCCTCTTCTCAGACCAGAGTTCCTCCTTGTGTTCATTTTCTAAAAAAGTAGAATTGATGTTAGATACGCTCATAACACCAAGGAATCAGAAATTAGAGAAGGCACGATAATATCATAAGAAGGGAATTTTCCTACGCATCATGCAGTGTCTAATTCAGGATAGTGGTGCACTTCACTACAATGACTTAGAAACTACTCGATGTGGTCGATGTGAACTTATAATCCTCGGAATTTAACCTGGTGCTCTGATACCAACTTTGTCATGACCGTAGTCTAGACCCCAGACGAGACCGGCGTCGTTGACCTCTCAGAGGTCGTAGACAAGCCTACATACGTCATCGTTATTTCATCTAGGTTAATTTTAGCAGAAAATTTAAACTTTTTGTTACTTAATATTCATGTAAGACATTCTACTTACACTCATAAACGTTCACAATCAACCATCTAATATTAATATCATCAAATGAAAGAAATAGTTCCATACTGCATTAAGTGTATACTTGCCAAAATGGCACCAATACAATGTCTGAAATAAGATAAGAAAGAAACGCTAGTGGAACATACTCCACTAACTCAAACCTCTATATAAGATAGAATGTAATGGGCAAGCGTCCTCGAAAGCATGAGGGGCTACTAAATCCGGATGAATGCTCCACGTCCGGATAGCTGCAACATCGTACTGTAAGATCTTACGTCCACCTGCACCTGCACCTAAAAGTAGATATTGTATGGGATTAGTACACACTTGTACTAAGTATGGTTATATGCAAGCACACACCAAGGACATGCATGAGTAAGAATAGCTCTTTCCTAACAACATGATTTATGGAATGTCAAGTCAGTGGACTTGTCAAATTTGGATTAGGAATGTCATGCCATGCGAGTAACATGCATCATCATACTTATCATTTTGCAAGCAGCACATAACGTATTGCACATATCATATCACGTAGTTCACATTATTCTTTCATATGCCATGAGACCTTGGAATCATGGACTTGACATTAGGACTTCCCGAAATGAGGGCTCAACATATGGGACCTCAACTAGGGAGCCTTCTTTAGCAAACACAGAGTCTGCTTCATTCATTCATACGTACTTCATTTTCATTCATTCATATACTAGTGCAATCACAAGTCATACCTAGGATGTAGTTTCAGACTCTCATCGGGTTTGCTGTGCAATGACCAAGAATAACCTACTGTCATTACTTGAGTCTAGCTCACCTCTTGATTATCCTATCCTAACACCTTTGGTAACGTTCATTTTATTATGTGCATTCGTTAAGGCTGGCCTCATTCTTTCTTTGGGAACTTTAACCTTAATCGATATAGATCATGTGAGCATCATGAAATCCAGTGTGTAATCCCCACACCGAAAAGAGGTGGAATCACCGGCCAAAGTTAACCAAAACATGATAGCGTATATAGGGAGTCAAACCCTGCTAGATACCTATATTGGCAGTAAAGGTTCAAAGACTATGAGATATAAGGAGACCCATACCCGGCATGCCAGACAGTCTCATCTGTTGAGAGTTACGTGAACCTCCGCCCTTCCCGAAGAAAGTCATCAGTGCTCATAGCTAGCCTATCGGTGCTAAGTATAAAGTTCCGTTACATTCAACTCATACATCATGGAAGCTTGCTTCTAGCATGAGGACATCATAGCTCATTAGATTATTTCTCATCTCATCTTTAGTATTAAGTATGCATTAAATTCAATACTTTCATTAGAGTGTTCATAGAGACTGGTCTCTTCATTAGCTGTACACTCTCATAGTTGAGTACGTTTTGGTAATATTTACTTAGGCTCATTTGAGATTTCTCTCACCTTTCGCATTAGCCTCTTATCATGTTGTCACCACATTCTTTAACTTTAGCACATTTACTCTTCATAATTACTCACCACTTTACGTGAATATTTATTTTATCGTATGCCAATGCACTTGGCTCTTTAGTGTGTGTCATGCTCATACTTGACCCCTCTGGGTTTCATTATCTCATCACATAACATCTTAGGTTCACTTACTTTTAAATGTATGCTGGACTTATGAGTCCACACATACAAGCCATGAGGCTTCATTCATAGTTTTTCTAAGTGATTCATATTTACCCAAGATTATGTGGTACAAGACTTATGCATCTTGTAGGTATGCCAAGGTATTGATTTCGATCTTTAGAGGCAGCATTCATTAAATATTTGTTTACCTATGACTTATGTGTCAATACGGAATTGGGCAAGGGAACCCGATTTCGAATCCCTTGGGCAACATTTAATCTTATATTAAACTTGGTGATTGCATTTCAGATTTGGGGACCCTAGTTTGATCCCCATCAACCCCATAATATTTCCTTTCTTTTTTTCCTCTCCTCTTTCGTTTAAGTCAAGGAGGTTGTGGGTTCAATCCCCCACAAGCTCATTATTTTTCTTTTAATTTATCTCTTAACTTTCTCACCTATCCAAGAGGTTGTGGGTTCAATCCCCACTCTCCACATTTATTTTCTCCTTTATTTTTTTCCTAACTCTCTCATCCATTCAAGAGGTTGTGGGTTCAATCCCCACTCACCACATCTATTTTTCCTTGCATTTTTCTCACGAAATTTTCATGAAATATTCATTCGGTGATGTCATGGGTTCAATCCCCAATGACCTCACATTTTTAAAAGTTGGCCGAGACTACAATTTCGAGCAAGCTGGAAATTAATCTCCTCCAATCCATTTTTGTCTTAATCTTTTGTTGATTTTTTTGTAGCTTTCATGTAATAATTTATTGGGTTCAATCCTTAGTGATTTCACTTATTTTACATTCATTTTTCATTGCATTTTATACCACTTTGATTGGCCGAACCCAACCTACCAAATGCTGGAAATTTGTTCACTATTTTCAGCTCCTTATTATCATCATTTGTACATTAGATCTTAGGACGTTTCATGAATCATTTGGTGCATATTTAAGTATATTTTTTTCATGGTTATATTCATCCAAGAATTACAATTAAATTCAGCAATATTACACCACTTTTGCACATCATGATTTACACAAACATTTGCACAAATATCACTTTTTACATACTTTCGGTTGGCATAAATTAACATGCTTACAATTCCAAACACATAATCATGAACACATTATTACGAAAATCACACTTCATACTTAAACTACCAGCAAACATACCAACAACATGATCTCTAGTCTATTTTAGATTTAAATCAGAAGGATACTACGGACAAGAAATTCGACAAGAACGGGAACAACCCTAGTTTCAAAATTCGTTGAATTCGTGGAAAGGAAATTCTCTTGGAGAAAGGAGTCCAGGAGAGAAACCCATACCTTAATATCATTCAAAACTTGTTTAAATGCTGCAAATTTACCATGAAACCAAGCCTCACCAGCGAAACTTCAAGCACAATCCCGTCAAGAACTTGTTGTTGATTTTCATTTTTAGCTTAGTTTTTTGTTTGAGTTTTTGTGTGTAAGTTCTTCAAGAGTGAAGAACTATTATTTTCAGTTATTTTAATGATAAAAAACGTGAGAATGAGAGTGACAGACGTGAGAATGAGAGGATAAGGATTATGATTAGGATTAGGAGAGTTAGGTGGAGACTAAGTCAAACTAGGACTCCTCATTATTTATTAATTTTATTATTTATTATTATTTTATTAAAAATCTTATTTTTCCCTTACTTAAATCAGCTTTTTAAATATTAATTAATTCAACTAATTCACTTAATAAAATTAAATTAATTTAATCATTGCTTCCACCAAGGCTCGAACCCGGGTGGAGCTAGATTTTGCTTAAAGGGTCAATTTCGGCCACCTCTACCCAAAGTGCGCCTTAACCATATTAATTAATAAATTAATTGATTATTTAGGGTAATTACAATACTACCCTTAGCCTGGGAAAGACCCTTTTACCCCTAGACCCTCCAAACTTAAGCTTACCCCTTTTTAAGTCCGGTTAAGACTCATCCGGGTAAATCTTCATATTCGGGTGCCCTACATGGCTGGACCTAACCTTTCCTAGATCAACTAACTCACCAAGTTGGTTGGCTTGGCTGTTGCAAGGGTTCAGAGGTCTGGTTCTACGCGCATCAATCCGTGTGAACCCGGTCTAACGTAGGCATTCTAGACACATAAAGCATTACTTAGCATAGCCATTTTTTAGGGTTGTTACATTATTACCCTCCTTAGGAACATTCTTCTCCGAATGACACTACACATCATTTCAAAATAAAGAGGGTGATTTTTGAAGATATCTTAACATACTTGAGACTTTACTCTTTGTGAATTTCTGTTTCACACTTACTCTGGATAATGCATATTACTCAAGCTTATGTGAAGCTTCATATTTGAGATTGAGCAACTTACTTCTCAATCGCACTTAACTTGATGCACCTCACAACTCATGCAACACAAAAATCATGTCCACGCTATACAAAAACAGCAACATGAAATGAGAACATGAATTCATTTTAAGTCACATAGTGCAATTATTACTCATACGATTATGGATTTACAACACCAAGTCAACTATTGCACTTAAACTTAGAGTTTCTTAAACAAAACCAGCCTTAGGAGGAGTATATCTAACCCTTAGACAACATCTTGTTGGCCTTAAGATTTGAAATTATATGGCTTTGTTGGATTGATCCACGCCCTGCCCATTTATACCCTATCTCATTTGGCAACTGAAACCTCACTACCCTGGTTTGATAGTCTATGGTAGCATAACACTTATGGAGAAAATCCATACCTAAGTTATTCAAGGCTTTTTATTGGTTAATATATGATTCACATATTAGTAGGTTGGTGCACATCCTTGAAACCTACTAGCAGCTTCGCATTAATAGATTAAGGATCTCCTTCCTAAACTAGTCTCATCAGAGCATACAACATAATTAAACACATAAGTCAGCAACCAACATGATGACTCCAACATATTAACTTCATACTAGTGCATAAAACCATACACATGAAAAACTAATTTAGGATACGCACCCAAGACATCAGCAGAGGTGTCTTCTCCTACACCCCTACACTTCAGTGCGAAGAATCGTTGACTCCTTGGAGCCTCTTCACGTGGACCATTCGGCTGAACTTTATCCTTCCCTTTTTCTCGACCTCTCATATACGGGCAATCCTTCATCATGTGACCCGGTTTTCCACAACTGTAACAAGAGTTAGAGCCTCTCCTACACTCTCCTCCATGAATTTTGGCACACTTCCTACAAGGTGGCCTGTCTTGAGGTGTATCTACTTCACAATTTCTCTTAACTCTGGGCTCGGAATCCCTATTATAGCGACCATTGGATGAACTTGACTCCCCTTGGTGGGAGAGTCCCTTCTTAAACCTGGGCTTATCCCTGATTTCAGTACTACTCTTCCTTGAAATATTCTTCTCAGCTTGCCTTGACCTGTTCCCTGCCCTAGTATGCTTCCTCCTCCTGTTTTCCTCCACTTGTTGGACACGGACCATAAGCCTAGAAAATTCCATGCTCGCATAAAGCATAGATGCCCTACACTCGTCCTCGAGATTCTCAGCAATCTTCGATGCAGTGTAAACGGGAGGATTCATCCTCGTGAAATCCTTTAACCTGCTACCTATGGTGCTGGAAGGTGGGTTCTTCTTGGGAACACCTTGTTGCTCTGCCTGGGCTGTCATAGTCTGAGCTTGTAAGGTGATGGCTTGGGCCATCTTTACCAGGGTTGTCCTCATTTCTCCATCTGTCAAATCAGCTGGGTTAACATGCATCTCCATTCCAGTAGCTGGGGCCTGGGGAGGAACTTTGTTGCCACCAGCAGCTGCTTCTCCTCTTCTCAGACCAGCTTTCCTCCTTGTGTTCATTTTCTAAAAAAGTAGAATTGATGTTAGATACGCTCATAACACCAAGGAATCAGAAATTAGAGAAGGCACGATAATATCATAAGAAGGGAATTTTCCTATGCATCATGCAGTCTCTAATTCAGGATAGTGGTGCACTTCACTACAATGACTTAGAAACTACTCGATGTGGTCGATGTGAACTTATAATCCTCGGAATTTAACCTGGTGCTCTGATACCAACTTTGTCATGACCGTAGTCTAGACCCCAGACGAGACCGGCGTCGTTGACCTCTCAGAGGTCGTAGACAAGCCTACATACGTCATCGTTACTTCATCTAGGTTAATTTTAGCAGAAAATTTAAACTTTTTGTTACTTAATATTCATGTAAGACATTCTACTTACACTCATAAACGTTCACAATCAACCATCTAATATTAAGATCATCAAATGAAAGAAATAGTTCCATACTGCATTAAGTGTATACTTGCCAAAATGGCACCAATACAATGTCTGAAATAAGATAAGAAAGAAACGCTAGTGGAACATACTCCACTAACTCAAACCTCTATCTAAGATAGAATGTAATGGGCAAGCGTCCTCGAAAGCATGAGGGGCTACCAAATCCGGATGAATGCTCCACGTCCGGATAGCTGCAACATCGTACTGTAAGATCTTACGTCCACCTGCACCTGCACCTAAAAGTAGATATTGTATGGGATTAGTACACACTTGTACTAAGTATGGTTATATGCAAGCACACACCAAGGACATGCATGAGTAAGAATAGCTCTTTCCTAACAACATGATTTATGGAATGTCAAGTCAGTGGACTTGTCAAATTTGGATTAGGAATGTCATGCCATGCGAGTAACATGCATCATCATACTTATCATTTTGCAAGCAGCACATAACGTATTGCACATATCATATCACGTAGTTCACATTATTCTTTCATATGCCATGAGACCTTGGAATCATGGACTTGACATTAGGACTTCCCGAAATGAGGGCTCAACATATGGGACCTCAACTAGGGAGCCTTCTTTAGCAAACACAAGTCTGCTTCATTCATTCATACGTACTTCATTTTCATTCATTCATATACTAGTGCAATCACAAGTCATACCTAGGATGTAGTTTCAGACTCTCATCGGGTTTGTTGTGTAATGACCAAGAATAACCTACTGTCATTACTTGAGTCTAGCTCACCTCTTGATTATCCTATCCTAACACCTTTGGTATCGTTCATTTTATTATGTGCATTCGTTGAGGCTGACCTCATTCTTTCTTTGGGAAATTTAACCTTAATCGATATAGATCATGTGAGCATCATGAAATCCAGTGTGTAATCCCCACACCGAAAAACGGTGGAATCACCGGCCAAAGTTAACCAAAACATGATAGCGTATATAGGGAGTCAAACCCTGCTAGATCCAAATATTGGCAGTAAAGGTTCAAAGACTATGAGATATAAGGAGACCCATACCCGGCATGCCAGACAGTCTCATCTGTTGAGAGTTACGTGAACCTCCGCCCTTCCCGAAGAAAGGCATCACTGCTCATAGCTAGCCTATCGGTGCTAAGTATAAAGTTCCGTTACATTCAACTCATACATCATGGAAGCTTGCTTCTAGCATGAGGACATCATAGCTCATTAGATTATTTCTCATCTCATCTTTAGTATTAAGTATGCATTAAATTCAATACTTTCATTAGAGTGTTCATAGAGACTGGTCTCTTCATTAGCTGTACACTCTCATAGTTGAGTACGTTTTGGTAATATTTACTTAGGCTCATTTGAGATTTCTCTCACCTTTCGCATTAGCCTCTTATCATGTTGTCACCACATTCTTTAATTTTAGCACATTTACTCTTCATAATTACTCACCACTTTACGTGAATATTCATTTTATCGTATGCCAATGCACTTAGCTCTTTAGTGTGTGTCATACTCATACTTGACCCCTCTGGGTTTCATTATCTCATCACATAACATCTTAGGTTCACTTACTTTTAAATGTATGCTGGACTTATGAGTCACACATACAAGCCATGAGGCTTCATTCATAGTTTTTCTAAGTGATTCATATTTACCCAAGATTATGTGGTACAAGACTTATGCATCTTGTAGGTATGCCAAGGTATTGATTTCGATCTTTAGAGGAAGCATTCATTAAATATTTGTTTACCTATTACTTATGTGTCAATACGGAATTGGGCAAGGGAACCCGATTTCGAATCCCTTGGGCAACATTTAATCTTATATTAAACTTGGTGATTGCATTTCAGATTTGGGGACCCTAGTTTGATCCCCATCAACCCCATAATATTTCCTTTCTTTTTCTCCTCTCCTCTTTCGTTTAAGTCAAGGAGGTTGTGGGTTCAATCCCCCACAAGCTCATTATTTTTCTTTTAATTTATCTCTTAACTTTCTCACCAATCCAAGAGGTTGTGGGTTCAATCCCCACTCTCCACATTTATTTTCTCCTTTATTTTTTTCCTAACTCTCTCATCCATTCAAGAGGTTGTGGGTTCAATCCCCACTCACCACATCTATTTTTCCTTGCATTTTTCTCACGAAATTTTCATGAAATATTCATTCGGTGATGTCATGGGTTCAATCCCCAATGACCTCACATTTTTAAAAGTTGGCCGAGACTACAATTTCGAGCAAGCTTGAAATTAATCTCCTCCAATCCATTTTTGTCTTAATCTTTTGTTGATTTTTTTGTAGCTTTCATGTAATAATTTATTGGGTTCAATCCTTAGTGATTTCACTTATTTTACATTCATTTTTCATTGCATTTTATACCACTTTGATTGGCCGAACCCAACCTACCAAATGCTGGAAATTTGTTCACTATTTTCAGCTCCTTATTATCATCATTTGTACATTAGATCTTAGGACGTTTCATGAATCATTTGGTGCATATTTAAGTATATTTTTTTCATGGTTATATTCATCCAAGAATTACAATTAAATGCAGCAATATTACACCACTTTTGCACATCATGATTTACACAAACATTTGCACAAATATCACATTTTACATACTTTCGGTTGGCATAAATTAACATGCTTACAATTCCAAACACATAATCATGAACACATTATTACGAAAATCACACTTCATACTTAAACTACCAGCAAACATACCAACAACATGATCTCTAGTCTATTTTAGATTTAAATCAGAAGGATACTAGGACAAGAAATTCGACAAGAACGGGAACAACCCTAGTTTCAAAATTCGTTGAATTCGTGGAAAGGAAATTCTCTTGGAGAAAGGAGTCCAGGAGAGAAACCCATACCTTAATATCATTCAAAACTTGTTTAAATGCTGCAAATTTACCATGAAACCAAGCCTCACCAGCGAAACTTCAAGCACAATCCCGTCAAGAACTTGTTGTTGATTTTCATTTTTAGCTTAGTTTTTTGTTTGAGTTTTTGTGTGTAAGTTCTTCAAGAGTGAAGAACTATTATTTTCAGTTATTTTAATGATAAAAAACGTGAGAATGAGAGGATAAGGATTATGATTAGGATTAGGAGAGTTAGGTGGAGACTAAGTCAAACTAGGACTCCTCATTATTTATTAATTTTATTATTTATTATTATTTTATTAAAAATCTTATTTTTCCCTTACTTAAATCAGCTTTTTAAATATTAATTAATTCAACTAATTCACTTAATAAAATTAAATTAATTTAATCATTGCTTCCACCAAGGCTCGAACCCGGGTGGAGCTAGATTTTGCTTAAAGGGTCAATTTCGGCCACCTCTACCCAAAGTGCGCCTTAACCATATTAATTAATAAATTAATTGATTATTTAGGGTAATTACAATACTACCCTTAGCCTGGGAAAGACCCTTTTACCCCTAGACCCTCCAAACTTAAGCTTACCCCTTTTTAAGTCCGGTTAAGACTCATCCGGGTAAATCTTCATATTCGGGTGCCCTACATGGCTGGACCTAACCTTTCCTAGATCAACTAACTCACCAAGTTGGTTGGCTTGGCTGTTGCAAGGGTTCAGAGGTCTGGTTCTACGCGCATCAATCCGTGTGAACCCGGTCTAACGTAGGCATTCTAGACACATAAAGCATTACTTAGCATAGCCATTTTTTAGGGTTGTTACATTATTACCCTCCTTAGGAACATTCTTCTCCGAATGACACTACACATCATTTCAAAATAAAGAGGGTGATTTTCGAAGATATCTTAACATACTTGAGACTTTACTCTTTGTGAATTTCTGTTTCACACTTACTCTGGATAATGCATATTACTCAAGCTTATGTGAAGCTTCATATTTGAGATTGAGCAACTTACTTCTCAATCGCACTTAACTTGATGCACCTCACAACTCATGCAACACAAAAATCATGTCCACGCTATACAAAAACAGCAACATGAAATGAGAACATGAATTCATTTTAAGTCACATAGTGCAATTATTACTCATACGATTATGGATTTACAACACCAAGTCAACTATTGCACTTAAACTTAGAGTTTCTTAAACAAAACCAGCCTTAGGAGGAGTATATCTAACCCTTAGACAACATCTTGTTGGCCTTAAGATTTGAAATTATATGGCTTTGTTGGATTGATCCACGCCCTGCCCATTTATACCCTATCTCATTTGGCAACTGAAACCTCACTACCCTGGTTTGATAGTCTATGGTAGCATAACACTTATGGAGAAAATCCATACCTAAGTTATTCAAGGCTTTTTATTGGTTAATATATGATTCACATATTAGTAGGTTGGTGCACATCCTTGAAACCTACTAGCAGCTTCGCATTAATAGATTAAGGATCTCCTTCCTAAACTAGTCTCATCAGAGCATACAACATAATTAAACACATAAGTCAGCAACCAACATGATGACTCCAACATATTAACTTCATACTAGTGCATAAAACCATACACATGAAAAACTAATTTAGGATACGCACCCAAGACATCAGCAGAGGTGTCTTCTCCTACACCCCTACACTTCAGTGCGAAGAATCGTTGACTCCTTGGAGCCTCTTCACGTGGACCATTCGGCTGAACTTTATCCTTCCCTTTTTCTCGACCTCTCATATACGGGCAATCCTTCATCATGTGACCCGGTTTTCCACAACTGTAACAAGAGTTAGAGCCTCTCCTACACTCTCCTCCATGAATTTTGGCACACTTCCTACAAGGTGGCCTGTCTTGAGGTGTATCTACTTCACAATTTCTCTTAACTCTGGGCTCGGAATCCCTATTATAGCGACATTGGATGAACTTGACTCCCTTGGTGGGAGAGTCCCTTCTTAAACCTGGGCTTATCCCTGATTTCAGTACTACTCTTCCTTGAAATATTCTTCTCAGCTTGCCTTGACCTGTTCCCTGCCCTAGTATGCTTCCTCCTCCTGTTTTCCTCCACTTGTTGGACACGGACCATAAGCCTAGAAAATTCCATGCTCGCATGAAGCATAGATGCCCTACACTCGTCCTCGAGATTCTCAGCAATCTTCGATGCAGTGTAAACGGGAGGATTCATCCTCGTAAAGTCCTTTAACCTGCTACCTATGGTGCTGGAAGGTGGGTTCTTCTTGGGAACACCTTGTTGCTCTGCCTGGGCTGTCATAGTCTGAGCTTGTAAGGTGATGGCTTGGGCCATCTTTACCAGGGTTGTCCTCACTTCTCCATCTGTCAACTCAGCTGGGTTAACATGCATCTCCATTCCAGTAGCTGGGGCCTGGGGAGGAACTTTGTTGCCCCCAGCAGCTGCTTCTCCTCTTCTCAGACCAGCGTTCCTCCTTGTGTTCATTTTCTAAAAAAGTAGAATTGATGTTAGATACGCTCATAACACCAAGGAATCAAAAATTAGAGAAGGCACGATAATATCATAAGAAGGGAATTTTCCTATGCATCATGCAGTCTCTAATTCAGGATAGTGGTGCACTTTACTACAATGACTTAGAAACTACTCGATGTGGTCGATGTGAACTTATAATCCTCGGAATTTAACCTGGTGCTCTGATACCAACTTTGTCATGACCGTAGTCTAGACCCCAGACGAGACCGGCGTCATTGACCTCTCAGAGGTCGTAGACAAGCCTACATACGTCATCGTTACTTCATCTAGGTTAATTTTAGCAGAAAATTTAAACTTTTTGTTACTTAACATTCATGTAAGACATTCTACTTACACTCATAAACGTTCACAATCAACCATCTAATATTAAGATCATCAAATGAAAGAAATAGTTCCATACTGCATTAAGTGTATACTTGCCAAAATGGCACCAATACAATGTCTGAAATAAGATAAGAAAGAAACGCTAGTGGAACATACTCCACTAACTCAAACCTCTATCTAAGATAGAATGTAATGGGCAAGCGTCCTCGAAAGCATGAGGGGCTACCAAATCCGGATGAATGCTCCACGTCCGGATAGCTGCAACATCGTACTGTAAGATCTTACGTCCACCTGCACCTGCACCTAAAAGTAGATATTGTATGGGATTAGTACACACTTGTACTAAGTATGGTTATATGCAAGCACACACCAAGGACATGCATGAGTAAGAATAGCTCTTTCCTAACAACATGATTTATGGAATGTCAAGTCAGTGGACTTGTCAAATTTGGATTAGGAATGTCATGCCATGCGAGTAACATGCATCATCATACTTATCATTTTGCAAGCAGCACATAACGTATTGCACATATCATATCACGTAGTTCACATTATTCTTTCATATGCCATGAGACCTTGGAATCATGGACTTGACATTAGGACTTCCCGAAATGAGGGCTCAACATATGGGACCTCAACTAGGGAGCCTTCTTTAGCAAACACAGAGTCTGCTTCATTCATTCATACGTACTTCATTTTCATTCATTCATATACTAGTGCAATCACAAGTCATACCTAGGATGTAGTTTCAGACTCTCATCGGGTTTGTTGTGCAATGACCAAGAATAACCTACTGTCATTACTTGAGTCTAGCTCACCTCTTGATTATCCTATCCTAACATTTGTATCGTTCATATTATTATGTGCATTCGTTGAGGCTGGCCTCATTCTTTCTTTGGGAACTTAACTAATCGATATAGATCATGTGAGCATCATGAAATCCAGTGTGTAATCCCACACAAAAAGGTGGAATCACCGGCCAAAGTTAACCAAAACATGATAGCGTATATAGGGAGTCAAACCCTGCTAATCCATATTGGCAGTAAAGGTTCAAAGACTATGAGATATAAGGAGACCCATACCCGCATGCAGACAGTCTCATCTGTTGAGAGTTACGTGAACCTCCGCCCTTCCCGAAGAAAGGCATCACTGCTCATAGCTAGCCTATCGGTGCTAAGTATAAAGTTCCGTTACATTCAACTCATACATCATGGAAGCTTGCTTCTAGCATGAGGACATCATAGCTCATTAGATTATTTCTCATCTCATCTTTAGTATTAAGTATGCATTAAATTCAATACTTTCATTAGAGTGTTCATAGAGACTGGTCTCTTCATTAGCTGTACACCTCATAGTGAGTACGTTTTGGTAATATTTACTTAGGCTCATTTGAGATTTCTCTCACCTTTCGCATTAGCCTCTTATCATGTTGTCACCACATTCTTTAATTTAGCACATTTACTCTTCATAATTACTCACCACTTTACGTGAATATTCATTTTATCGTATGCCAATGCACTTGCTCTTTAGTGTGTGTCATACTCATACTTGACCCCTCTGGGTTTCATTATCTCATCACATAACATCTTAGGTTCACTTACTTTTAAATGTATGCTGGACTTATGAGTTCACACATACAAGCCATGAGGCTTCATTCACTTAGTATGCTGGACTTCCACACATACAAGTGATTCATTTACCCAAGATTATGTGGTACAAGACTTATGCATCTTGTAGGTATGCCAAGATATTGATTTCGATCTTTAGAGGCAACATTCATTAAATATTTGTTTATGTATGACTTATATTTGAATACGAAATTGGGCAAGGGAACCCAATTTCGAATCCCTTGGGCAACACTTAATCTTATATTAAACTTGGTGATTGCATTTCAGATTTGGGGGACCCTAGTTCGATCCCCATCAACCCCATAATATTTCCTTTCTTTTTCTCCTCTCCTTTTTTGTTTAAGTCAAGCAGGTTGTGGGTTCAATCCCTCACAAGCTCATTATTTTTCTTTTAATTTATCTCTTAACTTTCTCACCTATCCAAGAGGTTGTGGGTTCAATCCCCACTCTCCACATTTATTTTCTCCTTTATTTTTCTCCTAACTCTCCCATCAATTCAAGAGGTTGTGGGTTTAATCCCCACTCACCACATCTATTTTTCCTTGCATTTTTCTCACGAAATTTTCATGATCATTTGGTGAGGTCATGGTTTCAATCCCCAATGACCTCACATTTTTAAAAAAAAATTCAACGAAGTTCATTTTTTTAAAAGTTGGCTTAGTCTCCTCCAATCCTTTTTTTTCTTAATCTTTTGGTGATTTTTTTGTAGCTTTCATGTAATGATGTCTTGGGTTCAATCCTTAGTGATTTCACTTATTTTACATTCATTTTTCATTGCATTTTATACCACTTTGATTGGCCGAACCCAACCTACCAAATGCTGGAAATTTGTTCACTATTTTCAGCTCCTTGTTATCATCATTTGTACATTAGATCTTCGGACGTTTTATGAATCATTTGGTGCATATTTAAGTATATTTTTTTCATGGTTATATTCAGCTAAGAATTACAATTAAATCCAGCAATATTACACCACTTTTTCACATCATGATTTACACAAACATTTGCACAAACATCACTTTTCACATACTTTCGATTGGCATAAATTAACATGCTTACAATTCCAAACACATAATCATGAACACATTATTACGAAAATCACACTTCATACTTAAACTACCAGAAAACATACCAACAACATGATCTCTAACCTATTTCAGATTGAAATCAGAAGGATACTAGCGACAAGGAGTTCGACAAGAACGGGAACAACCCTAGTTTCAAAATTCGTTGAATTCGTGGAAAGGAAATTCTATTGTAGAAAGGAGTCCAGGAGAGAAACCCATACCTTAATGTCATTCAAAGATTTTTTAAATGCTGCCAATTTACCATGAAACCAAGCCTCACCACCAAAACTTCAAGCACAATCCCGTCAAAACTTGTTGTTGATTTTCGTTTTTAGATTAGTTTTTCATTTGAGTTTTTGTGTGTAAGTTCTTCAAGAGTGAAGAACTATTATTTTCAGTTATTTTAATGATTAAAAATGTGAGAATGAGTTGATTAAGATTAGGATTAGGATTAGGAGAGTTAGGTGGAGACTAAGTCAAACTAGGACTCCTCATTATTTATTAATTTTATTACTATTTTTTTTAATTAAAAATCTGATTTTTCCCTTATTTAAATCAGCTTTTTAAATATCAATTAATTCAACTAATTCACTTAATAAAATTAAATTAATTTAATCATTGCTTCCACCAAGGCTCGATACCGGGTGGAGCTAGATTTTGCTTAAAGGGTCAATTTCGGCCACCTCTACCCAAATTGCCCCTTAACCATATTAATTAATGAATTAATTAATTATTCAGGGTAATTACAATACTACCCTTAGCTTGGAAAAGACCATTTTACCCCTAGACCCTCCAAACTTAAGATTACCCCTTTTAAAGTCCGGTTAAGACTCATCCGGGTAAATCTTCATATTCGGGTGCCCTATATGGCTGGACCCAACCATTCCTAGCTTAACTAACTCACCAAGTTGGTTGGCTTGGCTGTTGCAAGAATTCAGAGGTTTGGTTCTATGCGCATCAATCCGTGTGAACCCGGTATTATCGTAGGCATTCTAGACACATTAAGCATTACTTAGCATAGCCATTTTCAGGGTTGTTACACTTAAAGTCACTTTAGATTAGGTACTCATTCATTCAAATTCTTCCTAACATAAGCCATTAACTTCATTAGTTCATTTAAGACACATTCAACACATAAGGACATTCAAATCCTAAGTGTGTTTCCAACTCAATTATGATCCTATATGAGTTTAGGACTTCCCACATCAATTTCATCCAAAACTAATTCATAAAACTCGACGAAATATTCCAAGACACATAAGGTTATTTCAAGGAAAACCTTTCGAACGTCATGGACGTTCTTGGATGTTTGACCTTCAAATTTCATGAAATTCACCACACTGCCTGTATATAATACTATAACTCATATAAGGACCACATTATCTTAATAAACACACATAAACACATAAGAAATCATATGAGGCACATTGGTGAATTAGTCGTCGAACGTCTTAGTCATCCCTTGACGTTTGACTTCCGACTCACCTAAACTCTTAGAAACTTCTTTATTACAAAATTATAAAAAAATTTATGACCTTAGACCCTTATCACAACCATGTTAGGCTCTAGTTTCACCAAAGTCATTTTAGAGGTGTTACAGAACTTGTATTGTCTAGTGAATGAGAGTCTCTTGGATTAATACACACATAAATGTATTAATGATGGATGTTAATTATTATAAAGTGAATGAGAGTCTCTTGGATGTTTTCCCTAATTGTACTCTAAAGTAGACTATGTTATGATTATGTGAAAATACATTGTCATCACATAACCTATGCGTTATGTACATATTATATAAGAAGTTAATCTCCTAAGGCCTATCTTATGGTTTTTTTTAATAAAGACTTAAAGGCCCTTTAAAAAGGGAAAGTTAGGTTATCACCAACTGTTCTTGTCAATGGAAGGTATCGCTTCCCAAAGGAACATAGGTTCACCCGATGTTCTCATGTGGTGGAAACTACAATGCGAATTAGCATAAAGAGGGTTTCTAATAAAATCCCCCTAGTTCCTTTACTATGTGTCCCTATAGAACCTAGCAAGTGGATCCACCCATATGCTATAATGATGTTGATGTCCTACATTGGCAAGTAGGATGCCTTCCTTTCGGTGTGAGGGGTTGACACCACATTCCATGTTTAGCTCACATGGTCTAATATCGATTAAGGCAAAGTTTCTCGAATGTAAAATGAACAATGGAAGTAAGATGATGAACACTAAGTATGACTACCTATGAGATGTTTCTTAGTGTGGGTAAGATAATGGAACTTTACCTATACATTTCACAAGTAGCTCTTGAAGGGAATTCTAAGGTGAGTCATATATATATATATATACATATAACTTATGCATGGCATTATGGTGTTAACCTACTTATTATAATGATATGCATTGCGCTGGTGTTATTGTGTCTACATGATTAAGGCGTTACTTAGTACGCATGTTGTTGGCTATACTTGTCATGTTTAGGTATGAAGTAAGTGGCAATGCTTGTGATCTCTCTGATTGGTTTACTTTGTATGTGTGACGTTATGGGGCTTGACATATACATTGACTTATATTGGGGTTATGAGTAAGGTCTTACGATGTATTGATGATATGAATTTTAAATAATCAATGTTGACTATTGCTTCATTATGATAATATTTGTAATACCTCGAAAATAGCTTAGGTTCTCTAGATCCTAATATGTTGGTCTTGGTGTTATAATGTCCTAAGTATGACTAAAATTTAGTATATAGTCAGTAGCTAAAATATTAGAGGTGTTGGAAGTCAAACGTCAAGAGACGACTAAGACGTTTGACGACTAAGTCACCAAAATATCTAAAATGTGATTATATGTTTTTATGTGTGTTTCATGGTGATTTAATGTTCTTAATATAGTTAATATAGCATATATAGGCAGTGGTTAAAGTTTCGTGAAGTTTGGAGGTCAAACGACCAAGACCGTCCAAGGCGTTCGAAAGATATGCCTTGAGTCGACCTTCTACGTCTAGGCGAGTTTCATTGAGTTTTACATGTTCATTTTGTGTGAAATTTATGTGAGATGTGTTAAACTCATAGACGATCGTATTTGGGTTGGAAACATCCGGTAAATTATCCCCAAGGACCATCAAAGGGTCCTTGAAGAAGGACCCAAAAATCAGTGTGCAGGCTGTCCCAGGCAGCCTTGGCGTCGGAGCAGTCAACAGCCATTCATGGCTGTGACGCCCCGTCACAGGGTTACGTCGTGGTGGACTTAGACAAGGGCGAATATTGGAACCTTGGCAATCCACTGTATCCACCAACGGAGGGTTGCGACGCACCGTTGTGGCTGTGATGCCCCGTCAAGGGCAGGCGTCGCAAGCACCTGTTCCTGCGCGCAGAGTTGCTGCCAATTAAGGGGTGAATTGGTAAATTCACCCCACTTCTAAATTAAATGTTGGACGGTTATTTTAGGGTCTTATGGGTATTTTAATTAACTATATAAGTAGTTAACAGCCTAGAGACTTCATTCTCCCAAATTAAAAACCCAAAACACTTAGAAAATATCCCAAAGACTACATTGAAGACCCTATTGAAGAGGAAGCTTGGTGAGGGGTTTTTGTGTGGAAATTCTTCATCAAAGTGAAGAATTATCATCCTTCAGGTATGGCTTTTGATCCTTGAAACTTATTTCATCAAGGAGCCCAACTCTCAAGATGTTTTTAAAAATTTTCTAAAGTGAATTGTCCAATTTCGGGATTCTACCATGGGTTCTTGCATAAATGATTTCTAAACATTGAATTATGATCTAATTGATATTGTATTGATGATTTTAACATAAATTACCTATGAACCCATGTAAATTGATGAACCCTAGTTTTGACTATTTATTGGGTTACTTGATATTAAGCTACTATTGAAGAATTGTTGTGTAGTTTCTTATGGGCTTTATAATGATATAAGAATTGTATTCAATTGATATATAATTGATATTAGATTGTCAAACCTAGATTGAATTGATGTAGATTCATTGGGTTTTATGATTATTGCTTTGAATTATTGTTCAGTGCCATGGGTAAGGGCCTTGTGATGTTGAATTGGTTGATTTTGCATTGAATTTAAGTGTGGATGAGGGGATGAGGTATGCTGCCCCATTTTCCTTAATTTGATATTAATTATACTTTGATTCTATTGTTCTTGGTAAGGTCTACTTACGGTGGTGGTGTTATGTGTTTTACTTGCAATTGACGTGGCCTTGTCGGCTTTACTTTATGCAATATTATGAGCATGGCCTTATTGGCAACTACTTAAAGTTATGTGGTTATTTGTGTAGTTAGATTATGTGAAGCATGACATTACCTATATACATGTGAAGTTACATAGTCATGTATCTATTCTTCTAGTTATGTTGCCTTAAGTGCTCATGTTAGACTTTGACTAGACATTATGAGAGTAGTGTTAGGTTAAGTCTTAGTTACCTACTTGACTTTATGAGTCTATGTGGAGTATATTAATGATGTTATTATGATATTTAGGGTGACTTGAAGATGTTAGGTTGTTTTACAGGTGTTTCTAGAATGACTTGTATCATGTGTAAAAAGTGAAGTATGTGATGTCTTGTCTTGGTTGACTTGTATCTCTTGCTTGATGTATATAAGATTATGGATATGCAATGTCTTGATTTAGTTTGTTATAACTCTTAGTATTGAATGTATGAATGGCATGTGACTTTAAATGATGTTATGAGAGTCTCTTATGTGCAAACCTTGACTTAAGGGAAGGTTAAGATTTATTGAAGTGTAAGCCGTAATGGTATCCTTCAAAGTAAAGGAATGATGGACTTAAGTTTAGTTGGCTGGAATGGAATCATATTAACACTTATGGAAGTCATCATGAGCTGTTTTTCGCCATTCTGAGGTAGCCCTAGTGGACCTTCCTTGGTAGGGTAAATGTAATTGGGTTATGAACTAGATATGGAACCCTTTTATGTAAACCTAATGTATGAAATACTCTATGAGAAAGAAGGCTAGCACCGATTGAGTATGGCAAGGGAAGTAGTTCTAGTTAAGTATGAGACTAGAATACAATTAAGCCATTCATATTCCTTAACCATGTGCTTACATGGGATGTAGGAAGTTCTACCATTGGCAAGTAGAACAACCTCATCGGAGTAGGATAGAACTCCGGATTCCATGTCTTGCTACCATGGTCTATGTCGGGTATTGCCTATTCTCATCATGTGGAATACCTATTAGCATTAGATAAGTTTATGAGGTTTAGGTGGTCGTATGGGACACTATCTAGACATTGCACAATAGGCTTTGAAGGTGTTATGTGGAATTTCCTAGGTCTTGTCCAAGACCATTATGTGAGTGTCTTATGTGATGTATTATGTGAGTGTCTTATGTGATGTATGAGTCTTAATGAACTAATGAACTAATGACCTATGTTAGTAACTATGTAAATGAATTAGTACCTAATCTAAAGTGGCTTAAGCGTTCCTTAGCTAAAGTGTGAGGAGGGCATGGAATGATGATCGCTTCATGTCTTATCTTTGGAAGTCTTGAGGATGACTCTAGTTAGGGAAGTTGGTTAATCTTGTTGACATGATCTAAGCCTTAGGTAGTCTTAAGGACTATTTAGGTAATCTTGAAGAGGTCACTATGGACGTTATCTTCTTGATTTACTTAAGTAGGTCTTTTGATAGCCTTTGGGTAGAGAATGTCATATCACCTATGGTTGGTGATTTAGTGAGAATGATTCTACTATAAGGAGTCCATAGGATCACTTGAGTGTGTGTGTAAGGGATTTTATGGGCGGTTCCTTCACATATTACTTATGGGAGACTTAGGATTCATGATTGGTAGAGAAATCTCACAGTGATGATTATGATTGTTTTGTAAGTATGTATGTAACTCATTGTAGGTAATCTTAATGGTCGTTTAGGCACATCTAGAGAGGGTGTATGGGCGGTCTCTCTTTGTTTGACTTAAGTGAATCTTAGGATGACTTTAAGTGAGGGAATTACATGCTAGAAGTTGAGTTTTAAAAGGATTTAGCAATTCACGGTAACAGTGAATTAATTCACTGTACAGTGAATATAGCTCACTGTAAGTGATGCTTAAAAATGGTATTTTTGGTTAATTGTTATCTTATGTGTTTCTTAAATGCTAAATGATGTTCTTATGATTAAAGTATGATTTATAATATGAAAAGATGCATATTTCCAATAAAGTCCGTGTTCATGATTTTTATGCATATAGCCATACTTAGTACATGTGGTTGTACTAATTCCATGCTTTATTTTCTATTTATAGTTCTTAATAGGTAAAGAGATTTGGGAAGTGAATACTTGGACTTAGAAGATCGTTCAAGAAGAAGTTGAAGTATGTCCTCACTTGACTCGAGGGCATATGTCTTTTATGTTTTCTTTGAAGTATTGTAATAGACTATGTCTTTCTATTTTCGTATTGAAGTATGGGCCGTGTCCCAAGTATTCTTGTGTCTTAAGATGATGAGATTGAGACTTAGTGTTTTTCCTAATTTCTACTTATATGAAAGAGTTTAAAGAATTCTATATTGTTTTACGAAGTTTTAATTCCGCACTACTTTTCATGTATATGCAATGAATGATATGAAAGAGGCTTGTCTTAGAACTCCGAGAGTTCGACGACGCCGGTTACAATCCAAGATTGTACTCTAACTTCTAGGGTATGGTTTTGGGATGTGACAATCTTGGTATCAGAGCCAGGTTGGTGAAAGTGGTCTTAGGAATTTGTAAAACAGGTACTAGCTAAAATTCTTCGTAAAATTGACATCTGATTCTATTGGTCTAAAATATGTCTGTAATTTTGGTAAAATGAGGTATATAGTAGGGCTAGTTGTAGTATTTAACGAGTTTTTCAATTGCGATAAGCATGTGAGTTTCGTAGCTCAACGATGTTATAGAATTGTCTTCTAGTTTCTTGTTGTTTGCGAATTATCTACTATGTATATTGAAGTTTCCGTCTGGATATTGGTTGTATGGTTGGTTATGGCTGCTGATTTGGAGTCTCTTTATCTTGGAAAGTGTTCGAGAGATGGCAAGTTGCTCATTCAATGGAGACTGAATGTTGTCCAAGTGGGGTGAGAATGTAATACCCGAAGAATAGCTATAGGGATCTAAAGCCGTAAATGTTTGTCTGGTTGTGTTCTAATGTCCTAAATATGACTAAAACTATTAATATTAGGAATAGTCTTGAAAATATTAGAGTGTTGGAAGTTCGAACTCAAGGGCGACTAAGACGTTTTTGACGTCTTAAGTTCACAAAAATGCTAAAATTGGTTGTACTGTTTATGTTCGTCTTAATGTTTTTTAATGGTTTTAATAGACTTTCAATACTCCAATATATAGCTAGTGTTAAAGTTTCGCTGCTAATTTGGAGGTCAATATCAACCGAAGACCATCCAAGGCGTTTCGAAAGAAATTGCCTTAAGTGACCTTATGTTTAGAGCGAGTTTCGTTGATATACGTGTTCGTTTTGTGTAAAATTATGGGCAGACGTTAAACTCATATGATATTATTTGGCGTGGAAAACGTCAGGGAAAGTATCCCCCAAGGACCATCCATAGGTCATTGAAGAAGGACCCTCAAAAATCCAGCGTTGAGTCGCTGAATCCCACGGCAGCCTTGGCGACGCAGAGCAGTCAACGGCCAGTCATGGCTGTACGCCCCGTCACAGTGTTCCATCGTAGGTTAGGTACTAGCCAGGCGTTGAAGATTTTGAACCTTGGCAAAGCCAAACTGTAGCCACCAAAAGAGGGCTCGACGCCCCGCTTGTAGCCGTGACGCCCCGTCAAGGGGCAGAGGTCGCAAGCACTGTTCCTGACGCAGTGTTGTCAATCTAAGGGGTAATTGTGAGTAAATTTACCCCAGCTTCTAAATTAAAGATTGGACGTCTATTGTCGAGTGTCTTATGGGTATTTTGAATTAACTATATAAGTAGTTAACAACCTAGAGACCTTCATTCTTCCAAATGAAAACCCAAAACACTTAGAAATGATCCCAAAGACCTACATTGGAAGACCCGCTTA
Source organism: Solanum lycopersicoides (assembly GCA_022817965.1). NCBI lineage: Eukaryota > Viridiplantae > Streptophyta > Magnoliopsida > Solanales > Solanaceae > Solanum > Solanum lycopersicoides. The sequence continues at coordinate 30,537,476 of CM040625.1, forward strand.
TGAAGAGGCAGCTTGCGTGGAGGGTTTTTGGTGAAATCTTCATCAAAGTGAAGAATAATCATTCCTTGAGTATGGCTTTATGATTCTTAAACTTATTTAATCAAGGAGCCCCACGATAGAATCCCGAAATTGGACAATTCACTTTCGAAAACTTTGAAAAACATCTTGAGAGTTGGCTCCTTTGATGAAATAAGTTTCAAGAATCAAAAGCCATACCTCAAGGATGATAATTCTTCACTTTGATGAAGAATTTCCACACAAAAACCCCTCACCAAGCTGCCTCTTCAATAGGGTCTTCAATGTAGTCTTTGGATATTTTCTAAGTGTTTTGGGTTTTCAATTTGGAAGAATGAAGTCTCTAGGTTGTTAACTACTTATATAGTTAATTAAAATACCCATAAGACACTCAAATAACCGTCCAACATTTATTTTAGAAGTGGGTAAATTTACCAATTCACCCTTAATTGGCAGCAACACTGCGGCAGGAACAGGTGCTTGCGACCCTGCCCTTGACGGGGCGTCACGAGCCACAACGGGCGTCGCAGCCCTCCGTTGGTGGCTACAGTGGCTTGCCAAGGTTCAAATCTCACCCTTGGCTAAGTACCCCACGATGAACCTGTGACGGGGCGTCACAGCCATGACTGGGCCGTTGACTGCTCTGTCGCAAGGCTGCCTGGACACACTACACGCTGATTTTGGGTCCTTCTTCAATGACCCTATTGATGGTCCTTGGGATATTTCCTGACGATTTCCAACCCAAATATCGAATTATATTGAGTTAACACCTCACATAAATTTTACACAAAACGAACAGTATAACTCAACGAAACTCGCCTAAACATAGCAAGGTCGACTCAAGGCATATCTTTCGAACGCCTTGGAGGTCTTGGTTGTTTGACCTCCAAACTTCACGAAACTTTAACCACTGCCTATATATGCTATATTAATCTATTAAAAACTTAAAAAACCACTTAAACACACATAAACAATACAACCTACATTTTAGACATTTTTGTGACTTAGTCGTCAAACGTCTTAGTCGTCCCTTGACGTTCGACTTCCAACACCTCTAATATTTTAGAACTATCCTATATACTATATTTAGCATATTAGGACATTAGAACACAAAGACAAACATATTAGTCTAGATGCACCTAAGCTATTTTCGAGGTATTACAATCTCCCCCACTTGGACAACATTCGTCCTCGAATGACACTTGCCACTCTCCCGAACACTTCCAAGATAAAGACTCAAATAGCAGCACATAACCAAACCATACAACACAGTATCCAATAGGAAAACATCAACTCACACAAGTCAAGAAATTCGCAACACAACAAGAAACTAGAAGACAATTCTATAACTCGTTAAGCTACTACAAACTCACATGCTTCCAAATTGCAAAAACTCATTTTATACTCAATACCCTACTAATATACATCAGTTTTAACCACATTACAACAATTTTAGACCAATGAATGAAATAGTCAATTTACGAAAATTTTACAGTAAACTGTTTTACAAGCTACAGTGATTTTGCCAATTTTCAAAAAATGCTACTTTTGGCAATTCATGATATAACATGCTAATATGCAAAGTAACATCATATAAACCATCATACAACATTCTCATAACTCAATAAAAACAAACAATGCAATAAAGTTAATGAAATTCAATTTCAACCAAACTCCTAAACATCATGCACAGGCAACAAATTCAAGAACTTCTATCCCATCTACCAAACCATACTCCCCGACTTAGAAGAAAACTCAAATCATGAACAAAAAAGAAGAACTTACCAACATCATCATCACCCTCATTCTCATCCGATTTCTCAACTCTAGTACGGAGTGCATAGAAACGTCTCTTAGTTGGAGCATTCTCCTTTAGAACACTAGGAGCAACTTGCTTACCCTCTCTACCTCTAGAAGAATCGCTAGGACAATCCCTAGCCTTATGTACTCTCTTACCACAACCAACTCAATTCCCGGTACCCAAATTACACTACCATAGTGTTTCTTGCCACAATTGGCACAAGTAGGTTTCCATCCTTGAACTACCTCCTTTCTCAAACCTCATCTTTACCCTCCTAGGCTCTTCTGAGATTAGAACTCTTTCTTGAACCTAGGTTGCTCTAATTCACTAGCAAAACTCCTTTCAAACTTCTAGCCATCCTCTAAGTTTAGACTCCTCAATAGATTTTGCATATACCATGAGTCTAGATAGGGTCATATCATAATGAAGCATACGGTACGACATTCTTCATTCACCAAGTTGTCTACTCCGCGTACAAAAGCGACTCATTTCATCTCTTGGATTGGACACAAGAGAAGGAGCATACCTAGACAATGTTGAGAATTTCAAAGAGTACTCCTCAACACTGATATGCCTTGCTTGAGATTAATAAACTCCTCCACCTTGACTTCTCTCCTCTCTCAGGGAAAGTACTTGCCAAGAAAAGCTCCCTTAAACTCTTCCCACTCAATAGGACCCGAATCCTCCGGCCTATTATCCTTCCATTGAGTATACCAAATTTGAGAAAACATCCCTCAATTGGATGAAGCCAATTCTGCCTTCTCTCTAGATGTAACCCCCATAGCACTCAACACCTTGTACACTTCATCAAGAAACTCTTGGGGATCCTCATTTACCTTAAGCCAAGAAAGATATGAGGATCATCCTCACAAGTCTCTCAACCTAGAAGTCATAGTGCTCTCCACAACCCTAGCATCAAACTCAATTGATTTGAGTAGTTACGGCTTGACGTACAGCCATCAAAGCTCTCTAATCTCTTGAGTAGTCAACTCCGATGAACCACCGAACTCATACCTCCACCCACATTAGGAACATGATCACCTTGGAGAGGCACTATCACCTTGAGCACCTTGAGGAACTTGCTCAACTTGCTCAACTGAGGAGGAATCTCCTCATTACCCCCTCCTCTTCCAACCTTCTAGCGGCCATCCTTCTAGATTCATCTCCTAGAAACACAAGGAAACACATAGAAGGATAATCAAACATTACTCACTAAGCACGACATAGGGTAGAAAAGAAGGAAACTCTATCGTCGTATACCTCTCGCCCATAGATGTGTCGCGACTCAACACCGGATGGTCAAGACTCTACTAGAACTGACTGATGAGACTTTTTATGAGTTCCTTG